>OZ018322.1:140594846-141142821 GCA_963969495.1 Ceratothoa steindachneri
ATTCGAAAATGCAATATGACCGCCGTCGCTGATAGAATGTAGCGTTTTACTCTGATTTTTTTGCCGAAACTAGTAATATATGGTTGCATAGCGCCATTGCTAGAAAAAAAAATGCCTTCTGTATTTCTCCATGTGCATTGAGAAGTTGAACTGAGACAAAATGATGCATTTAACATATAGAAACTTTAAAATTTATCATTCTCTCTAAGCGTAAACATATGATAAAGATAAATAGCCATGTTTTGTTTATTCCCCAAGCATCATTAGGTTAATGATACTTATATTGCATATATAAGAATGGTAAACAATGATTGAAGAGCTAATAAGTCAAAACTCGAATTCATAAACGTTGTTCATGGGATTTGCGCTTGAAATTTTTCTCAGGATTATCACCATACAACATCCAACAATGATCTCCCATCATGCTTTCATTCCAAAATCCTTGATAGCGAAGTTTCATGGTCTTGATATCCTGGTGGAAACGTTCACCTTGCTTGTCACTTACGCCTCCAAGATTTTCTGGGAAAAAAGTCTAGGTGCAAATGCAGGAAATGGATTTTAAGTGACATACGGCATCCCATTTCTTTATAAGATTGAATGCAGGTGACTTGTCGATGCCCAGAAAGTTTGCACATAACCACTTGAAGGCTAGCCATGCATTTAGTTCAAGAGGAGTGAGGATCTTCTCAAAGTCAGGGTCTGCTTAAAACCTCCCTGATCTGTGGTCCTACAAATATGCCTTCTTTTAGTTTTACCGCGCTCAGTTGTGGAATTTTTTTGCACAGATATTGGAATCCATGAGAATTGTCCTTAGCCATTGTTTTCGGGAAGTTTTGATTAGACCTAGTTTCAAGTGAAGAGGTGGCAGATATATTTTCTGAGGCTGTACCAGGGGGACTGACTGAACACTGCTTATTCCAGGCTCATATGTAGATCGAAGTGGCCAGTCACGCTTGTCATGATGTTTTGCAGTGGCACGGCTATCCCACAGCCAGAGGAAGCAACAGTACTTCGTGAATCCTCCTTACATACCCATTAGCATGCCTATGACTTTTAGATCACCACAGATGTACCACTGATGGGCTTGGTAGTTTATGGTTTTAAGAAGAATATCCATATTGTCATATGTCTCCTTAAGGTGGACAGAATGGCCAATAGAAATGAAAGGCTTTACATTGCCATTGTGCAAGAGGACAGCTTTCAGACTTGTCTTAGAAGCATCAATAAAGAGACGCCAGTCAGATGCCTCATATGTCTTTGACAAGGTTTTGAATAATCCATTTATATTATGGCAGTAGCAGAGAGGTCCATTAACTGTGAAGAATGAAGTTAAATCAGGATTACGCTTTCTAAAGTAAATCACATGCACATTTTTCTCAAGTAAGAATTTTTCCTGTAGGCGAGATGCTAGAAATTCTGCTTTCTCCTTTGACAGTGACAGATCTCTCACAAGATCATTCATCTTTTTCTGAGTAAATAACTTTGGCTCAGAGTTAGCATCCTCATATTCAACATCCGCATCGAATGTGCATGCACCTTCAGTACTGCTATCATCACTGATATCATAAGGTACGAGGCCATCATCAGGTGGAACCGGAATTGGCAAAGATACATCATGTGGAACTGGTCTGCACGCCGAACTCATGGTTGGATAAACAATTTGGTGCTTGTTCTTTGCAGAAAACCCTTTTTTGGTCACACTGCAGAAATAGCAATCTTTGAGATGATCTCTGGGCTCTCTCCATATCATAGGAACAGCGAAGGGCATTGAAGCTTTCTTTTTGTTTATATCATTTATGATAGTACGCTGCTGAGATTTTGTTTTAAAATGCCCACATACATAGCAGAATTTATGTGGATGATTTTTGCACTCTCGAGGTATTGTTACTGCTTTGTGGAAATATTTGGGAGCAACTTAGAAGATGCACATCACATGAGGAACCTGAAAGCATAAAGCAGAATTATAAATAATTGCGCAAAATATGCATGTGGGTTACAAATGTAAATGAATTCTTCTCTATACCCTTTTAACCAGCAAGAACTCACGAAGCATCTAGTTTGCTCATCTTAACAGTACAATAATGATGCATGCAATAGAGCAATACCAGTAATATACTACATTTTATATTCGCAGGCAGCCATTTTTGGCATATCTTAAAAATGGTACGTGCTAGAGCAAATCCAAAGATAGATTCGGATTCAACATGGAAAATGCATTTAGAAAAGTATACATAGTAAGGTCTCTGATGAAAAATGTGTGTTGACCAGTGTAATGCAATCTTGGCCCAACAACGCAATTTCATCTGATATAAATTCATTTTCAATGTCACCCAAACGTTTTGAAATCTTATCATCCTTACAGACAAGAATATTCATCTAAAGCGCACGTCTTTCTTCCCACCAGCGACTCTCTACATGAAAAAAGTTAGAAACAAAAGACAACGATACTCTTGATCTTCAGATTGATCAGTTGAAAGCCCAAACTCAAAGCCTACAAGAGCTAACATTAACTCCAGCTCATAAACAGTAGCCTTTGATGAGGACATACACGAACCAGCAGAAATTTACGGTAATAAGAAAATGAGCAACATGACATTATCATCTAATGATGCAGAAGAATTGGTTCTCAAGTTGCAAGAATCACGACCTACTAACACCCGGCCTATCTAAAAATCAGTGCCCACATAACCAATCACATTTACAGTAAGCCCAAAATTCACATCATAAAAATGAAGGACAAAGAATGTGAAAAACCTGAGAAAACAGCAAAAATTCTTCAGATCAAATCTAATACCCCAATTGCATACTGAGCCGCTCCTTGATCTCAAACAAGGGAAGAGTAATCAACAAGCACTCGAAAAGAAAACCAAACTTTCAAACCAAAAGACAGCGAGAAACCCAAGTCTAATCCTATTCTCAAAATTTTCAAACCCAAACAATCTCTTTAGAGACCAAAATCAATCAAGATCCCCCAAAACCCAACCATGTCTAAACTCTCAAACCTTTACCCTTGGAAACTGCCCACTGGTATCCCTACCAAAGAGAGGGATAAAATGACAACGCTAACATTTAACAACTCAAAATTCTTTGCAAGAATATTCAGCTAAAGCGCACGTCTTTCTTCCCACCAACTGATTTGGGGCGATTTTAACGCCAGAAGCCGTTAAAGAAATAATTGAAAGATATTACCATAATATCATAGATAGTAATTTCCACACATACTATCACCAGCTAATCAACAGATTTAGACCACATAAACTTAAGTCTTAGCTCTCCTACTTTTGCCGCCGTATTCTACTAGAACGTAAATGAAAACCTTTGTGGAAGCGGCCATTAGCTCCATTATGATCGAAATTCAAACACAAATTAAGCAAAGATCAAAGGAAAAGTGAAATTACAAGGAAGAAATCATCAGCAACCAAGAAGAAGTAGCAAACATCATCGCAAATCCCATAAGCCTAACGTCAATGGGGTCACAAAAAGGACCTTTTCTCGCCAACAAGGCTAACACAGTGCTATCCATTCTAAACTTCTCCACCAATCGCACCCTCCCATACAACCTCCCCATTCCCATAACAGAACTAGAAACATTACTTGCAGAGTGTCCCGACACTGCGCCAGGAGACGACAACATATCATACTGGATGCTAAAAAATATCCACCCAACTGCCTTTAGATTCCTCATCAATATACATAACCGCATATGGATTGAAAGCACTTTTCTTCAAAAACGGCGATAAGCTACAGTCCTGCCCTTTCTCAAACCTGGAAAGGACCCCTCCGAACTCAAATAATTACAGACTAATAGGTTTAGCACTATGCCTTAGCAAGTTAATAGAGAGAATAGTTAGCATTAGACTAAAGTGGTTCCTGGAGGCTAAAAACTACCTGTCTCCCAACCAATACAACTAGAGGAAACATCGCCGCACCCTTGGAACCCTAACGTTATTAGAGCACAATATTGGCAGGTCTTTTGTTGACGGTGGGATCTCGACCACTATCTTCTTTGATTTCGCTAAGGCCTACGATACAGTCTGAGAAGACACATCATTAACAAACTGCATAAAATTGGGATCAGATGCGACCTAACATCCTTCATCTAGAACTTTCTCCCCGACAGACGCTTCAATATGGACCTTCGCGGGACCAATTCTCAGTGGTATGTCCCACAAGAGGAGGGCCCACAGTAGAGTGTCCTAAGGATCACATTATTCATCATAGCCATCAACAACCAACCGTTACAAATTCCACCCTCATTAAATGATCCCTTATGTGGATGATTTCGCGATCTGGCTTTCCGGGACAAGTCCCCCAGGAGTTTTTGGCCATCTACAGCAGGCCATCAATGAAATTAACATGCACGTTTCACAATCTCTTCATAAAAAACTTGCTGTTACTTTCAGTAAGAGAGAAACCAACCTGACACTAGTCTACACATTAATAAACGGGCGATAACTTTCAGAACCTTGGCAAATTTCCTTGGACTCATCTTTGTGAGGAAGATGGCATGGAAGGAACACATACGCAACTTAAATAAATGCTGCACACCAGTTTTCTCATCTCTACTGAAGAATGGTCTCGAGACATTATCAAAGATAGACTGCGGATCGAATATCTAAGGATCAGCTTCAAGATCAACCATCCAACAACTTAACCCATAAACTATTACTGATTGGCTATCGAATAACTTCCTCAAACTTAACCATGACAAAATTGGAGTTCTTTTAATGGGCATCTCAGAAGATGTCACTTCCTCTTATAATATAGCTCTGTAGGGAAATCGATATCCCACCCTCAAAACAGAGGCCCTGTTTGGTAACTGCAACGTCCTAGCATTTGGCGGAGTAACCCGATTACTTAACCCCTCCCCCCTCTCTCCCCTCGCCTTGAGTACCACCCGAAAAGCCTTCGCCCAACCACGACATGCACTAATCATCATATTTCGGGTCCGGCGAGCCTAACATTGGTTAAACCGGCAATATTTCCCCTAAGAGTTGGTATTTAATTTCACTTCATAGACGAAATAAAAGGAGCGTCTACCAAATGCCAGAAGGTGCCTTTAGGGCTAAGTGAAAGACGCTCGGAGAAGCACCGTTAGAGGAAAAGGCGCAATTCCGAAGAGCTCCCCCCTCCTCCTTCCCCTACCCCCAGTGGGATGGTGAAGTATATATGCGGATATCTGTAGAAATGAAGGGAGATCGAGTTAGTCATCGAGAAGACGAAGTCCGGCTAGAGTGCCCAGCAATCAACGAAAGGGACATAGAAGAAGCTCACCGTGAGCTAGTTCCTGGTCGTCACACCGAAAATTAGCCTCTTGTCTGAGGAAGATTGAGTTAACGATCGAGACGACGAAGTCCGGCTAGAGTACCCGGCAACCCAACGAAAGGAACACAGAGGAAGCTTATGCTGAGCCAGTTCCTGGTGGTCACACCGAAATTTAGTTTAGTTTGTATTGAGAAAGAAGCTCAACCATCTCTCTTCATAGAAACCCCATATCCCGGTTTACAACAAAACCCAGAGATAGTCCTTGCCATTGAGGAATACCCCAAAGTGAACTTCCTCAAACACTTCCCATTCGTCAAAGGATTCACTCGTTTGCTTATCGATCTTCAGTGTGAATCATTCCGAGATTAACCAGAAGATTGGAAGAAGCATACTTTCCCGGTCCCGTAGTTGAAATCATCTTACCAAGACAACGTGCTTAACGCCATCCGTCGCTTGCACCGAAATCACCTGTGGCTTTAAATCTATTCCCGTGCCAGTCAAACAGCTGGAATGTTTGTAGATACGTCCACGCGCCTGCCGCAAAAAACATTTCTTGCGGCTACATAAAAATTGAGGCTAAGGTCAGTCTCCAACCAGCTTCACGGGTGGTTGTTTAAAGGTAAATAAATTGCATTGTGAGATTTGGGTAAGCCCTTACTTTATATTCATTTGTTTAATTTAGTAAGTCTCACTTATGCTTGTTTAATTCATAGCTGTGTAGTTTGTTTTGTTAGATTTTACGTGGCACTGGAAATCCTTAAAGATTAAAATAACGTAATAATAATAATAATAATAATATAGCACTCTTAGAGGAACGTAATCAAGAAGTTTTTGAAGTACGTAACAAACCAATACGTACGCACACCACCACTCGGTCCTAGCAATAACACGAAAAGCCCCCTCTCTCGATTTAGGTGGCTCCACGATCCCGTTCGCTGACAACGTTAGAAACAGGTTTTCTTTGGTGGTCAACTAGTTTTCCAATCGCATGTCGTTAATATCAGCAAATCATCTATTAAACCTCTTCGTAACCTCACTTGTACCCGGTTCCACTTTGACCAAAATAGTTTCGAGGTAGCCATCCTTGATTTTGTTACCTCCCGCCTTGATTGCTGTAACTCTTTTCTCACTGGAGCCCCTAATACTACAATTCGTCCCAATCAACTTGTACAAAACTTTGCGGCCCAAATTTTTCTCCGTCGAGGACAGTTCTCTCGTAACACACCCAGGTTCTTTCAACTTCACTGGCTGTCCATTAAATTCGGAATTACTTTTAAAGTCTGCCTTCTCACATTTTAAATCCCTACAGTGCAATTCTCCTTTACCTGTCCTTCCCGCTGGTTGTGTGAAAAAAAACAAAGAGCCATTCGCTCGAGAAGTGCCCTCCTGGTTCGGTTCCTCGTAGTCCTCTCTGTTGCATGGGTGATTGCATTCTCTGTAGTTGCTTTTAAGCTGTGCAATTGTTTTCTCCTCTGTCATTCGCCACTCTTCCGCGCCTGGAGCTTTCAAGCTGACTCTGAAAACCCACCTCTTCTGTCTGTGATTTTTTAGTCGATGGACGCGCGCTCTCTCTCTCTCTCTCTCTCTCTCTCTCTCTATATATATATATATATATATTATATATATATATATATATATATATATATATATATATATATATATAGGCTTCAAAGTCTTGGAGGGCAGCATATAAAACCTCCAGCATAATTATTATTATTATTATTAAATTCCCCGTGAGTTCTCTTTGTGCCGAGGCGTGTTATGAGCCCCTTCCATTCCGAAGAAAAGACAACTAAAATTCTACATACGATTCCTTCTAAACGACTCAAAGCTTGTACGTATACATAAATTTAATCCAGCAATCCCAAATGTACAGCCCCGTATATACTAGACCTACATTCAGAGATTAAAAGCGAATATATACCAGATGGACCTTCGTAACCACCACTACAGCCTGAAAAATGCCCCTCCGTGGACGCTGCAGACTCCTGCAATTTGCCAAAAGCTGCTTAATACGACGAGAGCAACCATCTCGCCGAACATGTTAGCACAGATTTCCGAAACCACCATTCCACCCATAAAGCTGAGCAAGCCATTTAGAATGACGCTTCCAAAATCACCGACTGTGTGGCATGCGCGGCAAACCTTGCCACTAGGACCAGATCAGAAAAATTACCACACTGCACAACTGTTCTCTCAGCCGAACTCATCATGGCTATTTCTAAAGACATCTACTAAAAAAAAACTCCGCAACAGGAAAAAGCTTAACAATCTTCTCCGATTCACAAAGTACCACATCAAGGCTTGTATAAAAAAAACCCGGAGACTCACGCAAAATTACTCTGCTGGTGCTTAGGCCACGTGGGCATCAAAGGTAACGTAAAGGCAGACACAGCCCCCCAAGCAAGCAACCAAATATCATTTAATACACATTAAGCTCACTTTCCACCAAGACTATATAAGGTCTTACAGTAATCTAATAATGGAGAACAGCGACCAGGAAATCAAGAAGAGAAGAGGTGGTGCTCGCTCCTCTGCGCCCGGACCACACAAGATCAATGCATAATCATCGGTTCTCAAAATCGCCTCAGCCCCAGTGTACCAGCTGTAGATCAACGTTAGACGTCGAACATATTTTAATAAAATGCAGAAAATATAGAAATAAAATTGAACCTCTCGTGAGAATCCCTCACATTAAACTCCATCTTGAACGACCATCAGACAAACGCTCAAAATCTATTACAATATCTAAAGGAAACAAAGCTTTTCGCGAAATTTTTGATCATACATTAAAAAAAAGTACCTCATCAAAGAATCGTGCTTGGTTAGACACAAATCTGGAAGCAAGAGGGTATAAAACTCTGGATCAAAAACTCTACCAAACTCTACTTCAGCTCTATCAGCCAAACTCACCGTCATCTCAATAGCGGTCGACCTAACCAGCATAAATAATAAAATTACAATCTATAACAACATCTTACCATCCATATTCAAGAGCAGCTAGCTTTACATCAAAAAAACATCGCAGTCTGTTGGTGCCCTGCTCATGTTGGCGTCGATGATAATGAGAAGGCAGACAGTAGCTAACTCAGACACTACTAACGATTTAAGTCCAATCAGACCCACCTTTTTTAATTATTACTGTCATCTATGCCCCAATTTTTTTTAAAGGCTAGAATGAGTGGACAATAAAACGACACAATACCTTCGATCAATTAAGGAGACGACTGATATTTCGAGAACATCGAAGAGAAAATCTCTTAAACCGAAAAGAATTTGCCTGGGGAGTTTTGCTAACTCCCCACCTCTAATATGCATGACCTGCAACAGCCAATTAACCATTTACAATGTATTTTTAGGTTGCAGAAATACCACACAGAAAGAAGAAAAAACTTAAAACTACAGCACACTTGAGGAAACCCTAGCAGATAACAGAAAATATAAAAGCCCTCATAAATTATTCAAAAGAAACTAATCTGTTCACTAAACTTTAACAGCATACCAATCAAAAAGAATAGACCTCTTTAGATCCATCAAAAAATATATTCCAGGCCGGCTCTTAATGCAGAGTATGTGGTCGCAAAGGGTGGGGTTGGAGTCTGAGATGTGCAGGCTAATCTTTAAGCGCGGGAGTCAGTTCGTTCCGAATTTTGATGTTGGGAGAGGTGAAAATTGCGCGTTTCGCCTTCGACGACGGCAGCAAAGCGGAACTCTGGGTTCGCTATCTATCTGTCTTTCAAAATAAATCTCGCAATATGTCCAAATCTAAATTCGCTCTTCTTTCAGGAAGGATCCTTCCGTCGCTCGAGCTGTTGAGCGTAGTTTTGGTATTCAAAACTATTCCCTCTTTCCTTGATTCTTACTCTCTTTCTCTTTCAAGTCTATTGAGATCCGAGTTGACGCTCAAATAGTTTTATCATGGTTCCTCAACGATATCACGAAAGTAAAACTTCAATCAATATTCGTCAAAAATTGTATTCAAGATATTAAAGTCATTAAAGTGGAACTTTCAGCCAAATTTATAAATAACGTCTCATATAATTACGTTAATACACTTGACAAGATCCAGGATTTAATTCCTTTTAAAAATTGAATATTTGCCTACATCTTTTGGGTGACATTAAAGAAAAATCTTTGGCCGAAACCTTATCTGAAGTGTCTGAACGAGTCTTCCAAGAATCTGATTTCATCCCACGTAACCATCCAACATGAAGTTGAACCCCACTTAATTCTAAATAAACTTGACAGGTTAACTATCCGCGTGCTAATATTCATTTTCAATTAGGAGGAATGCCCGATGCGAATATTTTGCTTATAACTCAATTATACTTGCCGTCCATCATGCAATTGCAATCATTTCCGAATAAGAACGAATTTCTTGATTACGGATCGTACAACCTGCGTTCGTTAAGGAGGTTGACTTATTTCTTGATCAGCTTGCTTAACTTAAAAAGGAGCAAGGGGAGAATTTCTAAATCACAGTTTATGACTATAATGTATTAAGCCAATTTTCTTGAGTAAGAATCATCATTTAACCTTTCCAATAATTCGCAATTGTCATTTAAATTGAAAATATCTTGGGATCGATTCGACCTGCACTATCGTCCAAAGTATAGGTTTCTGGGTAACTTACACCGGCTAAACAATCAAACAGCTCCTAGATAAATGCATAACCTGTAAAACAATTAAACTCGTTATCGTTTTCATACGCTTAAATTACCAATTGCGCTAAAGCTCAAATTAACTTTGTTAAACCCTTTAAACATGTTGGTTTTGACTTCATCTGCCACCTTAATGCCAAACAAAACAATCGAATGGTCAAAATGTACCTGCTACTGTTTACGTTCTTGAATGTGCGAGTCACGCACATTAAAACTACATCAGATATATTGACTTCACACTTCCTTAAAGCCTTTTAATAGTCTTCTAATTCGTGTTGAGTCCCTGATCACCCCTCGAGCGACAATGCAAGAACATTCGTCAAAGGTGGTAAGGATTTGTCGGAAGCTTCGTTATCAAATGAATTTCAAAATCACATGCTGGCCACTAATAGCAAACACATGACGCTAGCATTTTAATCGTTTCGACGTGCAGTGCCTGTGAGTGATTATACAGAATGGCAAAGCCCTGCTTTCACATAACAAAAAGTTAGTCAGCTTTGGCCTTTTTCCACTTACTATTTTCTCTTCCATTCAAAACGGTCAATTTTCGTACCATCACTTACCGTTTGTCTGAAAAGAACTGACTCTCTCTGAATCCAAATTCCTTTCTTAAACTCCATTCAAACTCTAATTTTTACTTAAAACATCTCTAAAAGAGATGACCCCACGTAAGTACCGGCATCCATATGCATGAGTAACTCAAAAAATCCCTTACTTATGTCAGGGAAAAGTTTGAACCATTTAGAAAAGGCCGGTATTCGTTGTGACTCTTAAATTTGAGACTTCTCCCAAGTTTTTTGGCGAAGCGTATAAAGGTATATGATGTAGTTTTCATCTAAAGTCCAACAACATCAAAACCTTTCTCTCAAATGGAGCGTGTACTCAAACTTGTTCCTGGCGACAAATCCTACAATATCCCATCAAACTTATGTATCTCCTTCAGCTCTCCATAATTCATTCTAGCTCAAATGTTTCGAGTCACAATCTTCGTGGCCAAGAGCAACAGGAGTTAGACATCACAAACAGAGATGTATAAATCTTTGATTCGATCCCTTCTTTAGAGCTTAACGTTGCCGCATCCTAGCCTCAAAGAGAGGCTATTTGACAGGTGAAAAGGAGGCTGTGCGCAACTTAGATGAATAATTTTAAGTAAACCGTCTTCTCACCCCAAAAATATTTAAAATGGGATAAATTTAGCGTAAGTATAACCTTAGAAACCTTTGATTGTTTTCTAAGCTTATCTCGCACGGGAATGTATTTTGTTGTGTTCACCACGTCTGGGGAATTTACACGTGTTCACAGACCTCCCTACCCTGTCGTTAATCCTAGAGCAAATTTTTGAATGAAGGCGCTGATCGGTGAACAGCTACGTCCCGTCCAATCTTTGGCGTTGCATTCTATCTAGAGCAGCGGTTCCAAACCCGTGGCTACATGGCCAAAATGGGCCATGGCGAATTTCAGGTGGGCCACAGAAATTTTATAATTTTTAGTGGCCATTGGGCTACTATATGGACCACAGCTCATTAAATGGGACATAAAATTTTTATTGACTCCTAGTCATTGGATTAATGAAATTAAATCCATGTATATAATTAATTACTTAGTGTTTTAATTAGCGAGCCCTTGTAAATACCGTTTTCTTTGACTGTAAAAATAAATTTTCTAGTTATTACTGCACAGTTGATAATTGATTGCACCAGCATTGCAGTTCTGTGACAACCTTTTTTTATTAGTTATAACTGCTCTTTACTGTTTTGTTATTATATTAGGTGAGCAACTTGTATTTCAACTGTTTTAATTAGCTCTAATATCAGTTGTAGTTATCTTGTATAAAACAAATCGTAAATTTTATTTTTCAGTGTCGTACCGTGAGTTCCTCATAGGCTTTGCTTCTATACCAGAGCGGGCATAAATAGTAAATTGCAAATAATTGGTTACTCCCAAAATATTATTGGATTAATTTAATTTTTAATATAAAAATTAAAATTTAATTTTGTTGCCTGTGCGGTACACAAATAGCACACACGGAATATACGTTCCTGTATTTGTTTCATTAAGTTTATTATTTCCTTAAATCATTTTAGTCATTCCTGAATAACTGTTACTTAAAATAATCAGTTCAATCTTTAATTATATTAAGTCACCTTTCCAATCGTATAAAAATATATTTGTATTTAGATTTTAGGTAGTCATCAATTTAATTTTTCCTCACAGACTACACATGGCTGATAAGAATAAACCATGCCAACAATACTCAAGCGAGTGTTTAGCATACAGCTTTATACAGTCTCAAAGCAATATACCAAAGCCAATATACCTCATATGTATGACAGAACTTTCTAACGATAGTATGCGGACAGGTAAAGTTAAATATCATCTGGAGGGTAAGTGCAAGGAAAAGAATGACAAGTCATTAAATTATATCCAAAAACTTCGTGATGATTTCCAAAGACAGAGCACTATTACTTCATTATTCCGCAAGTATCAGAACAAATCAGACAAAAGTTTCATCGCGTCTTTATAAAATTTACAAGCTAAGATCAAAAACCGGAAAACCTCATACTATTAGCGAAGCTTTGATTTTTGTCCTCAATATATGTGGCGGTTTCTACTGATAGTTATAGTATAGAAGCGCTTGTCTCTAGACGCATACTCAGGAGGGTGGAGCACGTGCTAAGGATGCCAGACGAACGCCTGCCTAAACAAGTCCTTCACGGCGAGCTCAGAGAAGGTGCCCGTCTTGCTGGTGGACAGAAAAACGCTATAAAGACCATATAAAAAGAACGTTAAAAGCCTGCAACATAAATCCAGCCAACCTTGAAGAATTAGTAGAGGACATACCAACTTGGCGGCGTACTATGACGGAAGGGATACAACACCTGCAAGCAGAGAAACGAAGGAGAAGGGACCAGACCCGAGGTGCAAGACACCAGCGGCACCTATAATCCCTGATTTGGGCCATAACTGCCACGAATGTGGAAGGGGCTTTCTGACAAGATCAGGTCTGTTCAGCCTCATGCGTGTCCATTACAGAAGAGATAGGAGAGGTCGTCATCGTGCTGATGGACACCTACAAGCTAACTGTTATGCAACAGTCCCCAAGAAATTACTGATTCTGTTGCGTTGAGCAACAATACAATATCAAGACGCATCGATGAAATGGAAGAGAATATTGAAAATCAACTAGTTGCACTTTGACAAGTGAGGAATTTTGCGTTACAGATTGATGAAACACTTTTACCTAATAATCAAGCCATTCTTATAGCGTATGTTAGGTCTTTGGATGATAAAAGTAAACTCAGATAAGAAATGCTTTTTCCTCGCAGTCATGTGATAGATTCCAAAGAAGCAATAATATTTAAAGAAGTATTGAACTATTTCCAAGGAAAAATATATTCCAATGGGTAACATCATAGCATTGCAATTGATGGTACTGCTGCTATGGTACAGGGGATTTATTTTATATTTAAAAGAGACCGTTCCTAATATGTTTTACGTATACTGTGTGGTTCATCGCCAAAATTTAAAAGATGTTCTTGATAATGTCAAGATCGTCTTTTCCGCCAAGTTTGTGCCAATAATGAAGAGGTTAGAAAACTAATATTGCATACAGAGGTGAGATGGCTCTCTAAAGGTAATTAATTGTCTGCATCGCTTCGTCGAACTATGGGAAAGTGTTGAATTATTCCTGAATGACATGGAGCTTGAAGAAGAAATCATAGCTGCAAAATCAGACATTTTCTCCCTTTCAGAAATATTCGAAAAGATAAATATGCTGAACAAACTACTACAAGGAAAAATTACGAATCTTTTTATTTGCAAAGAAGCAATCAGTGCTTTTATTGGAAAGCTTCGTTTGTTTATGATTAATATCGTGGGTAAAGAGTTGCTACATTTTCGAACTCTTTTACTCTTGAGGAACTGCATGAAGATGATATTTTCATTTACATAGATCATTTGAGAAAGTGCACGATGATATGGAAATCAGGTTCAAATATCTTCTAAAAATGAAGGTTCCAAGTTGTGTGGTAGACCCATTTGAGACAAATGCCGCTGATGTTAACATCATACTACAATAAACCTCGTTGAATGCAGAGTAATCAAACTTCTCGAGCTAAATTTAAACAGGAACTCCATAATTTGAGGACAAGTAATGAAATTGCAGCCAAATTTTCATTGCTCTGAGAGATGATATCTTCCAACGTCTTACCTAAGTAGAATCAGGTTTCAGCAGTGTCTCAGCTATTATCAAAAGAACGAAACTGCATAGAAATTGTAAGTCGAGGCAATCTTCGTCTGTCTTTAACAAGCATGGATCTTGATATAGAAAAACTTGCTAAGATGCATCAGCCACAGGAATTTCATTGAATAAATGCCTTTGAAACTCAATTTTGTTATAGCTTTTGTTATTTTGAAAAGAGTTTTAGATTTTGAAGCCAAAGAATTGTATCATTGTCTTAATTTTTTTATTTTGCTAGAGCCACTTGAAAGTTCTTGGTTATATATTATATAAGAACCAGGCAATGGCTCGCTTCCCCCTCCCCCCTACTGGAGGAGCTTGCGCTTCGCTACTAAGATTAAAATTTAAAATCGTAAAAATTTCTGAACTCCACCATTTGTAATTCTTTGGGTTTTAAAAATTGACAAAATTCCGATACTTATATTTATTTCTGACCTTCGCCATTTTGTTTTTTGATATTATAAAAGAATTATTAGAAATAACTTATATAAAAAAAATAAGTCAAAATGAAACTAAGATGAAATTATTATTTAAATACTCAAAAAAATCCCTTTCTTAAATTATAGAGTTAGTGAAAATTGTGAAAATATATAATGGTTATAAATGGTTATTTCATTGGTGAAGCAAAATATTTTTGATGCTTGTGGAATTGTGTATGCGCAATAAGTAGTCATGACTGGTATCTTTATTGAATATATTATGCATATGTAAAATGAAAGTATTTGGGATGCTATAATAATCTCATGGGCCACAGAAAAATTCCAGCTTCAAAGTGGGCCATGGGTTAAAAAGGTTGGGAAGCCCTGATCTTGAGGGCGCACCTGTTTCACACCTTAGTAGGAGGATTAACATCCAAATACACCTGGAAGATCCCATCTCATAGAACTTTATGGGAAGACCTCCCCCCCCCTATATTCAAACTCTGTCCCGGCCGACCAAAAACTAGCTAGTCATAACTCGCTTTGACGTCGTACAACCAACTTCAAACTCTCCGAGCCCCCTCCCCCCTTTCCTTTTTGCCACAGCATAAATCCCACCCTTTTCTCCTCCCCTTTAATTTACCTTTATTTGTGTCTGGTATGAAAAACAAGTTACGGTAAGTATCACTAAGCCCCCCCCCCCATCCCCGGGCAAGGTAAGTTAAATTGTTTCCATTTCAAACTTAATTGCAAAAAAACTGTTTGTCTCTCTGATTCAAACGTGACAACTCAAATCAAACTAATTCAATAAACACAAAAATCTTTCTTTTAAACCAATATTTTTCTCTATTGATTGAAGCAACTAATCTTAATTAATGAGTTGAATTCAGGAGCTAAAAATCGCTTTGGCAAAGCTCTGATAATGCATAATCATTTCTTCAATTGAGAACTTAATTAACCGTAATGATATCATTTATGAAATGTCGTCCTTTTTCATGATTTTTACAACATATGTTCATTCTTGAACAAAGGCCATTTTGTCTGGGGATGGGGGGGGAGATAATTTTTGGCGTCCCAACTTCTGTAATCTCTTTACCCACGAGTTGATGACGTTGTTCATTACTACCTTTTTACCACAAAAGTTAAGGAAGACCTGCAGGTGTTAGCTGTCCTACCCTCCTTAGCTCTTCCCTTTGTTGGAAGTTTGCCGCGATTGTGTTTGTGCGGAAGAGAAATTTGGGTGGAATGGGGAAGGAAAGGGAGGAATATTGGAGGTAGTAGATAAGTCTTACTAAATTCGATCAATAATATTATTATTGTAGTACTATTAGTTATTAAAGGCTAAAACCAACATAGAGAAGCCTTTGCTTTTTCACTATTTTTCTGTGTCTCTTTTCCTTCTGTCTGTTCTTTGCTCATTCTTTCCCGCAACTGATAACAGCCGACAACGAGTGAAAGATCGTGTTAAGCACCTTCTAAGTTCCCCCGATCTCCTCCTGCCTGTGTAGGGTAACCTAAAGGAAAGTCGGCCAGCTTGCGTATAGTGTTGGGTAGGAAAAAACAACGATGCTATTTCTCCAGATTATTGGAAGATAATGATAAAGCGAACAGACAGATGGAAATAATGATAATAATAATAATAAGAATAATAATAATAATAATAATAATAAAAATAATAATAATAATAACAATAATAATTCATAATAGTAATAATAATAATATCTTAAAATGTTATAGAGGGGTGAAATTTTGTGGAGGGGGGAGGCTGTGAGAAAGAAATTTGATTAGATTTCGGATTGGATCCAGATCCGGATGCAGATTGTGGATCACTTATTCACTTTCTTTAGCATTGGAAACAGTATGCACGTGTGTGTCAAACAATGTGCGCAGTCTGGGTCCACCAGAAAGTGTGTACAGTGTGCACATCAGTTTTGTGAAAATCATACAAAATTATTTGGTGGTTAAGTTGAAAATACGCAAAGATGGACAACTCGTGATGTTCTACCAGCGAAATTTGATCCGGATTTGCGAGATCAAAACATATACTTGAAGAGGCAATGTTTACCGAGTCACAGTACAGTAATGGAGACTATTAGAGACATACTACTGCCACCAGTATGGCAGTCTAACCAGGTTTTGTCTATTGATTAAAGGTAAAAATTTACATATATCTGGACGAATACGAGATCAGGATGCGCCATAATGGAAAATCAGCTTCTTTTTGATTAATTTTTCTCAAACTACTGACGATAGACATATGATTCATATTGCCACGGAGAAGTTTTCACGGGGAAAAAATTATATGGGGTTAATTAATTTGGTCTTTGGCTGATCTGGAGTATAAATTCGGGTTAATTCTGCCATTCCGGAAAATATTAATTTCGTTGTTAAGGCGCAACCAGTGACCGTTAGCAACCCCATACTGGCAACACCTGGCAACCTTGCGCCACGTGAGTCATTTTAGTGCCACTGAGAGGATATGCAAGGAATAGATCGTGTTTTCATTGCCTCGCCACTCGCTGCCAATCTGACTCCACGCCAAGTGCCAGTTTCATCGTCAACCTCCAAGCTATCCATTCACGCGAGCTGCAGCCACTTGACTTGACCAATCAAGGAGAATTCCTAACCTCACATTGTCAATAATAAATTACATAATTGGAGTGAGTGTTTTTTATAACGAACTGCTCCATTAACTCACAATCTACTAATAATAAATATATGATTCCGAATGCTAGGGATATGTATTCAGGGTCGAGGAATTTTAGGATATCACTTAAGTTCCCTTTTTTGGTCTTTAAGTCAATGTTTTTCACTGGTATTCTTTCACCAAGTTAAATTTTGTTAACTTCCAAAATAATTAAAGTAATCCATCCACGCAGAGGAGAAATCCGTCCTAAGTGCATTGTTATCCCATACAACCATTCCCTTAAACGAATTAATAGGCATTTGAAAATTCTAATATTAATGTAGTCTTTACTTTCCACAACTCTTAAAAGTTAACTAAGCCAGAAGAACCAATCTTTGCCCAACGAGTCAAATTCTTTATTTTAATAGATGAGATGCACAAACCACAACATCAGTTAGGAAAAGGCAATTTTTATTTATATCTCTGATAGCTACCTGGGACAAGTAGGTGAGGCAACATTAATCGATTCTATCCCAAACTTTAGTAATCTATCGAAAGAGAACTCTTCAGTTTCAACTGAGTCATCAGATCGATTAATTACAACTCCAAGATAAAAATCATCTGACTATTACATTTTTTAATATATATATATATATATATATATATATATATATATATATATATACAATGGATGAAGTTTCTTCTAATGAAGGTTAATTTAATTTTCAGAATAAACCCAAGGACAAAAATAGAGGGCGATTCGTTAAGCTCTATCTTTATTGACAACGTTTCAGGATCCATCCATGCCTTCGTCGGGCCTGGCCAAAATAAATCAGCTCTTAGCAACTACAGGATCATCAACAGTCATCCAGGTGGATGAGCTAACTCCTGTCCGCCAAAGGCTGTATGAGTGGAGGAACGACTTGTAGAGGTTGAGATTGCTTGGGTGTGGAAGAAATGCATCCCTAAAACCTTATAAAACCCTCTTGGACACCTCGGATCACTGTTTGTCCTCAGTGGGCGTATGAGTCTCCATGTCATCCATGTCTTGTGACCAATATTTCTGAGCTCAGCCACATCCCTTTGTAGGGGGGCCGCAATCCTACCTTTTTTTTCTCTCTCTCTTTCAATTGCAATCCCAATATATGCTGTGTAGATGGAGCGATGGGATGAATGGTGGCAGCAAATGGGCCCTTTTCTTTGCCATTCCTACTGTCAGGTCCCCCTTGGAATTGGTGATTTGAGGGTATACAATAAAAATTGCCTCACCTGAGAGTAACGGGTCCCCAGGTAGACTTTTTTCCGCTTCTTATTGTCTTTTATAGTTTTTTTTCATCTTGTAAATAAAAGTAAAGTAAATAAAAGATGGAGCGATGGGATGAATGGTGGCAGCAAATGGGCCCTTTTCTTTGCCATTCCTACTGTCAGGTCCCCCTTGGAATTGGTGATTTGAGGGTATACAATAAAAATTGCCTCACCTGAGAGTAACGGGTCCCCAGGTAGACTTTTTTCCGCTTCTTATTGTCTTTTATAGTTTTTTTTCATCTTGTAAATCTAGTCATTTTCGTTATTGTTATTGTTTTTACTTCTTATTTGGTTTGTTGTTGTCATATTTTAGAGTTTAATGACCATAAAACTCGTTTAATTTTGTTGAGGGCAGGAGATATCCACCCCAATCCTGGCCCTCGCAATGAGTATTGTAGAGTCCTCTATTCTAATATTAGAGGACTGAAATTTAATCTTCATGAGCTCTCGGTGGTCTCCACCATGTAAGATATAGTTTTTTTTATCTGAGACTTTAGTTTCTGATTTTAGGCCTGTGTCTGAGCTTCTTATACCAAATTTTAACAAGCCTATACTTTTGAGACGCAATTCTATTCCTAGTTCTCAGGGAATGTGTGCCTATATAGGCTACTCATTTATTGCTTGACAGAGGGCTGGATTTGAGAGTAGCTGTCATGAGATGATCCGCATTCCTCTCTGTGGCCGTTTTAACCATTATTATATATTTGCTTTATATATGAACCCTGACCTGGATGATAGTATGATTGCCTTTAAACTGCCTTACCTGGAATCTGCCAGAAATCTGACTCTAAGGGCTCTTTTGTCTTTGTTAGTGATTTTAATGCTCATCACCAGCAATGGCTGAATTCCATTTCTACGACAAACCAGCATGGTCGGGCTACCTTAGACTTCTGCAAACTTGCTGGATGTGAGCAGCTGGTTCGTGATCCGACCCAGATCTCCTTTTTACGGATATTCCCACTCTTGTTGATCTACGGGTTATTCCACCCCTTGGTAACAGCGATCATTCCGCGCTCAATTATTTTAAGATTCAAACAAAAATCTGCCAGCGGATGAGTCCATTACTCGAGTGGTCTATTTTAAATCCCGTGCCAACTGGCATGGCATTGATACTGAGTTTAACAATATCTGTTGGGGCAATGTGTATAGATCCGAGTGTCCCGTAACTGCCCTTAATGAAATTCTCCTTTTCATAAGTGAGAGAAGGATTCCACATAAAACTATTTGGAGTCGTCGGAGCGACAAGGCCTGGCTCAATGATGACTGTCGATTGGCCCAGCGCAATAAGCAGGCTGCATTTTGCCAATGGTCTCGTTTGCGCTCCCAAGAATCTTGGAACTACTACACGCAGCTCAGATCACACGCACAGCGCACTTATTGTGATGCTCAAAGAGTCTATAATGACCATCTTAGAGATATTCTAACTGGTACCTCTCAGCTGCACTCTGGGTGGTCTGCTCTTGGGGATCTTTTAAGTCTTTTGCCCATTTTTTATAAAATAATTGCTCCATCATTAGCACAAAAATCGGCTGTTATTTTTAGATTACTTATTCGTCGGAGTTCTTTTCTTGAATGCTGACGTTCTGCAAATGTCACTCTGATCCGCAAAGGAACTTCACCATCAATTTATCCGGAGGAATATAGATCCATTTCCGTTACACCGGTTCTGTCTAAAATATTTGACCGTTTGCTGGCCAAACGCATGATTCATTTTATGAATAATAATAAATTGCTGCCCGTAAAACAGTTTGATTTTCGGAAGGGTCTTAGTACTTCTGATACTCTTCTTTTTATCACCAATGACCTTCAAAGTTCTCTTGATGCTGGTTATGAATCTCGTTTGCATCTCTTGATTTTAGCTCAGCCTTTAATTGTGTTAATCATAAGGCTCTTTTATTTAAAATTAGATCTTTTGGTATTGGTGGTCATTTCCTCGGCATACTAGTCGAGTTTTGACTAACAGGAAGCACCGTATGTCGGTTGATGGTAGTTTTAGCTGCTACAGCTTTGTTAAATCTGGTGTTTGCCAGGGTAGTGTCCTTGGCTTGCTTCTCATCATTATTTATACATCAGACATGTTTTCTGGGGTTGAGTCGAATATGGTTTCTTATGATAACGATACAACTTTGTATGCTGCAATTCCTTCCCATTTGGGCAGACAAAGAGTCGCTGAATTGCTTACTCTGGACGTCAAGAGGATTTTATCCTTGTGTGATGTTTGGGGTATGAAACCTAATCCAAGAAAATCCCATAGCCTTGTTATTGGTCGATCGGGGACCTTAAAACCACATCCCCCTGACATTATTCTCAATTGCGTTGCGGTCCCTATTTGTTCTTCACTGAAATTGCTTGGTGCTACTTTTGATTCCAAGCTGACTTTTGAGCTGCACTTGCGCACTGTTGCTTCCTCAATTTCTAAGAAAGTTGGTTTGTTGTGTAAGTGGTGCCAGATCTACTCTACAGACAGAGTGGTTAGGAATCGTTTTTATTCCTTCCTTCTACCTCATTTTGAATTTGAGCCTCTTTTACAGAGCTTGCAACAGATTAGTTTTCTGCTATCCGATGTAGAGTTGAACCTTAGGCATCGTTGACTCATTTCTTTCAAATTGTTTTTGATCCTGATCATCCACTTCACTGTCTGATGTCAGCTTCTTCACGTCTGGTTCGTGATACGTGCTACTCGTTAAGGCAGCATGGCAGTGCTTTTTCGGTCGCTCGAGTGAATACGACGCAGTTCTCTCGATCTTTCTTTCCTGTGGAACACTCTGTCTGATGATGTCGTTAATTTGGAAAATGTGATTCATTTAAAAGGCGAGTAAATCCTTTTCTTCTGTCTTGATTTTTATGTTTTCTACTTCTATCGATGTAGGATTTTTAAGTTCTGCCGTTTAGGCTGTTGCCTACATTGACTTTGATACTACTACTAGTAATAAATATTCAATGATTAAATTATCTTGGGATTAACATTAATGAACATTATAAATGAACGTAAACAGATAGTGTTATTTATTAAATATTAGATCTGTAAAACAAAAAATAGCTTAAATGAATGAACTGTACATGAAGAATTTTACATTAATGAGGAAAAAGGAGTCGAGTAGGAATCGAGTAGAGTAACTTACCAAGTTGAACTAAAGGAGGAACTGAACTGGATAAGATTGGGAGAGGAGGCAAGAAGTAAACATGGTTGAGGGGAACAGGCTAGTTAAATTAAGAAGTGGAAATAGCAGTGAGGTCATTGTTGAAGGAAGGCTTTACCATTTTGGTATATACTGATTCTAAAATTCGGAGGGACATCACATTGTTGCAATAGGCTAGGATTTTAAAATTATCCGCACTGACATCGATTTTACATTTTTTGATGCCTAAAGAATAACTTCTCAACTCCAAAGACTGAACCATGCTACCAACATACGTGCCTCGATCACAGCGAGGACAAATGAAATGATATACACAGCAGCTCCGGAGGTTCCGGGGGGAGGGTGTCCTTTGCATTTAACATTGAGCCAATTAAATAATTATTGGTGAAGATTATTTTAAATTGAAGCTGGGTGAAATATTGCTGGAAAAGTTTTGTTATTTCCTTGCGGAAGGAGCCGCTGAGGGTACTTTACATAAAATAAATCTATGCTGACGGTACTTATGTGTAACTTAGGCTCGGATAGCTGGTTAGTTTAAAATTTTCTAGAGTAAGAGATCCTATATGTCGTTGTATAGGTAGGACCGAGTGATGGAAGGAGTTGGTACTTAAGAGTTGTACAAGTACTACTCCGTGATTAACGTTATACCTCTCTAAGAGTTCTATATCTGATTTGATTATTATTACCTAGGGTCTTGACTTCTTTAAACTTTACAGGTTTCCTGTGCCAACGTAGCGATTCGAGGAGAGAATAAAAAAATTTGGTAAACAAACTAAAACTTCAATTAAAACATAAAACAAAATAAACCTGAATCACAGAAATATTACGAATTTAAATACACAATAATGACTTCAATAAGTTTTTAAGTAAGGCTTTTTAACTTGACCTACTTGGCACTATAGTGATTGTTAACCAACCACTCACTTCAATATAAAAATATACTAACTGTCTCTACTGGAGTTTAAATACCTTGGTCCCTCCGGCGACGGGTTTGAGTCTGACCTTGAACTCAATGAGCCCAGACACCTTAGGAATCCGGAGGGTTCTTTGACGCGTACTTCGGCCAGATGGTTGGCGGCGGAAGGAATAACTTGACAGTCACAAGGGACTTTGGCGGGTGTGGCAGATGGGGGTCCACATGGTATTCGGGGAGGGGGTCTTCTTCAAGTGCGAGAACTATCACGGTGCTTTAGGATGCACCAGGATAGGCGGGGTCTCTCTGACGAGAGTAAGTTGAACTTGGTTCTTATACCAAGTTAACTTAGAGTTCGGTTTGACCACCGGGTAACAGGGTCGAGAAGGAGCTTTTTCTTCTTTGTTTCGGAAGTCCTCAAGGGCGAGGACTATCACGGTGCGTGGTGCTACACCAGGATAGGGCTGGGGGGGGGGTCTGTGACGAGAATAAGTTGAACTTGAACAATTTAACTTAAAGTTCGGTTTGATAACCAGGGAATAGCTCAAGGATGAGCTGCTTCTTACTCCCTTTGTAGCCTGGCCTCTCTTACAAGGGACTTCGTAGCCTGGTTGACTCACGGATTCTGCCTAGTTTTTCCCCAGTGTTTGTTATTTATACATCGTCACGCCACTGGGGTAGGGATAGGAGGGGAGGAGGCTTGTGGACGGGCCTCAGGAGGGTTCTAACTCCAACGGTTTTTCTCAGCAAGTCTTACCTCTGGTCCAGCTGGCCCTTCGAGCTTGAGAGAAACGTGTCTCCAACTTCGTACTTGATGTGAAATTGAATACACACTCATAGGGGAGATCTTGCAGTTTAAACCGTTCTGTTTTTCATAGGGACGAGGGGCGAGGGGCTATAGTTATGAGATTGACCCAAGGTGCCTGGCCCCGATGTTTTGCGGTCAACGTCCCGTGTCTCAACTGGCAGAGAAGGGAGAGGGTCGATTCCCCTACAGTGTAGATTAGTGGGAAGTGAATTATTTTTTAAATAAATTGCAAACAAAGTCAAATTATTTATGGAGAAATTAGTAGGTTGAAGATAAGTGATAAGCACGGTGGATTAATGTTTTAATGGCGTTGATTTTGAAGAATTTATCACAAAAACTTTTTTTTTGTCCAAGCCCTGCGGAAGTAGGTTTCGATGTACCGAGGTGTTCATTTTATTGTCAGACTTATCATTCAAAATATCCAGACATGAAAGGACATTATCCTTTTTGAATTCAACGGTATATTTAAGCTGGTATGTAGGACATTGCTATAATCTAAAAAAAAATGTTAAGTTGTTCTTTAGTATTGAATATGGCGAAAAAATTGTAAAAAACAACGATAATTAAGGGGGGAAAAATTTGTAGGGAAGCTATAAAAAATTCTCCTGCTCATGTTCGTCAAGATTTCTGCAGCGCTGGGAGCATCGGGAGAACCCATACTGAATTGTGTTGTCAGAAATGTGTGGCGGCGAGCACAACTCTTTACATGGATCCTCTGATGTGCCAGGCGCAATTTACAGCCCTTCGATAGAGTAATAAGAAAAGCAGCTTAAACATGGAATGCCTAGGTCCACTACCATCTCCCCAACGAGGGAACAAGAAAAGGTGGTCTTTCTCAATCAGGGCAGTACTAACATGCCTTCAGGATCGTGGGTATTTTCCTCAAGTTGGATCACGGCTATGTCCGCTCTCACCATTGAGAGCGGTGTACCTCCTCGTAGGTGCTCACACTCTAGCAGATTGGATTAAGGCGTTCGCGTATGTCGCCAGTCGATGAGTCATAATGGCAGACTCAGTTATGAAGTTGCATCGTGTTCAAGGGTTTGTCCTTTTTCCTTTAGCTGGGAAGGATCTTTAGTTGCCTAAACGGGAACGGTTATTTACTACCGCTTACCTTCCCCCACTTCGCCAACTAATAAAAAAAAAACAATAGGAAGAAAAGTCAAGTTTTATTTCTGTCCGTCCTTGCCTGTCGTCAATAACTCACTCGGAGAGATCTCTGGTTTTGTCACCTTAAAAATGGCATTCAAGAAACAATCTTCCTGACTTCTCTCATTCCCGGACGTTTTGGTCTCCTCTCATACGAAGCATTCTTCTATGGCTCAACTTCGATGACGATCTGCCTAGCCATACACAGTAATTAACAAAGACTGCAACCGATTCCCCCCACGACGCCACATTGTTTTGGGAGCACATTAGTTTATCGTTTCATCAATTTCTCCACCAAAGTCAAGAAACTACTCTCGCTCTCTGGACGGTACCAAAGGCTACCCATCATCGGCCACCGTCAAACATCGTGACACTTTATTCCTTATTTCCTCCACCAGCCAAGGCATCGCAACTTATTCGCGTTGCAACCATAAATATCTCTGTGCGGTCTACTTAAATTGAATGGCGTTTTCCCTTAAATCTCACGATAATTGCTACTTTGTAAATTATTACAACCACTTATTTTTAAATTTATCTCATGTCATATTCGTTAAGCGAATTTAATCTGTATCAATTCTTCACGCTAACCATTAATCTTTATTTTCTACATATTCCCTCGTTAATTGCAATTTATTAATCTATGCATCTATATTTTACCTTTTGTAATAAAGCAATAATTTGGGAAGCAATTTATCTAACTTCTCATCGGTTCATCATCCTCGGGTGAATGCCATTCCAATTCCACTTCAACACGTATCAATCTTGTTTCATTTGTGACAACATCATTACAGTGTCGTCGCGAACGCATCAACAAGCGATGAATCGTTTTAGATCAAATCAAAACAACATGGTTAGCCATTTGAACGTGACTTATGTTATAAATGGAAGTGAATACGTCTGTTTTCATGTCTGATAATCATTATTACGAAGATACACAACAGTATATTGACGCGTTGTTTTGAGATCAAATCATCAAAGGGTTCAGGTCGTGTATGATGATGATGATTTATACAGATAATATCTAAGGAATGAAGTGATGACGAGACCCTCCTACATTAGGACCCTCCTACTCGTTCCCAATCGACAAAATATATCCATCTTCTTCTCCAAACCATAAAATATATCCATCTTTGTCCCCAATAAAGAAATCCATCTTTGTCCTCACCATCTTCCCAATCCATAAAATCGATCCATCCTTGCCCGAATCCAAAAAATCGATCCATATTTGTTCCCAATCCAAAAAAATGAGCCATATTTATCCTCAATTCATAAATTCGATCCTCTTGTCCCCAATCCATAAAACCGATCCATCTTTGTCCCCAATCCATAAAATCGATCCATTTTTGTCCTCGGCACCTCAATAGTAACAAGGAATGTGAAAATCTCCGAGGGACAAATCGATCAAATATGGCAGGTTTCGAAACTCCAATAATGAGGATGGACCACGTTTGTAGTTGTATTGTTGATGGGTTTAACACCCTCTATCTCCCTTTGGCAGGTCTAACGAAACATGGAAAAACTATGTGAAGGACAGATAAATCAAGAAAAGAAACGATTACCCTGAAAAAACGGTAGTCGAAACGATCACGGGTAAAAATGTTACAGAAAACCTCGCCGACCATAAATGCCTGGGCCGGAAGGGCTAGCTGATGGTCTCCGCGGAAAAATAGGTACAAAGAGCACAGGGATTCGAAAGTACAAAGTAAACTTGCAATTGTTTCTAACCATCAACAGGTCCAGGCGAGTAGCGGGCTTAACCTAGCGCTCCGAGTAGTCTCCTCTTTGGTGCTTTCGAAAAACCCAGTGTTTTACCGAAAATGCCATCGTTGGTTTGTGTCAACTTATTTTAAATAATTAATTGGAATTTTACCCAAATAAAAATACTCAATGAAGGGTATGAAAATGTCGGCCTTGGCGGGAAAGATCGAGCGCATGCGAAGGATCTCCTCCATTCAAGGCCTCGATAAAGGGGTTGAGGTTATTCCGCTTCCCTCTCAAATCAGCTCTAGGTGAGTCGCCTACCCTCTGATACCCTCGTAAAACGGGTGGTTTAGGTGAGTTACGTACCCTCCTATACCCTCACACAACAGGTTTAAGAGAGGGGTACACCCTCTGATTCCTTTTCAAAACGGGAGGTTTAAGCGATTGTGTACCCTCCAAAGTTTTTCGAGCATGGAATTCAGCGATGGTAATGCTTCATTCATAGACGATGCACAAACGAGTCTACTAGGATAGAAAGAAAAGAGAACCGACGATAGACAAGACGCATGCGCAGGTTTCAGTTTTTCCAACGAAGACAAGTTATCCACCACACCCTGTATAGGCGGCTGGTATGAAGCCCGGCGAGATTGAGAGAGGGGCATGAATGAGAGAAGGTAAGAGAGAGAGGGCCATGCGTGAGAGAAGGTAAGAGCGAGAGAGGGCCATGAGTGAAGGATAGTGAGAGAGAGAAAATGACTCGAGTGAAGGCAAGGGAGAGTCGTAGATAGAAATGAGAGAAGGAAAGGGACATTATTGGTGATTTGTTTTAATAAACTTGGCCACGTTTCTCTTATGCCCCATTTTCGGTTTACTCTTTAAGTTTTTTCTAATCATTATTTCTCGTATTGACGCGAAACTGATCTTCTCTGTCACAATTTATTTTATTTAAATTAAGCTTTGTTTATCGACATTGTATCGGGGTTTATTTGTATTTCATCTTACGTCTGGCAGCAGAATGCTTTTATGCATAGATACTAACATCGTTACATATAAAACAATTAATAAATCCATGTATTTTGAGAACTCTTTTCGCATAAAATCTTTGATTACATTATAAAAGAAAGGGCAATTCTACAGATGAACAACGCCAACTCTTTTTCTTTTAGTACTTCTATTCTATTCGATAAGCATTAAGCGTATCTGAATTGTATGTTGCCCTTTATTCGGCGCGCAAATCACTATTTTCAAGTTATTAGCACTGTTGAAAGTAGCATTTTCCAGTACATAAAGCAATTATTTGCTGCTGCTATGACGTCATAAGCGTCGGAGGGAAAAGGAGTTTCATTGCACCTCTTCAAGAAATAACTGTGAGAAAGGAAATAATGCAATAACGACCAATTTTCCAATTGGTTCACAAGAGATAAGAGTGAGAGAGCGATTGGAATATATAATAGTAATAATATTTATTAGCATTATCTTCTTTCCCTACTTTTAGTTTTAATTGGTATTAAAAATTAATTCCGATAAGTCCCTTTTTCTTGTTTTTCTTTAAGTCTTCAAATTTCTTTGGCATCTCCATATCCATAAGCGCCGAGAAATAGATCGCACTAATCATCTACTATCAAAATAGACGTACTTCAACCCTCTTCATGAAAATAACCCCAAACCCCCGCTACAACCAAAACAAAGAACACATCTGATATACGAGTACACATGTAAACTAGGAGACTGTGAGCTCCTACCTAACTCGTATATCGGCATGACCGAAACCACTCTCTCAAAAAGAATGTCATACCATCTGAACAACGGTGTACCTAAAAAAAACATACACAGGAAGTACACGGAACATGCCTCAACCGGAAAATGATAGAAGAAAACACTAACATTTTAAACTATGCTTCCAACAGGAGTCAACAGTTCTTCCTTGAAGCTATATATATCCAAGAGAAGCAACCGAATTTAAACATACAGTCTAACCCCAATGAAATCCTGCCTAGCGCAAGAAAAGCAAACAGAGGGACAGGTGTACTCCTAGCTGCCCCTAGCCACTAATCCCCTCTGGCAAGCAGCTTAATCCCCCTCACTCTCTGGCTACCTACTTCTCCGACCTTTTATCACCTGGATCCAACTTGCCTACATATACGTGTATAGCTTCTTTCGTAATTTTGTTAATACATTTTGTAACATATATAAACTGAATACTTTGTAATAATTCCCCATTGTAACTCTGAAGATGATACTCGATGTATCGAAACGTGTCAGTTAAATTGAAGAAAGTGCTAAATTACATTAATTTATTTCTACCTTTGGCAAAATAATAAACATCAGTCTCCGATGAACTTCGGTACGCTGCTTATCCACAGGTTAAACAATGAAGAAAAGGCGAATATAAGACAAATCGAGCAGATTGAAAAAAGAATTATTAATTCGAAACTAGCGGTCGCTTTAAATAAAACATGCTATAATGAAAATATACTGCCCAAATTCATATATATATATATATATATAATATTTATTTGGAGTAATTATCTTGAGAAAGGGCAATTATCATACGAATCTCATGTTGGCATTTGCACAGAAAGTGAGTATCCCTATAATTTTAATAAAATATAAATGCTATTATTTATCATTGATTTCTGCATACAGAAGTTTTGACATCCAAAACATTAAAAAAAAAGAAGTTTTTAGATCGAGTTGGCGATATGGTAAAGTTTATTAATTAAAACTATACCTGTAAATTCGCCTTTTTTGAGCAACTTTGCATAGACATTGATCAATTTGCCATAGAGACGTTTGCTTTTAGTCACTCAGGTCAACTGATTGTCAAGGAGGAAGGTATTCTGACCTATGCATAAGCTTCGACAAGAGCTGCTAACTTTTTTTAAAATAAATAAATCAAAAACACCTTTGTATTTTTCTTCAATACGAGTTCTGATTTTCAAGGAAAACCTATTTGGCTGATATATTTCTCAAACTCAATATTCCGAAAATAAATATTCAAGGCGAAAATGTAAATATTCTCACATATATAAACAAAGTTAGAGAGTTTCAGAAAAAGATACATATTTTGAAAAGAAAAGCTGTTAAGGAAACTTCGAAATGTTTCATTTTGTAGTAAAACCCTGCTTAAATTATAACGATCATAGTTAAGCATTTGATAACTTTAGAAGGGAAGTTGAGCTTTATTTCACATCAATTAACACTGAATAATACGATGCACATACCTCTTAAAACCTGGACTGAGCTCAGAATATTGGCAGTTTTCATATATAGATATTGAGTCATGACAATGTATAGGCGAAATTTATTGGTGGTAATTGAAGAAATAAGAAAAAAGTTAACTCTATCTAATTTATAAATCTCTGCTACATTGCTGCTGAATGAAAAAAACAACCCAATATATTATTAGGTTTTAACTTTTCATTGGTTTCCATAGATTCTCAGATCATGAATGGACACTAAATATCAGTACAATGAAGAATACAAATCATTCTGACTTCCAACACTAACCAGTCACATTTTGTCAAAGTTCTGGTCACGAGAAACAAATTCACTGTCCTCTTTACGTACCCACGTATTAAATCTTCGTGGCACTTCTGTAATTTTCCATTGCCCAAATAAACAAAAGATTAACACTGTATTTCTCCCCCAAATTGATACAGTTCCAAAAAATGTATCTATTTCTTGAAGCCATTCAGTTTTAGTTTCTTATCAGTGCCCTTGTTGCGAGCTGCATCTAAATCAATTTTGCGTTTAGAATGCACTTTACTGTTTCCTTCTTTGCTGTAGTGAGATGCGAAGACATTGAACAGACTGGCCGCCATTTTGGGGCGCAGAGATCCACTTCTTACGGATCTCTTGCCCGTCAGACTTGGGGAAGGCAAACACTGAGTGCTTACAGGGTGCTTGGCCACCCGCTGCAATAACCTCCTTTACGTGGGTCTGTACCCAGATCAGCAATTGACGGCAGCACACTTAACCATGGTGAGTTGACCAGATCTACGTGAATATAAGGGTAGGAAAATAACAAAAAAATGTAGTGTAATCATTATCATAACTCATAGCAACAATATCGATAATAATACCAAAAATAATAATAATAATAATAATAATAATAATAAAATTATTAATATTATTATTATTATTGAAGAGTGCTAAAATATATAAAATATTATGCTACTTATTAATTCTTACTACAATAGCGTAAAATGGTGATATTATCGATATTAATACTACTATGACTATGTACTAGCTACTACTACTACTACTACTACTACTACTACTACTACTATTAGCAACAATAGTAGTTCACCAAACCCACTCACACACATACACACACACTCATTGTTGTGATGGAAAGTTAAAAATAAAAGTTTCGTCCTTAAAAGTTTCAAAACAATTTTGCCAGAAAACACAAGGAACAAGGCAGAGACCTCTTAAAACTTCTTTAATATTAGAGCAAAAATGATGCAGTTTTGGGTACAAATATAATGTAAACTTACCATAGCTTACATTGAGGGGCGTGCGTGAGTTGTGGCTGTACTCACTGATGAACTCAAACTGTCGTTCTCTGCGGCCGGCGGCGCGTTTGAATTCAGTGGGGCCGTTATGCATAAGTGACATTCAAAACATGGCGTAGTGGCCAGTTCAGTGTTAAAGATGTCTATGTACTATGGTATTCAAAAGTTTTCCATTAATATTTAAAGTGATGTTTCTGGGGCATTAGATAAAGAAGAAGAACTAGCTGCTAGTGCCTGTAGCCCTACGGGTTCACGCACATTAAACAGAAAAAAAACCTAGCTGCTCTAGCCATTGATCTCAGATGAAAGATAAACTGTAATGAGTTGTTTATTGAGAAAGATTAGATTTCCATAAGAAAAGAATATTCGTCAATAATTGATAATTGGGATTTTCTACACTTACGTGTATTAAGAGCAAAAAGAGAAGCTATTCAATGATTTGATGAAGAAATGTGAGTTTGTTTATCTCTCCTATACCCAGACATTGAAAAAAATCAAGACACATCAATATCACATTATCATAAGCATAATTAATAAAATAAGGTATATTTGTAATATTTTCTCTATTATTTTTTTATTTAATCTAACTCTGTACTTTTCGATACTAATTAAAGCTTAGTTTTCCTAATATTTCCGGTTAAGTGCACCCGCAATTAATTTTTTTATTCCAAGTTCACCCCAAGCCCCAAATGTTTGAGAACCATTGGATTAGGGCAGGGGTCTCCGCTCTGCTGTCACTCAGACTCATTCGCGTGCACACCCACCCACTCATTGCTTGTGTATAGATATACGAACTAACAAACCTATGATTGCTTGCCCGTGCTGCCCTTAATCTGAGGTATATTCCTTTGACATTTTTGTTTTGCAGAACAATGGCTTCTAAGAACAAAAATTGGAAAATAGAGGCAGACAGCCCCCTTTTCAATGAGGTGTGGATTGATCGGTACTTCTTTGTTGAGTGAAAGGGGAAGCCATTGTGTCTCATCTGCCTTGAATCTTTGAGTGTCTTCAAGGAGTTCAACGTGAAAAGGCACTTTACCACACAGTACTTCGAAATGAAAGCGGAAAAGAGGCAGAGTGAAGTGGTCCGATCGTCTGTTCGTCTAGAGAAGAGAAGCAGACTACTTTATTTGTCAGAAAGCAAGCAACGGAGGGCTCAAGGAACAATCTCGCTAGTCACAGTGTCATTGTTGATGATCGCAAAGTAACTGAAGCCATTCTAAGAAGGTGATTGTTGAAGAGCTGCATAGTAACCACTGTGGATGCAATCTGCCCTGAGAAGAGAGATGCTGTTAACGAAGTCAGCTTCTCTGCAACGGCAGTCACATGCCGTATAGGAGAGATGGCTGGTAACGTGCGAGGTGCAATGAAGGAATGATGTGATTCTCTCTCTTTCTCCTACTGGCCTTGGATGAGAATACAGATATAAAGGGTACTGCTGGATTTTATGTCTATGTTTGAGGTGTCAACCCAAACTGTGAAGTATATAAGAAATTTTTGTGCAGGTTGTCCCGATGAAAGGTGCCATAACTGGCCCAGATATTTAGAAACCAGTGTTGAGGTTCGTCTCACTTATGCAAAAACATGTGTAGGCGTCAGGCCACCATTAGCAGATCAATAGCATGCATTGCATTGTAAACCAGGAAGTCATATGCGCTAAATCAGCAATTATGGATAGCGCCATGGCAACTGTTGTGAAGGCAATAAATGTGATCCTCGACAGTAGACCGAATCTCAGCTTGAGATTTACAATCTGCCACACTTTCCTCTTCTGTCATCTTGCTCTGAAGGTGTTGACATCAGTGTCTGTGCACAGGTAATCAGTGACATACGCTCTGAGTTTGTCAGCTGTTTTTACTGACATGAGGGAATATTCCGCTGCTTTCAAGATTTGTTCTTCACCTTTTGATGTTGCTGGTGAAGAAGTGACATTAAAACTGCAGATAAATTTCATTGATCTCAAATATTCAGAAGATTCGAAGTTCAAGTTTCTCGCTTGCCACATCCTAGATTTCTATAAGAGCCAACTACTCTCCTTTGGACGGTTTCCCAACCTCACCGCCCACGCCCATCAAGTATTGAGCATGCTTGGCACCACATACAGCTGTGTACAGTTGTTCTTCAAGGAAAAAAACGCCAAAAGTAAACAACGTTCGCAACTGTCATATCAAGATTTGTCTAAAGACTGCATATTCCCTACGCTATATCTCTCTTTTAGAAATGTCCGAATGGACAATGTGGTAAAATAAACGCGAGGAGGAGGGGGGTTCATATCTGGTGCGATCTGTGCAAGCGTTGCAAAAAAGGTTAATAACATGCAAATACTACAAACGCAATGACGAGTGCCAATAATTGCTATCATACCCTTTAAAAAGTGAGGAAGGCTCGTGCATGATACGTTATCAGTATATCACCTCCCCAGAATTTTATATTCGGCTCACTGAGTAATTAGCAAATATTATTCAAATAAATACCGTCAACATTATAATATACCATTTTGTTGACGCAAAAGAATGAACAGCCTCATTCATATTTTACCAATTTAATGACATTTTGTAAGCGTTCATTATTTTCTCCGTAATTTTTTTTCGGGGATGGGGGTAACTAAATACAGTGTTATCTTAATACTGCAGTAGAATCCCTTTCTTGCATTTATAATATACATTCGGCCTTGGCCATATTTATAGGGCAGGTACGAAAAAGTGAAAGAATATGATCGAAACTCATTTATTTCATACTTGACATAATATAAATAAACATTTTTGTGTATATTCTATCAATAACTAATATTTGATGTGTCCTACTTTTTCTTTTATGACCGTTTTAATGCGTTTTTGCATAAGTGGTTGGGGCAACCTTCTGCCATTCAATGTGTGATACTAACGTTTATTCCTATTTTTCAGTGATTATATTTTCGTTAACTTACAAGTGGTAATTTTTTGTTAAAAATGTGTCCGAAGAAACATACTCCTTAAGGTCAAAGAGCTGAAATTATTGCATTGTCCAGGGAGGGATTATCCCAAGTTATGCAAGAAAATGAAATGCTAGAGAAACGGTCTCCAGACAACCATTAAACGATACACTGAGCCTAATTCTATCAAAAACCGTCATGGTCCAGGTCGCAAAAGGTGTACAACTCCGAGGGAGGAGAGGTTGGTGAAAAGGAAATCTCTGGTTTATATGAAACAAGGTCTGCTGACCAAAGTCGCGTGCTCTCATTCATTCCGATTTATGACCTTACGACCTAAAAAACTTTCAATAATTCCCAGACTAACCTTGGGAGGACCTTGGCAATTATATCATTCGAAAGAGAATGTAAAACAATGTGAGGGTATGGAACGTACATACTCGAAAAATCGCCAGACAATCGTGGGAACGAAAGAAATTTGTCATTTGAGGTGACCTTCGTCTCCTCTCTTTCTCCCCCACCCTCCCCCGACATTCTACCGCCCTCCTCCGCCTTTCCCTTGATCTAAGTCGTTATTCGTGTCAAACGTCGCCAACAGGTGACAGAAAGTATGACGAAAGAAGGCCTATCTCAGAGAGAGGCCTAAATTCTATTTGCCTTCTTTATGATACCATGGAGATTGTCCAGAAGGCGCTGCGATAAGCGAATTGTCAAAAAATGGAATCTTTCGCTCGATTTCACACAGTCCGCGGTATAAATGACAACGCCGTTCATCCCTCGGCAGAAGTGTTCCAAACCTACTCGCGTAACCCTCACGTTGAACGAGAGTCGTTGCCGTGACGTATCGACTGCCAACGCGCCGCTGAGTTAACTTGGTCGCCATCTCAAAGTATTCCTGAGGCAAAGTGCGACTTTTCATAGATAGTTCTACAAAAAGCCTCAAAGCCGTTTTACTACATAATGTGAATCAGTATCCATCCCTGCCTATAGCAAACTTGGTACAGATGAAGGAAGAATATGGGATGTTTGTGGTGATTTTAAAATGCTTGCCTTCTTACTAGGAGTGCAGGGTTACACCAAGTATTCATGTTTTCTTTGCCTATGGGACAGTAGGGCTGATCATGAACATTATCAGAGGGTTGAGTGCCCCCTCGAGATGACTTGCAGTCAGGAAAACTAAATGTTATTTGACAGCCTCTTGTTTAGCCTGCCAAAGTTTTGCTACCTCCACTTCATATAAAGCTTGGTTTGGTCAATTAGTTTGCAAAAGCATTATTAAATCATGGTGGAAAAGCATTTCAAAAGTTTCGTCTACTCTTTCCAAAGCTATCAGAGGCCAAAGTTAAGGGTGGTATATTTACTGGACCGAAGGTAAGGAAAAGTTTGAAGTCAGTACAACTTGAGAATGCAATGAGTGATGTCGAAAGTGAGGCGTGGTGTGCATTTCGAAATATAGTTAATGGATTCCTCGGTAAAAATAAAGACCCAAACTAGAAGAAGCTGGTAGCAAAACTTTTAGAAGTTATAAGAATTTAGGCTGTAGAATGTCACTAAAGGTGCACTTTTTGCATTCACATTTGGAGTTTTTCGTGAAAATTTGGGAGAAGTGAATGAGTAGCATGGTGAGCGGTTCCATCAGGACGTTGCTCTAATGGAGAAAAGATACCAAGAAAGATGGAATACTGCTATGAGTGGGGACTATATATGGTCACTTGTGGTACGTAAAGATCAAGGAGCTCACAGTAAGAAAGCACGTTCTTCAGTGCACTTTTAGTAGGTTATCTCTTTATAATCACATTTTCTCATTAGTTTAAAAAGGAATACAAGGACAAAATATCATCAGCCATTATTCATGGACAATGTGAATAGGAACTGTCGCAGCTATTTATGGTTAGTTTTATATACAAAATTCCAATTATCTACAAAAATATCGATGCTATGTAATTTTCAATTATATTTTTGGAATTAAGAGGTAAAACCACCTTAGAAACACTAAAAAACATTTAAAGAAACAAAACTAGTGTTACCCAGTATTATGATTGGGCTAAAGTTATTTGGTCTGATGAAAGTAACTTTGAGGTAGGTTCTCCACATTAGTTTACACCGATTTATTAGGCTTGTACATATTTTTATTGGATACCAAAAATTATCAGTAAAATTTATATTTCTCCTCAGATCTTTGGAACCCCTGGAGCTGCTTATGTTCGTCAAATAGTTGGGGAAGATTATGATCCGAATTATGTTGTCTCAACACTCAAATTTGTAGGTGGTAGTGTTATGGTTTGGGACTTCATCTCATCTTCAGGTCCATGATTGTTGTTCACCTATGAGGGCAGAATGAATTCCAACACTTGCACCAGCATGTTAGACCAGATTTATCAACCTTCCTTAGGTAAAATTTTCAATGATGACATACCAGATGGTGAATATTTGTGGTCACACTTGGGCACAAGAATGAGGGTGCACAAATGTTCCTCAAAAAGTGAATTAACAGCCAAAATCCATGAGTGGCAAGAAATTGAGCCAACCACCTGTACCAACTTAGTCTCAAGTATGCAAAAACGCATAAAAGCGGTTATAAAAGCAGAAGGAGGACACATAAAATATTAATTATTGATAGAATAGACGCAAAAATGTTTAGTTGTATTATGTCAAGTATGAAATAAATGAGTTTCAATCATATTCTTCACCTTTTCTTACCTACCCCATAATTTTGGCCAGGCTGTAGAACAATGAAAAAAACAGAAATGAGAATAACCTTTTATATGGTTATTTTTTGCGGTAATCACGAATATAACATCAGTCTCTTCTTGCGACCCTCCAGTTTCTCGTAAATTACCATCTTACTTACGTTAAATACACTGATGGTTCCGTATGGATTGAATGCAAACAGGATTGGGCCGAAACTGACAACTCAAAAGTTATAAACGAAATTTGATATAATTCTAATGGGGTGTTCCTAAGATATTTGTAGACCTAACCTATGAAAGTTATGAAAGTATAGTCAACTCCTTTTAGTTATATTGATCCAAATCCATGGTAACTCACGTAACGCTTAATAATTTTGTAACTTACTATAAATGATTCCTATTTTTACTTTTTTTATTTAATATTCGTTGCTGATATTATTTGTATTATTTTTCACATAGTGATAAAATTCCCTAAACAGATTTTGTTATATATGTGGATCAGTTACATTAATTCAATACAAGAGACAGTTTGAAGAAACGTTATTAGCTGTACTTTGGATGTAAAGTGGGTGACCAGAATAAACGCTGGGCAACTCAGATATGTTGTGCCAGGTGTACAAGTTCCCTTTCTGCCTGGGTTAAAGGCAAAAGGTTTGGCATTATGTTTGGCACACCAATGGTCTGGAGGGAGCCAAAGGACCATTCAACATATTCATACTTCTGCTTAGGAGATATTAAAGGTGGGTATTCAATGTGTTTTCTTTCCTGGTCTTTAATATATTTTAAAAAGATGTATCAATTAAAAAAATCAAAATGCATACTATATTTTACTTCCACTATTTCTGCAATTGATCACAGCCAGTAATATCCACTTTTAGTCTGATTTTATTTCATTCTGACTGCAGGTCGCAACAGAAAAGGCAAGAAATCTATCATGTATTCAGATCTTCAGTCTGCTATTCGCCCAGTTCAACATTCAAGTACTATTCCTGTACCACAGCCACCCTCTGAACTACCAAGCGATGACACGAGCAACTCAGACGATTGCAGAATCTCAAGATCCACCCTATGTGGAACAGCTTGAATCTGACAAGAAACCACACCTCATCAACCAACCGGAACTCAATGATTTAGTTCTTGATCTAACACTTATTAAGCAACAGAGGGAACTGCTTGCCTCACGTCTACAACAATGGAGCCTGTGGATGAACCTGCTCCAATTACAGTATTTAGGAAGCGTTCTGCAGATCTTCAGCAATTCTTCACTTTTTCTAAACAACTTGACTTATTGTAATGATATCAGAGGCCTAATCAATGCCCTTGAGCTGACCTATGAACCAAATGAGTCGAGGTTAATCATAGATCCATCCCTTTACAGCATAAAAGCAATTCTTTTGCACATTGAGAACACCATGCCTTCAGTTCCAGTTGCTCAATTAGCCATTTTAAGAGAGAAACATAGGAGAACCTTGGTTTAATTCTAGACCGCATAAGTTACAAAGAGCATGAGTAGCTAATTTGTGCGGACCTGAAAGTAGTAACCCTACTTAATGGGCTATATACCGAATACACCAAGTTTATGTGCTTCCTTTGCAATTGCGACAGGAGGGCCAGATCAGAACATTATGTACGCTCAGAATGGCCACCTCGGGAAACTATAACGCCTGGATGCCATAATATAATTCATGAGCCACTAGTTAAGAAGGAGAAAATCATTTTGCCACCACTGCATGTAAAACTAGGCCAAATGAAGCAATTTGCCAAAGCACTGCAACATAACAAGCCATGTTTCCAGTACCTCAAAGCTATCTTCGTTAAAATAAGTTATGCCAAGATTAAAGAAGGCATATTCGTAGGCTCTCAGATTCGCCAACTTATAGCTGATGAGGACTTCGAGGTGACAATGGATGAAACTGAGCTAGCGGTCTGAATGCATTCAAAGATGTCTGCAAAGGTCTTCTGGGAAAGCACCAAGGGGCCCAGCGAGATAGTATAGTGGAGAGGCAAAACAAGTGCTACCAAGATCTCGGATGCAATATACCACTGGAGATACACTTTTTTCATTCTCATCTGTCCTTCTTCCCAGAGAATGCAGAAGATATAAGTGATGAACATGGAGAGAGGTTCCATCAAAATATAGCGTCAATGGAAAACAGGCATAAGGGAAAATGGAGCCCTGCTATGATCGCTGACTTCTGCTGCAACCAGAAGCGTAACACACCTGAGACGTCTTACAAAAGAAGAAGCAAATACTAAAATGTAGGTTAATAGCATTATATAATGCTAACAAACATGCCTATTCATTATATATTCATGAATTAATTACAATGGACACATTTATTCTGACTTTGGGATCGAAATACATTTATGGTATCGTGAAAATCGATATCAATTGCATAATTATTAAATCGGCAATTTATAAGAAAATCTTACGTGATGGGATTTTTTTTATCAAATTCGAATTCAGCAAAACTCAACTTCATAATAAAATGTACATGAAATATAGTGTCACACTCTTTACCCCGAGCATCAACGGCATCACCTTGATGCTGCCGGAAGACGTCCTCGCTACTCTCTACCTGGACGACCTTTCGATGTCTTTTGGCGCGGCCCAGATGCCACCTCAAGACTGTCAACTCCAACAGATATTGAACCGCGTCTCTCACTTTGCCGAAGCGCACAGGCTTTGGTTTTCCTTGGCCAAGACTAAGGTGGTGCACTTCTACCGCCATCCATGTCTCCACTCTGACCCAGACTTGTTTATAAATGGGGTTCAGCTCGAAGTGGCGGACGCGCACCGTTTCCTTGGTCTTGTATTTGACTGATGCTTCACCTGAGAGGCTCATATTCGCAACCTTAGGGTCTCTTGTACCCGCACCATCGATATTCTTCGCTTCGTGACGTTCAGCTACTGGGGTGCTGATACGGCTACTGCATCCTAGGATGAGCGTGTATTGCGGAAGGTGGACTCGATCCGCAACACTGACCTTCGCCTGGCGACCAGTGCCTCCCGCACGTCGCCCATTGAGAGCCTACTTGTTGATATTGAGGAGATGCCACTCGCTCTGCGCCGTGCACAGTGCATTGTTCGCATATACGCTTGAGCGCGGCGCCTTCCTCAGTCGCCAACAGCTCTCACTGCATCCGCAGCTGATATCAATGGTGCTTATGCCGCCGAGAGACGCCAGTCATACTCTAAGCCCTTTGGGTTTAGAGTTATAAAACTCTTTCAAGAGCTCGGTATAGCTCTCGGGCCGGTGGCATCCCTGGTTTTGCCCAGGTCGCCACCCTGGAGGGTACCACCTTTGACTATAGATGTCGAGATTATCTTCTGCTGGGTTCATGGAAATGTAGGAATTGCGAGGAATAAGCGCATCGATGAGGGTGCCAAAGAGTCCGTGAGTACTGAGGAACCAGACCCTGTTTTGCTCTTATTCACACTTATTACAGGACAGGAATACGAGCAGTCCTCCTGGCGAAGATGATGGGAGATGGTCGAGGGAAACATGACGTTATCTGCCATTGCACCGCGACTGTTCCCATGGACCTTCACAAATGCCGCGACGGTTTAAGATTGCTTTCTGTCGTCTCAGAATTTGAGTACACTGGCGGGACGCACTTTCATTTGATGGAGCGCTCACCTGCGCCTTACTGTGACGACTGAGTTACGCCCCAGACTGTTTGTCACATACTTGTTGAATGTCCAAGTCTAGATGATCTTCGCTCACGTTACCTGTCCCGGTACCGGGACGAGCGGGGTCGCTACCGCTTGTCCTTTGTACTACGAACTGGTTCGTATACACAGACTTGTGGATTATACGACTTTTTGCACGAGCTGATCTCCTCCACTATATTTGATTGTTTTTTGTAGGTCGCATGTTCCTACGCCGGGCGGAGGCGGGCCTACCCCCGACGCCGGAGCCCTCTTCTTTCTTGTTGCCTTTTTGCTTTCTTTCTTTTTATTTGTTGGGTTTTTATAGCCTATGTTTAGCCTTTGTCTTTATTTTTATCTTTGTTATTTATTATTTACAGATTGTTATTTTTTTATCTAGCTTAGTAGTAGGTTGTGATGTGAGAATGGCGACTTTTGCCTTAATAGGCGGTCACCAGATTGACTCTCAAAATTGAAAAGAAAGAAAAATCCCTTTTCCCTCTCCCATTCTCCACCTCTGTCTGATGTCCCCCTTCTCTCTCTCCTGCCTCAGCCCCATCCTTTCTCTCGCTCGCTCTGCTCTCCTAGATTCTGGGGCGAGGACAATAGAAGCATTCGCTCGGGGCCCTCCACTCCGACGTATCCTTTCCATCTCAGATTTCATTTATCATACATAGTGATTTTTACGTCTCTTTCTTCGAGTTGTTGCTCCAAGCTCGCGTTCCGAGGACGACTCGGTGACGTAACTCGCCGTCTTCCGCTGATGCATGATGGGAAATCTTTTATCTCCTTATAATAAAAGGTATTTATGTTTTGGTGGTTTAGGTAATATCCTCTTCTTTTAGTCGCTCCAGGTTTCTCCTCCCGCAGGTTGATTCGTTGGCCCGGTGGTAGTCTTGAGGCGGTTTTATTAAATCGGGGAATCCACAATTAATAGTAATGTAAATATAAACTCACACACACACACACACACGAAGAGACGAACACGATGTATGAAGGCTCAAGTAAACATAACACTCCCACGACCGCCTGTATACATAGAAGATCGCGCCCCAAATTAAATACATAATTAAAGATAATCCTCTTGTTTTCTCTTATCTTTACTTAATGTTTATTTTTTATCTTATCTTTACTTACACTTTTTTTATATTATCTTTACTTAATCATCTTTTTATTTTCTTCATTTAGTCATATTTTCTTCTATTATATTATTATTTCTATTATCTACTTAATCTTCACATATTCGTTCATAACTTCATCCACACAAAAGATTTTATCTTTATTTTGTTATTTCTCGGAGAATTTTCGTGTTTGGGCTGATGTTTATGAGTTGCTGGCGACCACCTGAAAGGGCGGCGATTTGTTCTCCAGATTGAAAGCAAAGAATAACGAGGACATCGAACGCAGGAAGTGTGTAAGGAGAGATATTGAAAGAAAGTGGCGAAGATGGAGGAAGTGAAACTTAGAGTCAGTAGTGCAAACTGCCAGCGTTGGGGCCGGGAGCGCGTGCAATTCTACTGATGTCGACTATAGCATAACTTCGATGCTACATATGCAAATGTCTAGAAGGAATAAAGCCTTGGTAGTCTCAAACAAGATTAAGACTACCTGGGTTTTCTTCCTTATAGATATTTTCAATTTACCATTTTTTTACAACTTTGTTTAAAAAATTGTCCATTTTAAATCTTAGCCCTTTGATATATTAATTTAGTTATGTTTCTCTCGTTTATTTTTATGTATTTACAATTAGGTGTGTATAAAAAAATGAACGAGAGAAACAACTAAATTAATAGATCAAAGGGCTAAGATTAAAAATGGACAATTTCGTAATAAATAAGCCTTTTAATAACAGGATCCAGTTTAAAGAGACCGGGAGTATATTAAAATTAGGCGAGGATTTAATGAATGACCATTCGACAAGATTTCTTTGAACAAAGTCATCAGATTTGTAAATAAATTTAGCCGAATTCCACTTGAGAGGTACGAGGGGCGGTCAATAAGTTTTGCGAATCGGTAGGGCAAAACAAAGGAAGTGGGATGGCTGTTTGTGGGGGTGCTAGGACAAGTCAGGACCTGCAGCTACACGCTCCTGCCTCGTCTATTTAAGAAGCAGTAGCTGATCGCAGATCGTCAGTCACAAATATTTCAACAATGGCGAAGGTTGAGCACCGCGCAGTGATAAAATTTTTGACCAAGGAAGGCAAGAATGCAAAAGAGATCCATTAACGCATGGTTGGAGTGTACACCGACACCGCCCCTTCCTATGCAACCATTGCTCGCTGGAATAGGGATTTCCGCCATGATCGTGAGTCCCTTGAAGATGACCCCCGTCCAGGACACCCACCAGACATGACCAACGAGGACACTGTGGCTCGTGTGGAGAGGATGATTCTCTAAAATCGACGGGTGATGGTCGAAGAAATCGAGGGAGAACTTGGAATATCCCATGGAAGTGTTATCAATATCATCCACGACAATTTGGCGATGACCAAGGTCTCTGCCCGTTGGGTCCCTAGAAACCTCACGCCCCATGGTCTACTTCAACGTCGTCAAAGTCCATAAGGCCAGAGTTGCAAAGATCTGGCCCCTAGCGACTACTTTTTATTCCGCCAGCTCAAGGCTGCACTGCGTGGACGCCGGTTTGGGGACGATGAAGATGTCCAGCTCGCCGTCCAGGAGTGGATTGAACAGCAGTCGGGAGATTTCTGGTTGTCGGGAATTCGAAGCCTCAGGGACAAGTGACGCAAGTGCATTGAAGTCGAGGGTAGTTATATTGAAAAATAATAAAACAATTTTACTCATATCTCGTTTCCTTATATCCGAATTGCAAAACTTATTGACTGCCCCTCGTAACACGAGAGTAACACGAGAGTAATATGCAAAGCTATGCAAGGTTATTCTAGTCTATGGTATGGTATGCTATACTAGTCTAGGATATACTAGGCTAGGCTATAATATGATACGCTTAGCTCTATTATGTTAGGTGTGGTTATGCTAGGATAGGCTATACCAAGCTAGCCTATAGAATGCTAGGCTAGGCTATTGTTTTGGCTACGCTATAGTAACATATTCTAGCTTGGCTCTACTAGGCTAGGCTCTGGCGTGTAATGCTAAGCCATACCTGGTTAGGCTAGGCTAGGCTCTGGCGTGTAATGCTAAGCCATACCTGGTTAGGCTAGACTAGGCTATAGTAAGCTAGGCTACACTAGGCAATGCTACGCTAGGCAAGGCTATACTAGGCTAAGCTAGGCTATACTATAATATGCTAGGTTAGACTAAGGTCTAATAAGCTAGGCTAAAATAGGATAGGTTATACTAAGCAAGGTAGGATAAAGTAGGCTATACTATGCTAGGTTATAATAGGCTTGCTCGATTATACTAAGCTAGGCTAGGTTAGGCGCGGCCCAGCTAGACTATTCTATTTTAGGCTAGGCTATCCTAGGTTGGCCAGGCTTGGCTATACTAGGCTGAGATTGGGTAGGTTATACTATGCTATGCTTGGCTATGATATGATATGCTATACTAGGCAAGTTTAGGCTAGGCTATACTAGCTATGCTATTCTAGACAATACTACGCTATGATAGGCTAGGCTATTCTCTAATATACTATGCTAAAGTATGTGGCTAGACTATGCTATGCTATAATATACTATGCTATGTTATACGATGTTATAACAAATAGTGGGGGAGGGGGAGAGAGAGAGCAAGGTATATATTTTTATAACGTGATTTTTTAAATATTTTTAAGTTTATTATAGTTTAGTTTATGAATGAGCTCCCCCTTCCCCCTTGTTGAGAAGGTGGAGAGATAGGGGGAGGAGTAAAGGGATTAGGGAAGATAGGGGGATAGAATGGGGATAAGTGAGGAAATGGGGTAGGGGGAGGAGTAGGTGATGTGATAGGGGTTGAGGAAGAGGGAGATGAGAGGGTAGGGAAAGCTGGAGGTGAGCGGGGTAGACATGATCACAATCGATTTGAAAGATCAAATAAGCCGAGGGCCAACAACCCGAAGGTCTTGTAACGAGCGAATCCATGATATATATATATATATATATATATATATATATATATATATATATATATATATATATATATATATATATATATATATATATATATATATATATATATATATATATATATATATATATATATATATATATATATATATATATGTGTGTGTGTGTGTGTGCGCGCGTGTGTGAGTGTGTGTCTGCGTGCGCGCGCGTGTGTGTGTGTGAAAAATTATGGTAAACCACAATATTTGGATCAAGATTTTATTTATAACTATAGGACTAGTTTCGGAAAGTTTCAAAATATCATTTTCAACTAATAATAAAGAAACTAGGCAAGGAACACAGTATATATAAGGTAAGCCACGTCCTAAATAAAATGGAACCGCATGAAACAATCTGGTAAAAACTCGAGTGTATCTAGGAAACGACAAGCTAAACAAAATGAAATGAAACAGAAAACAATCTGTAAAGTTGCTAATCTCCGAGAACCATTGCTTCCGTGGGTTTATAAATACGATTGGCGACTTTATTCTATATATATTTATTAAATTTGTATTGCCCTTCAGATAAATTGAAATTATCAACTTTTTTAATAACGATGGATTCCGCACTTCTCCTCTCAATATAATTGTATATATATATATATATATATATATATATATATATATATATATATATATATATATATATATATATATATATATATATATATATATATATATAATGTTGACTGTATTTGTTCGCAAAATGATTCCCCCAATAAAAAGTCAAACAGTGTTTATATTTTTTTGAGACATATTCTTCGAATTTGGGTCAGTTTGTTGTCGTGACATTTTCTTTCGATCTCACTCGAAAAACCTGCCTGTGGCTTTGAAGATAGCCTCCAGGCCACCTCGGAATCAACGGGTGTTTCATCTTGTTGATTCCCTTCTTAGTGTGTTTGAGTCGAATTTCCTGCATCCACTTCGACAGAAATTCTCTCTTATCTTATAAGAAAAGTAGCAAGGGTCTTCATGCACCATCAGCTTGATGAGCTTTTTATCCACCCCTTTCTTCCTTGTTATGTCATACATCGACTTTCTGGTAACATTGTTAATGATCTACTAGATTTCAGCATATTCGTCTATATTAGTCTATAGTTGCGAAAACGTTTTCAAGCAATGAAAAGAGAGTCAAAATACACGAGCTTAAATCAAACAGACGGAGGGCCTTCCTTTCCCCAAACCCTAAATAAGGGAGACAAATTTAAAGAGAATCTTAATTTAAGACCTGATGTATGATGTGATTATGGGATCTAACGAAAATAACCATGGATTCAAATTAAAATTGGGTAAAGTCTCAATACCTTCTAAAATGTTTCTCGAAGCATAATTACCTCATTGGATGATGGATTTGAAGCCTTGAGGAGTCCGATGTATTAAGATCACTAAGAAAGGGATAGTGCAGTCCTTTCCAACCTCTAGAGTGATTTGGATCGAAGGCACCATGCAGACGTGTTCTGAATGACCTCTTAGCTTGCTGTTCAATTCTCAAATGAAGCGTTTGGCTAGTTGAGCCGATATAAGTTACGTCGCATGGTGCACACTTAAAAGATAAATAAGAGAAGAACAGCAAGCAATTGTAAGGGTGTCATTATAACAAAAGAGTGAACGGATTGTATAGTCATTAGGGGTGATTATCTTTAGATCCAAAAAACGGAATTGTTTCTGGATTATGGGGCAGATTTCGGTAGTTATTTTCAAGGTATGTGGACCAAAGAAGGGTACCAACCAAAAGCGGCTTAGGTTGTTGGCCAGGGATTTAATTACAAGGGAGGTTAAGGTAAAGGTCAAGGTAAAGGTCAAGGTACTTCCTTATGAGGCTGTCTATTAAAGGATTCTAGAAAAAATTTTCTTGGAAAAATTTCTTTTGAAAAGAGAACACTTCGTGTAATAGTTTGTAAGTGAAACAGATCTTGAGGGCTCTGTGAAAAAGGGTACAAACAGAGTTTAGTTTAAAGGAACAAATAATATAAATGAAGAAGATGGTTCCTAGGCCAGTAAAGGTAGGCTTGCGGTATACGGCAGAGGATAGGCCAGTGTAGGGAGGCGGGGATGGAATGGTTGTCTCGTGCAATTGGACTGAATGAGTATGTGAAAGGCCTGTGTGAGGAGTCGGAATTATTGTTTGTAGATGTATGGAATGGCTTTGGGGGGGAATAAGGCATTATATGCATTGGATGGACTACATCTAAGCCGGGCTGGGGTTGACGTGCTGTAGCAGGAGTTAAATAGTGGCGTTAGGTCTTTGCAGGCAGGAAACTAGTTACTGATAGTGGTCAGTGAAATACAAGAGCACAGGGAGGTGCAGGAAAAAGAAAGAGATGTAGAGGAGATAGAGCGGAAAGTACACAGGCTAAAAGAGGTGCTTCAGGATAGGAGGGCTAAGTTATCTTTATTCCAATGCTTGTAGTATTAGAAATACGAAGGATGAGTTATTTACTGATGAAGATATAGATATAATATGTGAAATAGAATCATGGGTTAATGAAAATAAATTTAATAACAACGTGAGTGAATTTGAACTACAGGGTTATGATATGTACATTAGTCAAAGGAGAGATAGGACGGGTGGTGGGTTGATTATTTATATCAGAAATAGCATTGCTTCAAATCTAAATATTTCTATCAGGCAAAATGTTTATTCAATGTGGATAGATATTAGGGTCAGTAAAAATAGGATAATACACTTAGGAGCCTTTTACAAACCAACTGGACAGACTGGCTGTATTGATAAGCTAATGATAAGGGAAATAAGCAAAGGATGTGAAGTAGATACAGTTATTCTCGGTGACTTTAATTTAAAGGCTCTGAGGATATTTTTTTACTCAATTTGTTAATAAGCGAAAAAGCGGTGCCAATATATTAGATCTAGTACTTTCAAATGATGATAACTTGGTTCAGGAATTGACTGTTGGAGAAGCATTAGGAAATAGTGATCCTCAGATGGTTCGTTTTAACTTGGGAATAGTGAAAGGTAGAACATCTACAATCCCCACGAATACTTGAAATTTTTATAAGGGTGACTACGATAAATTACGCAACTCGTTAAATCAGATTAGGCGGGGTATATAAATCAGTGGAAAGAATACTTATGAGATGTGGCAATAAAGGCTACTAGGAAGAAATGCAAAAAGCCAATGTGTGTGCCAGAGAGAGAAGGTTACCCCCAACCCCTAAATCCAACGTCTACCCGTGGTGCCGGAGGAAAGATGAACCTGCACGCCAAGACAGTCACAAGAAAGCAGCGAGAATTTCGCGCGGTCGGATGACCCCGGCGCTCTTATGAAGAATGATCGGGTCAGTCGAACCCAAAGAGCCACCTCAAGAATGTAGCAAGGCCGTGTAATCCGTGTTGGGTTCCCCTTCTCCCCCGTCGCATCGCCTGATCGGCGCTAGATCTACGGCGTCGAGGACTTTCGCCTGAGCCTGTGATGCTCGCCGAGAATATCCCCACCCCCCTGGCACGTCAAATCTAATGAGATCCCGCCCCTCTTTTGGGGGCCTCTGGCGACCCGCTTCCGCCAAGGCAGTATAAATACTTCGGGAAAATCCTTGAGAAATTAGTACCATAGGGACGCGTCTTGGTTAGCAGCCAGGTACAGTCATGTACGCCCTGCTCCGCCTTCCTCGCTCGTACCTAAGGACAGAGTTCCCGCCCAACAGACGATAGACACGTACAGGTATCTATCACTCGGGTATCAACTTCGTTTTTGTCTAGGGTACTCCCTCGTTCATTTTTCAGCGAAGTTAAAGAAGAAGGAATTTTGCAAGTGAAACTTTGAGCGCCACGCTTCCTCGTCGTCTCCAAAGCATCTAGTCAATTAGGCTTTACGTGAGTCTCCCTATTATTTGCACTTTCCCACTTTCCCTGGGAGCAATTATCGTACAGCCTCTCTCAGACTCTCGTCCCTGTCGAGTCAGTTATATCCTCCCCCCCCCTGATTTGGTGCCCCGAGTCTTGTGTTATATATTGTTATTTATTTACTTTTGCTAATAATATTTTCTTTGTATATAGTGAAGTTATTTTTCTACAATCAGTTTCTCTAAACCCAGAACCTCTTAGAATTGATTATTTAGGCCAACCACACTCGATTTTGATTATTTACCCCTCTCTATGGGATCTATATCCCAATTTCTGGCGTGCTCTTTTCCCTCGTCACCGCATAGTCAATCATCGGCTAGCATCGACTTTCGACTCTACGACATGGTGGAATCAGGAGATGGCTAGGAAAATTTCTGAGAAAAATAGGGCATACCAGAGATTACAGAGGGAAAGCACTTTTGACAATTTAAACCATTATAGGTAGACCAGAAATGAGCTCAATAAGATTATTAAGAAGAGCAAAGAGGTAGAAATTAATTTATCTAGAAATCCTAATAAAGATAAAAAAGTTATTTAGTTATTATGGAATCAATAACAAATCAAACAGTCATAAAATAGGGCCTATTAGATATGTAGGGGATTTGAAAGAATCTGGTGAGGAAATAGTAGAGGTTCTTAATGATCATTTTTCTTCAGTATGTATAGAAGAGAAGCCATATAGATTACTTGATGATAATTCTAGGTCAAGGAAAGTAGTGTTGAATACCATTAATGTGAATAGGGAAATAATTAAAGGGCTTATATTGGAGTTAAATACTAGTAAGGCATCTAGCCCAGATAGCATTCATTCTAGGTTACTCAAAGAAGGTTTAGATAGTATTTCAGTACCTGTCGAGAAGATATATACTAGATCACTAGAGTTTGGAGAACTACCTAATGATTGGAAATTAGCGAATGTAGTGCCATTTTCTTATAATGGAAGTAAAGAGGACCCTAATAACTTTAGACCGGTACGCTTAACTTCTATAGCTTGTAGAATTCTTGAGAAGAATGTTAAGAAGGTAATTTCTGACTATCTAGACTCTAGAAAGTGTTAAGTTAATAAATGATGCTCAGCATGGGTTTAGAAGAGGTAGATTGTGCTTAACAAATTTACTGAATTTTATGGATTATTTAACTAAACAGGTAGATAAAGGAGAGAATGTTGATGTAATTTACTTAGATTTTAACAAAGCTTTTGATAAGGTTCCACATAGGAGACTAGTTCACAAACTAAAAATGCATGGGATATGTGGTAAAGTTTTGAATTGTATAACTGAATGGCTGAAAGACAGGAAACAGAGAGTTGTAATGAATGAAATGAAGTCACAGTGGAAGAATGTTATCAGTGGCGTACCTCAGAGATCACTTCTAGGCCCTTTATTATTCATAGTTTATATAAATGATCTTGGGGAGGCTGTAAATAACAAAGTCTCAATCTTTGCTGATGACGCTAAATTGGCAGCTGTAGTCAAAGAAGTTGAGGGTAGCTTTAAAGTGCAGAGTGACTTTTAACCTTAAAAAATGCAAAGTTAAGAACATAAGAAGAACATAGGAAGGGATAATAGGGAATTTAGCTATGAAATGGATGGGCATTGGCTGGATTCAGTTGAGGATGAGAAGGACTTAGGCGTAGTAATAGATAGGTCACTGAAGTTTTCGAAGTAATTTATTGAAGCAAAATATAGAGCAAATAGGGTGCTAGAATACATTAAGGAAAGGCTAGCTACAAGATTAAGGAGGTTATCCTTAAACTCTATAAATCGTATGTCAAGCTAAATTTAGAGTATTGTATACAAACATGGTCACCACATTTTAGGCATGATATCAACCTGCTAGAGTCAGTACAAAGGATGGCAACAAAAATAACACCTTCCCTAAGCACCATGAATATGAAGATAGACTGAGGGTACTAAATATATTTTTATTTGAAAGATGTTTGAGGGGAGATTTGATTGTGCCTTTTAAAATATGTTCTGGGATGGATAAGTTGGATTTTAGAAAGTTATTTCATTGAGTTGGAAAGTACGGGTGACCTAAAAAAAAAGGGCCTGCACACACTTTTTGTGATATATCCTTCATTTATTCACTAATCACTCTTACTTTACAGGACATGACAGAAGCAAGGCCTGTAAACACAACTAGATCTCAATGGGAGCTCCAGCAAAGAATATACTGCGTCAAACCTTACTACAAGACAGGCTCGTTCAAGAAAGTGCAGGACACTTTCGTGCATCAGTTCGAATGTGAAAAAGCCCCCTCCAAGAGCAGAATTCAGGACTGGATGGACCACTTCGAGAACTATGGCACAGTGGAGAACCTCAATGCAGCCAGTGACAATCGTCCAAGCCATTCGAGAGCGTGAGAGAGTCACTTCAGCAGAGTCCAAAACGCTCTGTGCGCAAGCGAAGTCAGTCCCTCGGTATATTCTGTGAGACTTGCAGGAGAGTGCTAGTAATGGATGTAAAGGCCTACTAATAGAGAATACAGACGAAGCAGACCCTTACAGCCTCAGACAAGGAGCAGAGAAAGGCTATGGCAGTCAAGATACTAGAGAAGATTCAAGAGACCCAAACTTTCCTTAACCTCCATCGGATGATTATTCTTTGAGGAATCTGGCGGGACAGTGACAGTCACCAAGGAGCGGTATTTGAGGTCCTCAAAACCTTCAAGAGGGAGCTGCAGACCCTGTTCCCGTCGCTTATGGAAAAGTTCTGGTTCCAGCAAGATGGAGCAAGCTCTCACACCTCAAACCTGTCCTGAGATTGGCTGAGAGAGAACTTTGGTGGCCGTGTGATCAGTCTCAATCTATTCTTAGTTGATATGTATGCAAATATTTAGTTAGAGATACTGTTGTTCATCAAGCTGCATCAGAAAAGGTTCAGAGCAGAGGACTACATCCACCTAATAGGTACAGTTTTAAGTGATGTCACTGCAAATAATGCTGGACAAATGGTGATTCTGCCTTCTTCTTTTATTGGAGGTCCTAGGTACATGCAGGAGAGAGTACACGATGAAGTTTGCTATGTCAGAGATTATGGCAAACCTGACTTATTCATTACCTTCACCTGTAATCCTACATGGAAAGGAGTACAAGAGAATCTTCTTCCTGGACAATCTGCTACTGACAGACATGATATTGTGGCAAGAGTATTCAAGCTTGAAGTAGACAAACTCATAGATCTGATTACTAAAGGAAAGCTCTTTGGACAAGTAAGATGTCATATGTATACAATTGAATGGCAAAGGCGACGCTTGCCACATTCCCATTTGACAATTTGGCTGAAGAACAAAATAAGTTCCAATGAGATTGACCTATAATCAGTGCAGAATTACCAAATCCTGAAACAGATCGAATATTGTTTGAAATCATCAAGAAGAATATGATCCATGGACCACGTGGTTCTGTTAATCCAAATAGCCCCTGTATGGTAGGCAAAAGCTTCAGCAAAAAATATCCAAAGGAGTTAATTAAGGAAACATGACTGGTACAAATGGATATCCAATCTATAACAGAAGAACAGCAGAAGATGGAGGATATTCATTCGCTGTGGAAAAAAAATGGAAATGATATTATTGTAGACAACAAGTGGGTGGTTCTGTATAGTCCCTTCCTTTGCAAAACATTCAATGCCCACATCAATGTGGAATTTTGCAACAGTGTGAAATTGATCAAATATGTTTGCAAGTATATAAACAAAGGTAGTGATCAAGCAGTTTTCAGCCTTGAGAATCATAATGAAGTTGAACAATTTCAAATAAGAAGATATATTTCCAGTAATGAGGCAGTCGGGAGAATATTTTCTTTTACTATTCATGACAGAAATCTCTCAGTTCAGCACCTGGCTGTGCATTTGGAAAATAGTCAGAGAGTCTATTACACTGAGGAAAATGTAAGAGAGCTGGCTGAAAGGCCAAAAAACACTACACTAATGGCGTTTGTCAACCTCTGTACAGAAGACGAGTTTGCCAAAACACTTCTATATCGTGAAGTATTTAAATATTTTACCTTCAAAGCAGGAACATTTTCTAGAAGGAAGCAAGAAGAACCACATCCAACAGTTCCAGGAATCAGATGCAGTGATGTTCTTGGTAGGGTATATACTGTTCACTCAAGAAATCCAGAATTTTTCTTCTAAGATTATTATTGCAGCATGTGAGAGGACCAACTGACTTCAAATGCTTAGAACGGTTAATGGAAATGAAATGGAAACCTACAGGCAAACATGCATTGCTCTTGGACTAACAGAAAATGATGAACATTGGGACAAAATTATGGAAGAGGCAGCTACCACACAGGCTCCGAAGACAATGAGATACTTATTTACTGTGATGATTGTCACTTGTGAGCTATCTAACCTATTGGCTCTCTGGGAAAAGTATAAGGAACATCTATCTGAAGATATTCTCCATCAGCTCAAGTTAAAACAACCTGGAGCAGAAATTAACCCAATAATTACGAATATTGCAATCTGTGAGATAGAAGACAAAGTTATATCCTTAACTCAAAGGGATCTAAGTCAATTTGGGATTCCGAAACCAAACAGATATTCACTTTCCGTAAACAGAGAAACCTTGAGAGAGACAAGCTGAAATATTTAAGAATTTGCTGTCATGGTGCAGATCAATGATACACTTTTAAATCAGGATCAAAAAACAGCATATGAAATAATCCTAAGAAATGTAAATTACGCCAAGGGTGAAATATTCTTCTTGGATGCTCCAGGAGGAACTGAAAAAACCTTTGTTGTAAACTCGATTCTATCAGCTGTGAGAACCCAGAGAAAGACTGCACTTGCAGTAGCCTCATCCGGCATTGCTGCCACACTTCTATCAGGAGGCAGAACAGCCCATTTCACATTCAAGCTTCCATTGAATTTGAATGTTAATGAAAATCCAATCTGCAGCATCAAGAGAGGAGTTACTGTGGCAAATCTTTCGCAAGAAACCTCAGTTATTATTTGGGACGAATGCACCATGGCTCACAGAAAAGCTTTCTAAGCTTTAGATAAAACACTACAAGACATTAACCGAAACAACCAGCTCATGGGCGGAGTGACCCTTCTTTTGTCAGGAGACTTCAGACAAACTCTGCCAGTGATAAAGAGAGGAACAGCAGCCGATGAACTCAATGCCTGCCTAAAGAATTCTTACCTTTGGAGTCATGTTCATAGACTGTCCTTGAATAAAAACATGAGGGTTCACCTACATGGAGATGTCAATGCTTAAATCCCTTGATCCTCCTAGAATGCCTTCCCATAAGCTTTCTTTAAAAGAAGGAGCACCAGTGATGTTGTTAAGAAATTTGGATTCTCCGAAGCTATGTAATGGAGCAAGACTAATTGTGAAAAAAATGATGCCTCACCTTCTTCAAGCTGAAATTTTAACTCGTCAGGGAAAAGGAGAATTGGTTCTCATTCCACGGATTCTACTGATACCTCCAGATATGCCATTTGAATTCAAAAGAATGCAATCTCCTATTACAATTAGCTTTGCAATGTCTATCAACAAAGCCCAAGGCCAGTCTCTGAAGGTTGTGGGACTTCATTTGCTACAGCCTTGCTTTTCTCATGGTCAGCTCTATGTTGGATGCTCAAGAGTTGGAAATGGGAGAAATTTATTTATTCTCACTCCTAATGGTAATGGAAAGACAAAAATATTGTATATCCTGCAAGTTTGCTGTAGTTGCCATTATTTGGTTTACCAAATTTTAGTAATGTCTACATGTTTTATTACATTTAAATCAATACAAATTCTGTTGAGATTTAACAGTTGATCTCCTTTTTTAATGTTAAATCAATATATTTTCCTGTGCTTTTGTGATTCAAATTTTTATCCTTTTTACAATAAGTTTCGGGCCAGAGGTTCCCAGTTTACTCTCAGCAAGATGTATCGTTAAACTCAGCCCGGGAGATGTTAGAAACAAAAGTTTGATTAACATTATCAAGTTTACTTATAAGAAAGTAGTACACGGTCCTTACGGCAATTAGCCTCTTCATTACTTCAAAAAGGAATGTCTCAAATAATATAACTAATACATTCATGAATGGTTGCTTCTTTCAACGAGGGAGTAAGTGTAAATTCAAAGAGGGAATAACACCCAGAAAAAAATGATGTTGGATATCTACTTCTCAGAGCGACGTAATGCAAATAGGCCTCAAAATGATACCCGTACAAAACCGAATGCCGTCGCTCCCCAACTGCTAGTATTTAAATAAGGCTCACAATTCTTTCAAGATTTATTAAGGTTAATTCAACCATTAAAAAAGTTATGTTTAAAATTGAACGAACACAAAATTAATCGTGTATTAACTAAATTTAAAATGTTAAAGTCAATCGAGCCAGAGACATATACCCACCTTTTCGCGTCTGGCTCATCCCTGGGTATTCTATACAGCCCCCCGTACATAAACTTTCAATTTCATTGCGACCCATTTTCTCTGCTATAAACACATCTTTCTATACCATAGCCAAATATATGGTCCCATGCTCTCCCCTCTCCTCAGAAATAAATCTACCCTCAATAATTCCATAGACTTAGTTAGGAAAATCTCGGGCCTTTCCAACGCTCACAAATATACCTTAGGCGGCTTTGATGTTCCAAATTTGTTTACCAACATCCCATTACAGGAAATTAATATCATTATAAAGTCTTTTGGTTCCTCTAAACTATTTTTAGGCTTTGAAAACGTTCCATCTCGTTCTGTTCTCGACTTTTCTACCTCCAATAGCTACCTCCATTTTAATAATGAGCTTTACCTACAAAAGGAATAGATTGGGATGGGACTTCTCCTAGGACTGACCTTTATAAACATCTTTATGAGCTTCCATGAAGCTTCCTGGGTCCAAATCTGCCCAAGGGAATTACCGCCCGTCTTTTATGGACGTTTTGTTGAGAACTTTATACTCATGTTTCGTAAAGAAGAACATGCCTTCAAATTTCTGGAGTTTATTAACCACCAGCACCCAAACATAAAATTCACAATGTAATTAGAAAACAATGGCTGCCTACCATATTTAGACATCAATTTAGCCAGCACCAACACTGACTTTTTTTCCTCTACCGTATATCCCAAGCCTACCCTTACTAGCCTAGAAACCAGTTTCTTCAGTTACATTCCTCGTTCCTTTAAACTAAATTCTATTTTTACCATTCACAAAGCCCTCAAGATATGTTCCAACTATAAATTATTACACGACGAGTTCTCTTTTCCAAAGAAATTTTTCAAAGAAAATAGAGTCTTGAATTCATTAATAGACAACCTCATAAGGAAGCACCTTGATCTTTGCCTTAATCTCACTTGTAATTAAATCCACGGCCAATAAGCTAAGCCAGTTTGGTCGCTCGCCTTCTTTAGTCCACAAACCTCGAAAATGACTACCAAAATATGCTCCATAATCCAGAAACAATTCCACTTTTTGGATTTAAAGATAATAACCCCTAATGACTATACAATTCGCTCATGATTCGTTATAAAGGAACCCTTAATAATGCTTGCTGTTCTTCTCTTATTCATTTTTCAAGTGTGCATCGTGCGGCCTAACCTCTATCTGCTCGACGAGCCGACCTCTTCATTCGAGAGATGAACAGCACGGTAGAAAGTCATGCAGAATAGGTCTGCCGCTTGCCAAACTCGACCATTCAACAATAAGACTCCACAATGAAACTTTTTATGCAACCTTGAATCATTATCTTGAAAGCTAAACCAACCCTCAATGATGAAATTTTATCCATTTCTTTGCTCGTTACTCACTAAATGCATCCCCTCTATGATTAGATTTTGTACTTACAAGATTTAAAATAAATGATTAAAAAATATAGATTTATTTTATTGCCCTAAACTAGCTATCCTTGTATTATTTTCATTATCTTGATGATGAGGCTGGCGCTCGTAACGTCGGTGTATCTATAAATTAGAAGAATGCATCTGTTTTCTGTGGCCCTGGTTCTCTTATTTATATTCAAACTTCGACCCATAAGGAAGCGCTCACTTGAATCTCTCTCTCTCCATATATATATATATATATATATATATATATATATATATATATATATATATATATATATATATATTTAATTGTTATATAAAGAATAAGACCATCAGTGACATCCATATTATTGTAGACTGTTACGGATTACCTAATCCATCTTCAGACTAAAGGGATAAACAAGGAGTTAAAGGTCGGAATAAATAATTTAAAATAGTCTGAATCATGGTCTAAGAGAATTTAAATTTAAAATTAAACTTAAAAAACAAACAAAAAACACAAAAAAACTAATTAAACGTAGTGAACTTTATAGAAACTGTTTAAAACTACCTGTAACTAAAAATTTAACATACTAAAACATGGACACATTTAAAGCCAAGGAGATATATTGAAAACATCCCTGTTGTCAGCGAGTTGAGAGAAAGACGAATTAAGAGAAAATGGACAGCATTGTGGATAGGATAGTTGGTGGAAATGGTCAACAAGTTTGAAGTTGGTTGGTTGTTTTATTAATGAAAAGGGGTGGCATGTTGAGTCTGCATTTAATGTAGATAGTTGTTGTTTTGAAACGTGAGGCTAAAATTCTCAGGTGGGTGGTATTAGGATGAGAACCTATAATCTCAAAATTTTCGATGCTGGTATCAACCTTGCATTTTATGATGTGGTCTCTGATGGGTGGAACATCCTTCCATAGAGAGATTTCACCGTTTTGGAACTAATACTAAGGTGTGCACATACCCTTCACTGTAAGGACTGAATGGTACTTCCTATGTATGATCCCGGGGAATATCCAGGGCAAAAAAGCTCGTAGACAATAACATCTTGTGGTAACGTTTTGAAACCTCTTGGTTGAGAGGCTCGAAATCCGAAAGGAGAAAATAAGGTAATCTTTAGGGACGTTGATCGCTGTAATCTTTGGTTGGAAAACGTCATATAATATTCTGCGGTCGCATTGGTCAACCAAATCAAGGGGAACGAATTGGTCACAACAAGGTTTCTCAGAAAGTCAAATTCCAGGTGGATTAAAGTGTAAGAAGAACAAAGCCGAACGGTTCTTCTTATCAACACATACACACTCTTCATCTTTATTTTTCTATTGCAAAAGCTAAGAAAGTTAGACCTAATCCATAAAATGTTGTAAAGTTCCTATGTATAATTAGTTTGTTGTTGTTTTGTTTTTAAGTTTAATTTTAAATTGAAATTCCTTAAAACCAGTGGTTCCCAACCTTTTCGCAGTGATTACACCAAAATACAAGTTCGCAATTATCAATTACCCCATTGAACATAAACTCAGGAATATCAGATGGTAGGGGGGTCGCAGTCACATGATGAACAAAACAGGTCATATAGCCCTCTATTGCCTTTATATATTTAAGGATCCAGCACAAATGCAAACTTTTCCATTTTTATTTATATCAAAATCAGCCATGATAACTGAAAAATATTCAATACAACAATAATAATACATATTAATCAGTGATCACTTTATGCTTGCTATGGTTCTTCAGTGTGAGGGTTGAGCTTGCATTGCCTGTGCATTTCTTTTCTATACTGGGCTTGGTCACAGAGAGGGCTACATGGGTGTCAGATAACATGTTGAGTCTGTTACGTTTCTTAGGTCTTCATTCCAAGGACAGTAGAGAAATCTTGCTCGCAGAGATAAGTGGTAGAAAGTCCTATGAGAATTTGTACTGATCGAGAGGCTAGTGTTCATATATCCTGCAAACGAGAGATCCCGAAGGTGTCTAAACCAGCCTTGGCCCCAAACGTTAGTTTCTATGCATTATTTGTCCTAAGTGTGATAAATTCTTATTTTGCTCGGCAGTCCTCATCAGGAATGATATCTTCACTCGCATCAAAAGGATTTCTTACCCATTCACTGTTGGTACTATTCAAATCTGGAAGGTACTTCTGTAAGCTTTCCCAGAGGCCGGTCATGTGATCTCTAATGTCTGTCTTCATGTGGTTGAGAATATCTTTAGAATTCAGCTTATCAAGGTAGGCATCCAATGTAGGAAATTGTGCAAAAATTCCCTTTCCAACACATCTGATCCATAGTTGCGATTTCCCACAAAGGAAAGCAATATTTTCCCGAAGTTCCAGTAACGTATTCTATCTTCCTTGAAGTTTTAAATTGACTGTATTCACCTCTCTAAAGATATCAGCTAAGTAGCACAAACATGTGACCCATAATTCATCGTCAAACAGATCCGTGAGGGATGATCCTTTCTCTTGCAGAAATATATGAAGTAATTCACGGAGCTCAGCAACATGAACAAGGACTTTCCCACATGACAGCCAGCAAACTTCAGTATGGTACAGTATATTTTCATAATAAACTCCCATTTCTTCACACAGCTCTTTGAATATGCGACTATTAAAACTTTTTGATTTGACGAAGTTTACCGCCTTGATCACGTCATCCAAAACAACCATGATGGACTCGGGCAGGCCGCGTGAAGCCAAGGCATAACGATAAATGACAAAGTGCACAACCTCGAAATTTTGGTTATTTTCCTTCAACAAGCCATGGAATCCTTTGCCCTGGCCCATCATGCTGGAATTCAATCAACTGATACCTGAGAAACCTTGCTCCAATCCAAACCTGCTTTTCTCAGGAACCCATCCACTGTGTTGAAGATATCTGCACCTTTTGTAGTTGTCGGCAATTATTCACATAGTAACAGTTCCTCCTTGATACTACTATCATGAACATATCTAATGAACCCAATCAAAGTGGCACAAAATGCAACATCCATGCTTTCATCAAACTGCATTGAAAATTTGAGATAGGAACTAGATAATACCTCTGAGATAAGTTGTTTAAGAATGTCTGCTGCGAGATCATCTATCCTTCTGCGAATTGTGTTGTAGGAAAGTGAAATGGCATTGAGCTTTTTAGCTTAGTCCAAGCCACATAATTTTTCCACCATTATGATTGAGCATGGTAAAATCAACTCTTCCCAACTTGTATGTGGCTTTTGTGTTTTTTTTCTATTCGATATGCCACTTCATACGAAGCTTCAACAGCAGCCACCAGTTGTTATGATGCAAGTCTAGTTTTTCCAAACTTCACAGCCTGCAGATTTTTGCCTTTTTGTTGACAAAATGTGATACTTTGGCAGACACTTCCGAGATGAGACTTCATTAGATGTTCATTCAGCTTTCCTGGTTTTAGACTTTCATTGATGAGAACTTTGCAGAACAACACACATTGTGAGTGATCTCCAAAAGAATCAGGCTTATTCACAAAGCCATGCTGTAAAAATGCCTCATTGTAGGTTCGTTTCCTTGTGACTTTACTTGCCATCCCCTGAAAAAACACATGTATGACTAGGAAGAAAAAAAGCATGAGCAGAAAATATAAATAATAATAGTAAACACAAATAGTGATAATAAAAACCACAGCAAATATAATAGAGTACAGTCAAGATCAGGTTATAAAATCATTATCTCATTCTATCGATGCAGCTTTTTCATCCACAACTAATTTGTCAGGAAATATTGCAGTGCCAGATAACAGAGTAAAACGTGAACCTACCAATCGAGTTAATAGAGAAGTAATAATGAATCACATTGAATCTTTCAGTAGAAGTCTAAATACCACGTACATTAGTGTACGCAGAAATACCCCGACACAAGCTGCGTGTCCCTCCCGTATTCCAAATTCTCCTTTCGCCTCGAATTCCCTCCACCCCTTTTCGCACCGAAGAGACGACCAAATTTGTGGCCTGTCGCTCAGGAAAATTTCTGCCGCTAAAAGATACCAGAATTGACGAAAGGCCGAGTTTTCGCGCTGTCGTAAAGCGCGACCTGGAGCAAGGATAGCTCGAAGGTATGAAGGATTTACTTTGTCTGGATGCAGATGAAAAGTTCTTTCGCGCAGCGATACGGATTTTACGAGAATTCGGTGCTCTCTCTCGATTTTTGCTCGAGAGAGAAATAAAACGGAAAATTCTCCTTGGAGTCAGGCAGAAGATCTTGGACCTATGTTGAGAGCTAGCTCCACAAAGGAAACAGTTCGCCCGTTGTAAGCAAGAAACTTCGGGGAATTTGTGTGTTGCCGTCACGGTACTTGTGGGTGCCAAACTTCTCCCGGCCCCCCCTCGATTTCAGAGTCAGAGGTTACACAGGACCTCCCTCTGCGGATTACCCTAGACGTAGCTAGGTAATTAGTTTTAGTTACCCACTGCAGGAGCCAAATAATCGGACAGGCACTTCGAGGAAGAAGTCCGATTTGAGCCACAGTTTGGCTCACCTTCGTGATCCAGCATAGGATCATTATAACAGCGGTCTAGGATTACCTTCTCATCTGGTTTCCTCGAACGGCCGGACTAAGTGCGATCATCGTCACTTCACCGTCATTCTCAAAATACTTACGAACTCAAAGGTATTGTTAAAGTGAATTATCTCTTCCCCTAACTTCACCAGTTTATTCGTTAACTAGAATTCCCATCCCGAGCCTATAACCTCGAGTATTAGAAGTGATTAATTCAGTGCTTAGTTCAATAATATTATTCCATTCATTCTTTCGGGTGCCATTAAGACGCAAGCATCCTAGTGAGTAATTTTCAAGTATAATCCCCACGACATTATGTAGACTTACTTATTCAGTGCGAAGATTAATTATATTTATACCTATATATGCTGTTTCACATTTTTAATTCATGCACATTAAAAATTATTTTTGTATCTTTGTGTTTAACTATTTTGGACGATCCTTTGGCAATTAATAAGCAATCCAATCGGCTTTAATCTCAACATTACACAGGTCCATCCATGACTGGCTTTTACTGAGTGAGGACACACTCAGGGGATCATTATCTTAATTTTGATCAAAAGGGAAGCCATGGGGTTATTCTTATTTACCGGAAGTGGCTACCGTAGGTGTATTGGATACACTTCACCTCCGCTTCACCTTGATGCGGTAATAAAATATATGTTCAGGAAGTGGGATTGGGATTACCCACTCACTAAACCTCGACACTTTCAATTCAGTTATTTCTTATTTCAGGAGAGTCCGTGATCCACATGAAAGATACCTTTCAACACTCCGTTGCTTCAATGTGCAAACTATTTCAAGAAAAACATCCGTTGTTCATATGAATCTTATCGGAATATACTAAAGAAAATGAACATAAGGGTTTATGAACCTTGTGTTGACAAATGTTCAACATGCTTATTTTATGAATTGAATGTGAATGAAGAAAATAATGAAAAGGCTTAATTGCACAATGAAATGCAAAAGGAAGCAATAAAAGAATACAATAAAGATAGTGAGATATACGAACAAATAGATGGACTCCTAATATTGGCCGTCAATATGCAAAAGGTTTTGCTCCTTCCTGCCAAGGATGCCTGATGTTAAAAAAAGTTTTTTCTGCTCGAGAATGGTTGTGTTTTATGAAACATTTCCTTCTTTAAAGAAAAATCATCATCACTATTGTGTAGTTCGGAATGAAAGTCTTCGAGGTAGGAATGCTCCTGATGTAGCATCATCCTATATCAAAGTAATTAAGGAAAATAGAGATACAAAGAAGTTTATATTTTGGACAGATAATTGCGTTGCTCAAAATGAAAACTGGACATTATATTCAGCATTCGCTTTACTTGTCAATGAAGATCTTGAACACTCGGAAATCACATTGAAATATCTTGTCACCGGTCTCACATTCTTTGCCGCAGATGGCGTTCATGGAAAAATTGAACAAGTAATCCGCAAAAAAGAAGAATCTGTATGATATGAGGGACCTCTGCAATTCACTGGAACTTTCAACGAAGAGAACAACGGTCTTGGAAATGCAACTTTATGATTTTAAGGCCTACGAAAATTGTCAAGGTTGAGAACAACCCAAGGAGCGTCTTCTGAGAATAATATTCCTCTTTTACAAGATTTATGCGAAGTCCGATTTGAGAAAGGTCTTCACGGACTGATCTATAAAAAAAAACTTCAGGACTCTGGAACTAAAGTTAAATTTCTGAAAGAAATTATTCCACGCAGTTATTCGGCGAAATATTCATCAAAGCCCAAAAGGAATTCAAAAAGAAAAATTGGATAAAATTCACTCGGGTCTTGTTATGAGAATGCCTATTTCCCGTCGAGCATTTCGGAATAACCTCCCTACTAGTGATAATATCTCGGAGCTCTTGAATTCTAGAGTAGATTAAACATCAAGGTCTAATGAATTTTCCCATTAAGTTTAAAATGGGTTTACTTTTTGTGTATTTAGTCATTTTTCCTTAAAAATGGATATAACTACAGTTTTTGTGAGGTTTTATACTTTTACTCAGATCGTTTTGAATATGACTTTATGTTCACTATTTTCTTTATTAAATTAAGGATATTTCAAACTAATATTAACATGCAAATAGAAAGATAAATTCATTGTATTTTTTCAAGATTCTGTTTGGTTCGTATTTTTATGGTCAAAATATCAATAAAATTACATAAATTTATAGGATTGTTTATACCTTCCCAATGACTCGTTAAAAATCCTAATAAAAAAAAAGAACAGTAATGAATGTATAATGTAATGTGGTTGCCATAGTTATAATGAATTCTGATTTCTTAATATTGTCAATAATTCAAAGTGAAAACACCGAATATAGGTATAATCGGTGTCTCATTGTTTAATATTAATGGTCATTCGAGAAAAAAAAACCGAATATACTTATATTCGTTTTTTATCCTCTGCATTTGTGGTGAATAGCAATCCACAAACCAAAGGAAAAACAGTTTTTGTACAACTGAGCCAAAAATATAAAATTAATGTACAAAATAAAGTACAAATATGAAAGATGATGCCCGTAATGGTGTAAATACATTAAACGTTTAACAGAATCTTGAAAATATAGCAAATTTTGGCATTACATTAAAGGAAAACTTTGAACGCTTCTCCTGTAAAGTTATTATTTTATATATTCAGTGCTCTTTCTGTGCACGGTTTAGATGGTCTCGGTCGGGATAATTCAAACTTTTTTTCCCCTGGCGTTATTTCTGTATTGTCATTATATGTTGCGTTGCCTTTATTGTGCCGTCCTTTGTTTTGTTTTTATCCTTGTGTTCGTCAAATGTCTATTTCTCTTGCCTTTAAAAATTCCTGTTTCTTGTCTTATTGCTCATTTACATCAAATTTCTCTTTCTCTTGTAATGTATTGTTAGATGGTCTGCAATGCAAGGTTTCTGCATCTCTTTTCCTGTCTTCAAAAAAATTTTTGAAATACAGAAATTAAATAGGGAGCTTATCAATTTAAAATCCTAAAAACAAGACTATCAAGTTAGCAAAAAATAAACTTTAAATGGGGAAATACCAAAGAATGCTTAAAGAACAAATTTACAAGTTGCTTTATACATAGAAGAGTGATAAACACCTAAACAAACGCACCATTTAGAAATGAATACAAAAGTGAATAAGACAAACATACCTTACTTTTAGGATATCTGAGAAAAATATAAAAAGGAGGAGACCTGGAGAAAAGGGTCGGGTTTTATCGTTGGAGAGGTTAAATGAGGTTTATGGTAATTGAAAAGGAATCAAAGTATAATTGAGGTGAGAAGATTATGATAGAGAGACATTCAGCCATGTGGAGATAGAGATTAAGGCACTCAAATAACTAAAAAGGTAAGCCTGTGGCAGCCAAAATGCAGGATAGGTAGGCCCAGCAAGGAACCTCCACAAATGGCCGCTCGGTGGATCTATAATATCCTAGAAATGGGTACACGCGTGAATTAATGAAGTAATATGCCATGTATAATAGATAGTGAACCAAGGACAATTAGAGAGAAATAATATATATCACATTGTAGACTTATTAAGGAAATGTGCGGATCGCCAGTCTCACGCGGTCACATACATTAACATAAGCACACTGGAAACAGCTGCCAGTCAAAAAGGTCTCAATGCCAGATAATCGGGACAAGCTGGACTATACAGGGCAATGTATTCTTTGACCTATTAACATTCCCAAAGGATTGCGAAAGCAAGCGATCTCTCTTTGACACGGAATAGGCCCAAAACGTGAGAATATGTAAGTTAAATAATTGCACGTAGATCTTGTAACTCTGCCCAACGAGGAAACCGACAAACATTCCTGATCGTTGGCTCCCCCCCTCCCCGCGTCCAGGACAAGTGAAAAAGGTCACGCCCTTTGGAGACGGGACACATAAAACCACACACGAAAAGGAGGACAGAATAAAGAGAGAGAGAGAGAGAGAGAGAGAGAGAGAGAGAGAGAGAGAATCAAGCAAGCCGTCCGTTGGTAGCCTGTTACCTTAATAGCGTTAAGAATCCGATCTCTCTTTGACTCACCCTTGAATCCTAACGCTTTTAGACTCAGCTTTATAGCGTTAAAACAGAAGACTACACATAACCGCGAAAAACTCTAAGCGTGTTCGCTTGCTCCCATTTGGGTAGGCCCAAACTAAGAATAAAACCTATTTATCGCCACCTTCTTTTTCGAAGTCCTTTTCTTTGGCCGCGATTACCGAGATACCTTCGGGATCCAAGCCTAAACGCGTATTCCCCCGTGAGAAACTTACAGAGTCAGAAGCGAATCGATTGGAGGACAAAAGTAGGTCTACTACCTACAAGCCTTCGATACCAGTCAGGTTAACCTTTGCCAGACGCCATCACTCAGGCACCACTAATATAAACGGGTGACTCTAGGAAGCGCAATAACATCGAGGATCTTCAAACTGGTGACTCCTTCGGCCGAACAATTAAGCTGACAAGAAAGAAAATGGACGCATAGGAGTATCAACAAACAGGACAATGAGGGATGGAGATCGTGAACGATATCACCATCAAGACACCACACAACACCTTTCCCTCATTAGTGATTACCTTTTCGTTCGGACAAGAACAAGGCTCGAGAGGACAAATGAAGTCGCACTACGATAAACGAACGCTTAGAGAAGAAAGATTTGCCAACCCAAGCCTACTTTCAGCCCAAGAAGAAATAGGCCTGGCGAGCTCCATCACCTTCGATATCGTCGACGCGACCGTTAGGGTGGTAAGAAGATATCTACACACCGGACCTCTGCAGGCAACACTGGAGCAAGAGGAAGACGAATTCAAGCCATACGTTCAGGTACAGTGTTTGTTTATAACAAGCGTAGTGTTGTGTTTCAGTGCCAATAAATTTAACTGCCCAATTCAGTACCTTAAAGAGGTAAACAGTAAAGGCCCGGTGATGTGAAAAGAATATCAGGTCGAACAATTTAAAAAATGTGCAAAGTCAGTAAATTATTAATGTTAAGTTAACTCCCGTTAAGTGTACATAGTATGTGTATATATTAACTTTAAAGTCGATCAGTATGCTTAGGCTTAGTCCAGTTAAAAGCGAGGTAATGTGGTATGCACACGCAAGTTTCGTGGCGCCCATTGCAAGGGAGAATATGTTCAGTAATGAAATTTCACATATGAGTATCATGTAAACCCTATTTTGCTTGTGACAGATAGGCGAATAATTATGCAAATACGAATAATCTTAAAGAGATATAGCGATGACTCCTTGTGTGAATAATATATTTGTGAAATACTAATGTATAGCTTTCGTCAATGTTAATAATAAGACTAAAGTATATTTCAAGGTATAATAGGTTTGTTATAGAATGACCCACCGACATATACATCACTTCTACCCAATATGCGTGGACGCTCAATGCCAACGAGTGACCTTGACTCGACTCTGGTCACGACAGAGATGGGGAATAGAAGTGGGGGGAAGTTGGGGGTCCAACTCCCCTGGACAAGTGCGAAGGATTTAAATTCAAAACGATTGGCTAGGTCAACGCTGTTAATATATTGATAATACCGGTTTTCTATGACGGTAAAGAGACTAACATAAAGGGGTAACTTTTAAACCAGTTTTTCTGCACTGGTGGATTACCTTTCCTATAAATGTAGTCTTCCAGTTCGAGTAGCAAAGGATGTCCCGCTGGACCTGAAGTAGAGCAGTTGTCTAATAATGCCACTACATTAACCGTACACCATATATATATATATATATATATATATATATATATATATATATATATATATATATATATATGATGATGATGATGATGAAAATTAATGCAATATCGCAAAAAAAGATGAGGAATTATACCACATTCTCCGAAGACAATTTAATTCCGAACAGTTTCGGTGTATCTCACACCCTTTTTCAACTGACACTGGGTAGAAAATATAAGAGAAGTGCATATAAGCATAACACAAGATCCCCTCTTTTTTCCCCCAATCCCCTACTTGTGGCTAATCTGGTGGGGGGGGGGGGTAGGCCTAAACATATTGCAGGGCTGACATTTTACTATTTTGTTTATTTGCTTTCTTATTACAGGATTAAAAGAAAATTGACCCTCAGATAGATTTAAATTAGGAACTCACGATATCAAGCTCGATTCTACGATTCTTCTCTTAACATAGTTAGCCGATTTAAATACCATTTTACTTCCATTGAAATCGATCGTATGATTCTTGTCTCTAACATTGCAAAATATTCCACTGCTTTCGCTGCCCACTCTAATATCTCTTTTGTGTTCGTACAATCTCTTGTCTAGATTTCTCCCCGTTTCCCCTATATAAACTTTATGGCAATCGTTGCATGGTATTGCATATACTCCTATGTTATGATGTTCTTTGGGTTTCCTGGCCATCATCAATTGGTTTAAGGAATTATTATATTTAAAGGCTAGATTAATACCCGCTTTTCCAAATATGTCCTTTAAACTATTTAATTTATTATTAAATGGCAATGTTATACATTTGTTGAAGTCGTTAGTGCGGGAAGGCTTATTACCATAGAATGTTTTCCTAGCTGCAAAATGTGCAGACGATATGAACCAATCGGGGTAATACAAATTAGAAAAAATGGTCCTGATAATGATAATTTCTTCATCTAAATAGGAAGGATGACATATTTTGTATGCTCTAAGGAAAAGGTTAGAAATTACTGATTTTTTAACAGTATTATCGTAAAAACGAAAAATAATGTATATAGGCATTCGAGTGGGTTGGTTTCCTATACACGTCAAGTTTTAATTCATGGTGATTGTTATTAATGAGGACATCTAAAAAGGGTAATCTATTATCATATTCCCATTCATATTTAAATTTGATGGAGACATGCAAATTATTCAAATTATCCTTAGAGCATACAAAATATGTCATCCTTCCTATTTAGATGAAGAAATTGTCATTATCAGGAACATTTTTTCTAATTTGTATTACCCCGATTGGTTCATATCGTCTGCCCATTTTGCAGCTAGAAAAACATTCTAGGGTAATAAGCCTTCCCGCACTAACGACTTCAACAAATGTATAACATTGCCATTTAATAATAAATTAAATAGTTTAAAGGACATATTTGGAAAAGCGGGTATTAATCTAGCCTTTAAATATAATAATTCCTTAAACCAATTGATGATGGCCAGGAAACCCAAAGAACATCCTAACATAGGAGTATATGCAATACCATGCAACGATTGCCATAAAGTTTATATAGGGAAAACGGGGAGAAATCTAGACAAGAGATTGTACGAACACAAAAGAGATATTAGAGTGGGCAGCGAAAGCAGTGGAATATTTTGCCATGTTAGAGACAAGAATTATACGATCGATTTCAATGGAAGTAAAATGGTATTTAAATCGGCTAACTATGTTAAGAGAAGAATCGTAGAATCGAGCTTGATATCGTGAGTTCCTAATTTAAATCTATCTGAGGGTCAATTTTCTTTTAATCCTGTAATACGAAAGCAAATAAACAAAATAGTAAAATGTCAGCCCTTCATATATATATATATATATATATATATATATATATATATATATATATATATATATATATATATATATATATATATATATTAAGTCTTTATCTATTTTACTTCATATCTCGGAGGGGAGTCTTTGTGGCACTCAAATAACAAAGAAGATAGGTCTGTGGCACCCAAAATGCTGGATAGATAGGCTCTCGGTGGATCTATGATATCCTAAAAATGGGTACTCATGTGAATTGATGAAGTAATATGCAATGTATAATAGATAGTGAACCAAGGAAAATAAGAGAGAAATAATATATATATATATATATATATATATATATATATATATATATATATATATATATATATATATATATATGGAAAAGATGGAAAAGGTTCCATCTATGGCAACATCTTGCGACAGAGTGACTCTGACATCATACTCATCAACGAACACGGAATGACCGCTCGTAAAGAGATTAAAATATTTCAATACGACGTCATTAGTAAAAATCATAGCCAGGAACGGTATGACGGCTGCGCAATAGCCGTCAAAAAAGGTATAAAATATAAAAGACTACCCGACTTAGATGAATCTTACCTTGCCATTGAGGTAGGCACTACCCTGGGGGGGTCTGGTCGTGACCACGGGGTATCAATCCCCAAGACGCGGCTATGTACCCTTGCACAACCTTCTACAGATCTTCAGCCATAAGAGAAACGTAACCTTTGCTGGAGATCTGAATGCAAGATGTGCAGCATCAGGGTATACCTCCTACAACAATGCAGGAAGAAACATCGAAGTATTACTAGACAGACAATACGTGAAAAGGATCGGACCAGAATTTCCGACATATATTACAGGAAATGCAGCAACGAAACCTGACATTGTGTTATCCAGTATCAGGTTTCCCTACAACTACTATATTGAACCGGGCCCCATAATTCCGAGTGACCACCAGGCTGTTAAAATTACAGTAGGTGTAAATCCCATCCAAATTGCAATCCCAGGTCGCAAAAGCTACAAGCAAGCGAACTGGGAAAGCTACCGTAATTATCTTCTAAATTATATCCCTGACCCTTTACTCGATGCAAATTTAGAAGAGATAGATAAAGAGCTGGATAAAATCACTGACCTCCTAATTGAAGCCGATGAGAATAGTGTTCCCCATATTAAATTTAAAACCCTTCCAGCTCCCTATTGGACCCCTCCCATAAAAGCCCTGGCCCAGGAATATAAGGACCTATCCAATGTAGTAGCGCTGACAGGCCCCAACCACAATGCCCACAGAGGACTAAGAGAAATTAAAGACGAACTCCAGACACTAATTACGGACCAATAGATACTCACATGGGACAGACTAATAGAAAGACTCGACATTGAAAGAGACTCACACACCTTCTGGCAAACCGTTAAACGGTTAAAAGGAAGAGCTCCCCCCAAAAGAACAACGCTTATAAACGACGATATAGAAATCGACGAGCCTAAAGAGATTGAAGAAATTTTTAGGATTTTCTGGTCCTCAATCTTCACAATCACCCTAGAAGAAAATGACAACTACGACCTCGAATTCGAGACTGACATAATCGAACAACTAAACACACAAATACACAGAACCTCCCCTCATCATTGTGTATCTCAGGAAAGAGTGATGGAAGGCTATGGGACTAAAATAACTGCCCAAGAGCTCTCCGTTGCACTAAAATCCTTTCGTCAAAGAGCACCGGGTACCACGGGACTGACCAGGGAAAATTTCATCAAGGCCCTGCCTAATTTTCTGAGTGGGCTTCTTAACATCATGAATGCCGCTCTGAACACGGGCTACTTTCCCGATCAGTGGAAGGTGGCCAAGATGATCTTTATTCCCAAATCAGGAAAGCCCCCGGACTGCCCTGCCAGCTTTCGGCAGATATCTCTCTTAGAATTTGCTGGCAAAGTCTTTGAGAAGATATTAGCCAACAGAGTCAACTCTTTTCTCGACGAAGCCAACCTGCATAACGAGCAACAGCACGACTTCAGAAGGAAAAGAGGGACTGATACGGCTCTAGCCGTTATTACAGAAAAGCTCGCCAAGATCAAGGCAGACAAGAGGCATGCCGACCTGGTGCTCCGAGATGTCAAGAAAGCTTTTGATAAAGTTTGGAAGAGAGGCCTACAATTTAAGATCCTTCAGATAGGCCTCGACCCCATTCTTGAAAGGATACTTTGCGATTACATAATGGAGAGGAGAGCATACATACACATCAGAGGATACAAAGGTTCCGAATTCGAGCTTGAATCAGGGGTCCCACAAGGGGGCTGCTCAGTCCCCTTTTATACAACATATACACACGCGACCTACCACAACCTCTTTTCGAAGGTACGATATACGTTCAGTTCGCTGACGATATATCGCAAATTTGTACAGCCGCCTACGTTCACAGGGAATTTATGGCGATAAATACGGCTAGGGAGATTTCCAACATCAACTCTTTCGAGAGGAAATGGAAGATATCAACCAATGCCCAAAAATTCAAAATAATTCCCGTTTCGCAAGACCTTCAATGATATACGGGTAGAAAGGGAGAGAATCCCCTACTGCCTGGAGGGGACGGTTCTGGGGCTCAAAATCACCACAGGGGGCTACAAGTGTCATATCGGGCGGACAGTCGCGAATAGCAAGAGAGATTTGAGGCAGTTTTATAAGTTCATTGACCTAACTCGCTCAAATAAACTCAAGATATTCAATGCGTCCATTCGCTCGAGACTCTTGTACCCCCCGGTGCCGTTGAATGCGTGCGCCAGGACCCACATTGCGAAACTACAAGTCATCCAGAATAAAGCGGTTTTACTCATTACAAACACCCGAAGAAGAGAACACAAAAAACAGAGGGAGCTCCACGACTCAGTTGGATTATCTCCAATCAACGTGGCGCTCCACGAGAGAGCTAAGTGGATATGGCAAGCCATTGGTGCACGCTTGACCCCTGAATTCTCTCGTACGCACCTAGACATCGAAGCCGACAGACAAATAAGACCTTTTAAAAGTAGTAAATTACAGTCTGACAGTGACGTGACTCCCCAATATACAATACGTAATCGACAATAGACGAGACTCAACCAGTGTAATGCGCAAGTTTTTTAATTAAAATCTAACTTCACCATAAAAAAACAAAATTCACTCAAATAATAATAATTATTGTTTAAAATTAACCTAACTTTTTAGGAAAATACAAATTTTTTTAAAGACCAAAAGCGGGATTTAAAAACCCCATTTCAAATAAAGGCTTGAATGCCACAAATGAATCATCATCAAGATGAAACCCGTATTTAAATTAACATAGTTAATTTGATTAAATAAACTATAAAATTTATAGTTTATAAATAAAAACCAAGCAAACTAACACAAACAGAGCTACCCTTTCACCAGGGATCTTTTATTCTGTCTTCTACACATCATCTATTCTTTAAACTCACTCCTTAACCACTTTACTCTCTTACTATTTTCTTTCTAATTCTACCTATATTTCATCTCTTATTATGTCCAATGTCCAATGCGCAATAACCTTCGAGGATCTTTAAGAGAATGAAAATTACAAGAGGCTCGAATCATGGATTCATCGAGAGTTGTGATAGTTTTTTGGAACATTTTTGAAGATTTTTAGAATGTTCACGTAAAGGTGATGGTTCCTTGTTGTGTTGTATTTTTACCAGTTCTGTGAATTGTACCTATGTGAAAAAAAACTGTGCCCAGGGTGCGTAAGGTATTTACTAATATATTTCCCATGTAGACACCTTGGGCACGAGTAAAAGTATAAAATAGTACTACCCACTTTAGAGATTTGGTCTTTAATTCTTAAGAAAGCCCCTATTGTGTTTTTGTTGGAGAAAACGATGTTGAATTCAATTTTCTACCAATGTTTCTTCAAAAGTTTCCTATTTTGAGCAAATGGGCGGTTCAGGAACTTGAATCAGGTGCAACAAAATAACGTACCTCATTACCCAATGTAGTTTCGGGATTTGGGGAGGGAGGGGGATACATATTGTCAAGGACTCTTCCCTGTAAACTTTCTCTACACTCGCTACACAACCTGCGCTCTGGAAAGGCTAATAGCCCTGAAGGGCGCATTATAAATACCTATTATTATTATTATTATATAAGGATTTTTTTATTGTTTTAGCAATATAAATGGTAGGAAAACTATTTTTAATTAAGTACCACTTCAGATTCTGCAACTCACGATATTATATCTGAAATCACAGAAGCTAAATACTTCTAAGCCTAATCCAGTGAAAGTTGGTCTTCTATGAATGGAAGTAGATACGTCATCGTCCGTTTTCGATATAAAGATGTCTAGAGAAGGGATACTATTTCTGTCCTCAATTTCTATTGTAAAAGTTATGTTAGGATGCAAAGAATAAATCAAATATAGAAGCTTTGGGCCTGAAATGGATTGGTAAAAAAACTGAAATGGATTCGTCATCAAAACGCCGCTCAAATATAAGCCTACAATTATTTGGACATTGTTGGAAAATGAGATCTACTAAAATATTCAAACAGAATTCTGAAGTTGGGCCGATAGGCGACTCCATGGCTACTCCATCTGTTTGCTAATATATATTATTATTAAAAGTAAAATATGATTCAGCAAAAAACAGCTTCAAAAGCTGATTGAAAATCTTGGGAGAGAATCGATAGCTGATAATACTTTATCGAGAATAATTTCGATTGTTTGCTTCACTGAAACATTTGTGAAAACTGACTTTACATCATAGCTGGAATGTTGCCGACTAATTTTTGGCTCAAGGGGTCTTTCTGGAACTCATATTAATTGTTTATTGTGAATTGGTTTCCTGTGTTTGGAGACAACAGTTTAACCAAGAATTTAGCTGGTTTAAAAGTTGGTAACATGCATGACGCTAAGTTCTTGGTTAAATTGTCGTCTCCAATCAGAGGAAACAAATTCACTATAAGCATTTCTTATGAGTTCCAGGAAGGCCTCTTGACCGTACCTTTATTCGTGCCCAAGGTGTGTCCTTGGTAAATATATTGACAACACCGTACGCATCCTCGCGGTGCGGGTTTGTTCTCACAAGGGTACTAGTGACAGAATTGGAAAAATATTAAACAAGAAGGAACCTTCGCTATACGTCCACATTCCATTAATTGTCAAACCATCCCAACTCGCAATAATTTCATGATTTTGAACTCTGACGCTAATCCTCGATCGCTCTTTTCCGCATGGTTGAATCTCTCTATATTAAAATTTTGTCACTTCAACTAAACATTGATTCCTTCCCAAGTTCCCTAAGCTTCATCCATGAGCTTCAGGGGTGGCTTTGAAGGTACAAAAACATTCGAGAGGGGCGAGTTTGGATACTTACGAGGGGCGGTCAATAAGTTTTGCGAATCGGTAGGGCAAAACAGAGGAAGGGGGTTGGCTGTTTGTGGGGATGTTAGGACAAGTTATGACAAGTCAGGACCTGCAGCCGCACGCTCCTGCCTCGTCTATTTAAGAAGCAGTAGTTGATTGCAGATCGTCAGTCACAAATATTTCAACAATGGAGAAGGTTGAGCACCGCGCAGTGATCAAATTTTTGACCAAAGAAGGCAAGAATGCAAAAGAGATACATGAATGCATGGTTGCAGTGTACACCGACACCGCCCCTTCCTATGCAACCATTGCTCGCTGGAATAGGGAGTTCCGCCATGGTCGTGAGTTCCTTGAAGATGACCTTCATCCAGGATGCCCGTCAGACGTGACCAACGTGGACAATGTGGCCCGTTTGGAGAGGATGATCCTCGAGAATCTACGGGTGAAGGTCGAAGAAATCGAGCAAGAACTTGGAATATCACATGGAAGTGTTATGAACATCATCCAGGACAATTTGGCCATGACCAAGGTCTCTGTCCGTTGGGTCCCTAGAAACCTCACGCCCCATGATCGACTTCAACGTCGTCAAGTTCGGAGGGGCTGCTGCTCCTATACAACCAAAACCCGGCGGGATTCGAGTCACGCATAGTGACAGGTTATAAAACGTGGGTCCATCACTGGGATCCCGAGACCAAGCTCGAAAGCATGGCCTGGAAGCACAGGGGCTCTCCGACCCCCATCAAGTTCTGGACCCAACCCTCAGCCGGGAAGATCATGGTCACCATCTTCTGGGATTCTGAGGTAGTGTTGATGGTGGACTATGCGCCTCGTGGAAGGACCATCACAGGCCAATATTACACCGAGGAACTGGCTGGGTTGAAGAAGTGCATCCGTCAGAAGCAGCGCGGCAAGTTGACATGTGGTGTCCTGCTCCTCAACGACCATGCCCCTGTCCACAAGGACAGAGTTGCACAAGCTGCCCTGCGCGAGTGCGGATTCAAGGAGCTCAACCATTCCCCCTACAGTCCAGATCTGCCCCCTAGCGACTACTTTTTATTCCGCCAGCTCAATGCTGCACTGCGTGGACGCCGGTTTGGGGACGATGAAGATGTCTAGCTCGCCGTCCACGAGTGGATTGAATAGCAGTCGGGAGATTTCTGGTTGTCGGGAATTCGAACTCAGGGACAAGTGGCGCAAGTGCAATGAAGTCGAGGGTAGTTATATTAAAAAATAATGAAACACTTTTCCTCAGATCTCGTTTCCTTATATCCGAAGTGCAAAAATTATTGACCGCCCTTCGTATTTAAGATGTGATGCTTAACAGGAGAGGTAACTTGAGAGGCTGGCCTCCATATCTGAATGGCAAGCGCTGTGTTTCTGTCAGCGTTGTGGTTACGACGGGCTCTGGGCCTGGGTTCGAGTAACCGTGGGGTAGCAAAGCTGTGGGAGCTTCAGTACTAAGGTCATCCTTAAGTATCGAAAAAGCATAAGAGCCAGATGAGCCATGATGGGTACGTACGTACTCCAGCACCTTTTAAGCACTTAGTAAATCAGAGTACCTAATAGATTACATACGACACGATTTTGTATGTGAGTCAGTCGCATGAAGAAGCTGAGCGTAGGACGCAGAACCACAATCCGAGCACATCAACACTGTCGCTCGGCAGGTAGATTAAACGTGCCCACACCTTTTGAATTTAAAGCAATAAGTAAGGGCGGCACGTATGGGTGGACACTGAATCTACAGTTCCGTGGATCACCTATTTCCCTGTAAATCTAAGAAAGGAGGGATAGTAGAACAAAGGGTCGAGAGGTAAGTAGCACTCTGGGGGTAGGCACTTTTGTATTGTCGACCTTCTTTTGGAAGCTGTGGAACTTCGTGACTCCCTAAAGAAAGAGGTCCTTTGAGAGATCCTCTACAGATATATCACCAAGACCTTTGGCAAAAATGGGGCCTTGGCAGCAGGGTAGGCGGAGGTACCAGGTCACGGAGAATGCACATCCCATTAACTCTCGGAGGGAGTTCGGGCAGTCAGCTTAGCGGGAGTTTAGGAGTAAGGAGGACCGTTCCGACCGGGGCTTTTATGGATATATAGTAACTCTAAGATTTTCAAATCGAGAGAAGTTAAGGCTGAAGATAATATAGTAAATGAATTGGAATTAAGAGGATGATGGTGATACTCTGAATGTTGCCTGATGGAAGAGGCTTCAGGTTTAGAAATGGGAATACCAGTCCTATGAGACAAACCCAAATGCTAACTGGATATCCTTTCATGAAGAACTGACTTATTTAAAGGATTTCTTCTAATTTAATTATTATCTCCTTTTTATCTCCGACCAGTTAGTATCAAAATTTCTCTCCAAAATATATTATCCTCGACCCTTACTCACTACTGTTTCTAAAAAGAAGGTTTTCTTTAGACTACCCTATCTCGAGCATTTGACATCCGAGTTTAACAAACTCCTTCTCTCTACCCTCAATAACCATTTCCCTCGATGCCAATTCTCTTGTATAAATTCCAACTCTGTATCTTTAAATTCCTTTTTTCTCGATAAGGAGCCAATCCCTTTGGACTTGCGATCCTGTATAATTTACAATTATACATGTACGACCTGCCACAGTCGTTATGTAGGCCAAACTGGCTTACAATTCAACTGCAGGATCGCGAAGCACTTGGGTTTGTCTCATAGGACTGGTATTCCCATTTCTAAACCTGGAGCCTCTTCCATCAGGCAACATTCAGAGTATCACCATCATCCTCTTAATTCCAATTCATTTACTATATTATCTTCAGCCTTAACTTCTCTCGATTTGAAAATCTTAGTCACTATATATCAATTAAATAAATCCAAACCTAAATAATTACTCCTTCTCAATTAAACTATTCGCTATATAACCAACCAACACTTCAATAGATTAACTAGCCAACTGAACAACCGATTAAATTTCGTTGTTAGTAGTTTTATATCTTTAGTTAGTTGATTTCTCAACTCCCACGATAAAGGTTAGTCACTTTGTTCATTCTGATTTGTTTTCGGGTTTTTTGTTGTTTTTTACAATTTAATATAATAGGTTATTTTTTGTTGATTCCAGTAACTTTTAATATATTCAAGTCAGTTAATGTTATAATTTCACTTTCTATTATTTTTTTTTAAATCACACGGGGTAGTATTATTTAATTCTATATATTGTTATTAGTGTTTTTACTTTAATTTTAATAATTGTCAATTTTATTATTTTAACTTACCTTCTTCCGCTTTTTTAGCCATTATTTAACGCATTTTTTTAACTGTTATCAATTAATGTTCCTTACCCTTCTCATTAGTCGACATAGTCGCTGAAGATGGTCCTAGTAAAGGTACGAACGTCCGGCCAATAAATGATTAGTGTAATCACCTGGGTCTTCATATTCCTACTACATATCAGATTCCCAAGGAACAAATCAATTACCAGTATATATATATATATATATATATATATATATATATATATATATATATATATATATATATATATATATGTATATGCAGATACACCCACAAAGGAAAAGTGAGAAACGATTCCGAGCGCTTTCATCTTTATTCTTAAAGACCTTTTCAAGGAATGAACAGGAGGCTGAACATATATATGTATATATATATATATATATATGACCTGGCCTCATAGCTGGAAGGGGTGGTTGTTGGTTTTCAGTAACTAGACATTTAATTTATGCCTGCTTTCCTTATCCCATCCCCACCGCCTCTCATCTTTCCCCTACAGCCACGAAGGAAAATGAAACACGGGAGATCTGCGAGGCCTTTCGACTAATCGTCCTTTACAAAGCAGACTGAAGCAGAAAGAAACATAAGAAGAAACTTTTACAAAGAAGATACACACACGTATATGACAGATGGGTACATTAGGATTATAAGGGCATTAACAGGTACCTGGAAACCAACCCTTTTAAAGAAGTAAGCCTGGCGAAACAGAAGGTTACCATTGAAAAAGGAGGGGGACTCAAACCGTCAAAACTAAATTAGGATTACAATTTCATAATTCTTCTATTTGAGAAGCAATAACAATTTATAAGAGATGAAAGTTATCAAGAATAAAACCGAAAATATATTAAACATAGGAATAACTAGAAAAGCATAAACGCGTATATATGACAAATGAAGAATATAGGGAGAAATAAGCCTGAAAAATAAAAAACAATTTCTAAGAGGTGAAAAGTATCATTCAATTAAAAAAGGTCAAATGAAAAGACGGCAATTTGTTCATAGTGAAAAATCGCCCAAGCCTTGTTTGTAATGGGTCCGCTTCACTTCTCGGCGTGGCAGTTTTCGAACCTTTGATGAATCTGTATTGGAAGGCAAAACACGCAATTACGCCTCGTTCACAAACAGAGTGGAAATTGTACACGATGTTGATGTAATTAAAAATGGGTAAAAAATAAGCAAAACAATTTTAATAAAAATATTTTTATAGTTATATTTTAGAACTGCAACTCTTTGGAATTATTCCTCCAATACAGTATGCATGTAAATTGTTTGTTATGTCACTCTTGATATGTCATTCCTTTGAACCGTATTTATGCGTTTCATTTCATGTCATTCCTTTGAACTACCCCCCCCTCCCCCCTTGGGACAGCTTGAGCCATTGGTCCGCTGCTGGAATTGACACTTCTCAAGTGTCGTTGAGTCAAGAAGCGAAATGAAACTTTAGTTTGAAGAATCATTATTATCTTTCCTGTTTACTTTTTATTCCCTTTATCTTTACATTCCATTACACTCTTTTGTACCCCCCCCCTTAAAAAGTTCCTCCTTTAAATGTTGTTTTAATTCACAGCTTATATCATTTTGCCAACCATCTAACTTCGTCTTCCATAAAATTTATTCAAATATTTACGCTCTTCTAACTTGTATACCCTGTTCCAGAGTATAGTATCAAACCCATACATGGAAGTCGCCTTTAAATATTCTTCTGGACTCATTTCTACACTTGGTGCAGCCAGCAAAACCTGGAAACTTCATGCCATCGGGCCTATTTAGTAGCACTGAGAAGAGATGCGAAATACATTGTGTTGTCATCGCATCGCCATTCGCTCAACTCCCTCGCTCGCTTCACAACAAATGCCAGCCTCACTCTTCAACCTCCGAGGATCTCCATCCACACAAGCTGAAGCCCTATGACTTGAGCAATCAAGGAAATTCATATCAGACTTTTTAAATAAAGTTAATATCTAATTGGAGCGTATTTACATAACCAAACTCTTCACACGCTTACCATTTGCTATACCCCTTTATATTATTCACATGGAACGTAATATCGAGTTATAAGCTACTTTACTTCAATTAAGCACTTCTCTAAAATAGTACAATTAATTCATATATTCCTCTCAAACATCAATTCAGCCATATTTCATGTTAATACACCGCAAACGACTAATAATGCAGTATAGTTTGGGCATTTCTTGCCATAACTTCCCTTTCTCCCATAACACTGTACAACAATGAAAAAAAACGGAAATGAGAATAACCTTTTCTAGGGATATTTTTTTGCATAAATTACGAATATAACATCCCTCTCTTTCTGCGACCCTTCAGTTTCTCGTAAATTACCATCTTACTTACGTTAAATACACTGATGGTTCCGTAGGGATTTAGTGTAAACAGGATTGGGCCGAAACTAACAATTCTAAAAGTTATAAACGGATTTTGGTCATTTTAATGATGTGTTCCTAAGGTATTTGTCAACCAAACCTATGAATTCCGTGGTAACTCGTACATAACGCTTAATAATTTTGTAACAATATAAATGCTTCCTATTTTTACTTTTTCATATGATATTTGTTGCTGTTATTATTTATATTATTTTTCACATACTACAGGTTTTATTTGACAGGAGACAGCTAAAATGACTACAGAATGCAAAGATTCTCATGACAGTTTCTGTTATATATGTGGATCAGTTACATTACGACACTACAAGAGACAGTTGATTAAACATGAGAAGAAGCTTTATGAGATATACTTTGGATGCAAAGAGGGTGACCAGGACAAACCGCTGGGCACCTCACATATGGTGTGTCAGATTTACAAGTTTCCTTTCTGCCTGGGTGAAAGACAAAGGGCCTGGCCTCATTTTGGGCCTGGAGGGAGCCAAAGGACTATTCAACGGATTGCTACTTCTGCTTAACAGATATTAAAGGTGTGGGTATTCACTGTGTTTTCTTTCCTGGTCTTTAATATATTTTCGAGAGATGTATCAATTAAAAAGATTAAAATACATACTATGTTGTACTTCCACTATTCCTGAAAGTGATCACATCACAGACAGTAATATCCATTTTTAGTCTGATTTTATTTTATTTCACTGCAGATCACAACAGAAAAAGAAAAATATCTAACATTGTCAAATAACAGTATTTAGGAAGCGTTCTGCAGATCTACAGCAATTCTTCACCTTTGAAAACAAATTGACTTATTGGAATGATATCAGAGGCCTATTCAATGCCCTTGAGCTGACCTATGAACCAAATAAGTGGTGGTTATTCATAGATGCATCCCTTTACAGCATAAAAGTGGTTTTGTTGCCCATTGGGAACACCATGCCTTCAGTTCCAGTTGCCCAATCAGTCATTTTAAGAGAGACATACTCGTATGATAACCTTGCTTTGGTTCTAGACCGCATAAGTTACAAGGGGCTTGAGTGGCTAATTTGGATACACCAAATTTATGTGCTTCCTCTGCAAGTGCGACAGTAGGGCCAGATCAGAATATTATGCACACTCAGAATGGTCCCCTCAGGAAACTATGACGCCTGGATGCCATAATATAGTTCATGAGCCACTAGTTAAGAAGGAGAAAATCATTTTGCCCCCACTGCATATAACACCAGGCCAAATGAAGCAAGTTCCCAAAGCACTGCAACTTAACAAGCCATGTTTCAGGTACCGCAAAGCAATCTTCCCTAAAATAAGTGATGTCAAGATTAAAGAAGGCATATTCGTAGGCTCTTAGATTTGTCAACTTATAGCTGATGAGGACTTCGAGGTGACAATGGATGAAACTAAGCTAGCGGTCTGAATGCATTCAAAGATGTCTGCAAAGGTCTTCTGGTAAAGCACCAAGGGGCCCAGCGAGAGCGTATAGTGGAGAGTATAATCAAGTGCGTTACCAAGATCTCGGATGCAATATGCCACTGAAGATACACTTTCTTCATTCTCATCTGTCCTTCTTCTCAGAGAATGCGGGAGATGTGAGTGATGAACATGGAGAGAGGTTCTATCAAATTATAGCGTCAATGGAAAACAGGTATAAGGGAAAATGGAGCCCTGCTATGCTGGCTGACTTCTGCTGCAACCAGAAGCGTAACACACCTGAGACGTCTTACAAAAGAAGAAGCAAATACTAAAATGTAGGTTAATAGCATTATATAATGCTAACAAACATGCTGATTCATTATATATTCATTACAATGGACACATTTAATCTGACTTTGGGAGCGAAATACATTTATGGTATCGTGGAAATCGGTATCAATTGCCTAATTAATAAATTGGAAATTTACAAGATGATGTTACGTGAGGGGAAATTTTGATTATCAATTTCGAATTCAGCAAAACTCAACTTCATAATAAAATGCACAGGAAATCTATGCTTTTTCTTTGACACTGAAATTTGTTGTACAGTGTAATTACACATGTTTAATTCATATAAATTCAATTTATCCACCATCCCACTCACACACAAGATCAGGATAAGAATCACACATTTATCACTTGGAACTAAAGATGTAAATTACACACCCAGGAAAATCAGATTTCGAGCGATTTCATATATATTAATCGGAAACGTTTTTTATTTTTCCTGCGGGTAATTTACTCAACAGATTAGCATAAAACAACGCTTTGCTTACCCAAGTGTTTCTCTTTCTCACCAAAATGCACGGATTCCTTCCAAATGTACGCGTATATTCCTTCATTTACGACTTACATACCTTTGCACTACGCCGCAATTAGCACAAAACCACTAACTCAACTATCCAACCACTCTGACTACATTGACTACATAGTGACATTGCTTTCAGCAAATGACCACCTACACTACATATAAAAAGTAGGAGAAAGCAGTAAAATTAATTTATGCCACTTTTCCAAATAAAAAAAACAGCATACACCACATTCTAAATGAACATTTCAGCAACAAAACATTTTCAATACATCCTCTCCAGGATCTATGTACATAAAATCTCCTTAATCCTCTGCAATCGGGATATTAATTACTCCAAGCAATCTCTCAATCGGCATCCTGCCTTATTTTTTACAGCCAGACTCAACATTTTAATTCTCTTATCATGTTTACACTCATTTTTCGTCCATACCTTTGTAAAGATGGGCATTTAATACTATTTTTTCAAGAACTCGACCACAGTCCAATGGATACAAAAAACAAATCCACCATTTATTTATATCATCCACCCCAACAGCTTCCCGAGGTGAATACTAATTTATTCTCCTTGATGGTAATCGACCTTCACCACGCTAACCAATGACATTCACAATACCTTCATTCTCACATTCACACATTATAAATATTAGTTGACTTAACGCAGGGGTCGCCAAACTTTTTCCACAGTGGGCCAGATAACTGAGAGAATGCTGATCGCGGGACGCATAACAATTTTGTTCAATACAATATAGTGAATACACAAAAAATATAGACAACCAACATATTTATTTACCAATACACAAAATACAAAAAAATAAAGACAACAAACATATTTATTTACCAAAAAGTTACCAAAGAATGCGTCGTTACCAATAAGATAGTATTATCACGCCTAGTGCGCACATTTCCGAGTCTCACAAACTAAGCAGCAAAAAAGGTTAGTGAGATTTGTGAAACTGGCGTTTAGCTTTTAAGATATCATCACTATTTGCCCTGTAATTGCTGCATCCACGGTGCAGCGGCGGGCGGGATGAACTGACCTCGCGGGCCGGATCTGGCCCGCGTGCCGTAGTTTGGAGACCCCTGACTTAACACAATCACCGTTCAGAGTAAACGAAATGGCTTCACGATGCACCATTCGGAGGTTGTCTCACAGGCTGTGACGTCATGCACAATCTTTTTATGCGATTCGCTAACCATAAGCAAAAGACAGTCGCGGAAGGATATGCTGCCTGGGTAACATTTTTCTCGCTCTCATTTTTCTTCTTCAGCAGAGACTTATTTAGTTTCTGCAAACAGCGGCTCAAAGTTGCTTTGTACTGGCACCTCTATTTGTGAGGCAGTTAGCGAGCTGATGATTTGAGGAGACCAATTGATCTTTGGTTACCTCTCCTTTGTGGAGCATGTCCCGTAAATAGCAATATACACTCTCAATCTTTTATCTTCCAGACTTTTAAAGAGTGAATTACATCAAGCAGGCCCTTATTATCAATGATACAATTTATTTTAACACGAGTGCTAGTTATTTATTTCATTGTACTTGCAATACAGACTGCAGCCTCTGCACTGTCCAGAAGAGCCACAACATAACATCCCTTTCAACATCATCAGCAACAGGAGACCACTCACTTAAATCATCTAAATTGATCCAATCATTTTGTAGGTTATAGAAGTCCACTGTATTTTCCAGTTAATTTTCCTGCTCGGCTTAACACTTTTCCAGACACTAACTCACCAGTAGCAGAATGCACACCTTGTATTCTTTGACCTATACTAATCTTGTTCGTATTTCCACATGTGCTAGGTTGAACAGATTCGTTATTGACTCTCCTAAATCTTGAGGTTGAACAGATTCGTTATTGACTCTCCTAAATCTTGAGGTTGAACAGATTCGTTATTGACTCTCCTAAATCTTGAGGTTGAAAAGAGTTCGTTAATGACTCCCTTAACTTTTGAGATTAAACAGAATTCTTTAATAACTTTCCTAAATCTTGAGGTTGAACCGAGTTCGTTAATGACTCTCCTAAATCTTGAGGTTAAACAGATTCATTATTAACTCTCCTAAATCTTGAGGTTGAACAGAGTAGTTAATGACTTCCCTAAATCTTGAGATTGAACAGATTCATTATTGAATCTCCTAAATCTTGATGGCCTGCAGCTTCTCATTCAACTGAATCATCTGCGGCAGTCACTTGAGGCACATAGGTATCATCTTCTGGAGGATAACAAACTGCCGCCTCAGCTGGTTGATCCTCGCCATGACTGGAATTGCTCTTGCCATCATCCACGTGTACGGGAGTTTTTGCCAAACTACAAGTGTGTACACGAACGTATTTACCGGCATGACGAACCAAGATTTGTTTCCCATCACGCCCAATAACTATACCAGGCCCATGTCACTCGGCACTGTCATTTCCTAGATGGTACACTTCATCGCCATTTCTTAGTTTTTCAGCAGAAGTGCTTCGTACGCTTGACCTTAAAGCACGTTTCACCTTTTCACTTGATTCAGATCGAAGAAACGCTTGTCTAGCTGAATGCATTGATTGCATCCAGATTATTCTTAACCATCACAGATGAAGAAACAATTTCTAATGCAAGGGGTCTGCTTTGGAAAACCTTAGGAATAGCAGGGTTAAATCTGAAGACAAGTTGATTTGGAGAGAAACCGAAAAATTTGCCAAAGTGTTACGTCCAGAAACAGCCGATGCTAGAGCAACTTTAATATCACACGAAGTATCAGCAAGTATTTTGTTAAGAATATCCCCAATAACTGCATTTTGGCGCTCAAAGATACCATTAATCAAAGTGCTTTCAGCCGTGGTGGTCATTACTTTCATATAAAATGCCTCAAATTGTTGAATTCAATCCGTTGTCTGACAACAGTTTTTTTAAGAGGACCAATGGTAGATAACCAATACAAAAAAAAGCCTTAATTATAGTACTGGATTGTTTATCACGTATAACCGTTGCAGCAAAGAAGCTTGTAGCAATATTAACAATGACAAAAAATAAACCTTATTATACACTTTCAAATCCATAGAATCGGCTTCATTAAATTTCGTTGCTAATGGTATACCAACGACAGGACGTGGAACAGGTTTCTTAAACTTAACGCATACTCGTATATATATCAGGCAATGGCTTCGCCACTCCCCCGAACGGGGGGGAGCTTGCACTTCGCTACTAAGATTAAAAATTTAAAATCTGAAAAAAAGCAGCCATGATTAAATTTTATAAATTTTCTGAACTTCGCCAATTATAATAATTTAAAAAAAGAACTCTAAACTAAATTTCCCCCCTTTCAAAATATTACGTTGCTAAAATTTAGTTATAGAAGATATATAAAAATAAATTTTATGAACTTCACCATTTGTAATTCTTTGGGTTTTAAAAATTTCACAAAATTTCGATACTTATATTTATTTCTAAACTTCACCATTTTGTTTTTTGATATTACAAAAGAATTATTAGAAATAACTTTGCTAAAAACCATAAGTCATAACCAAACTAAGATGAAATTATTATTCAAATATTCAAAGAAATCCCCTTCTTAAATTATAGAGTTAGTGATGATGATATATACCATATACAGTTATAAATCACTTATTCATAGAGTGACATAAACGCTCCCCCACATACACAATGTTAATTACTTCAGACGTAAAACACAAGTATAAATTGCCAACCTTATCTCACTAGTCATAACAATAACTATATATTTTGCAAGTTTCTTTTATGAGTGAAAATTCTAAGTTTATTCTGTTTCCTCTATATTAGACTATTAAATATTCTACTCCAGAACTAGATTGACAATCACAGTAAATAAAAATTAACATGTAAATAAAACTTAAGTGACACACACGTCTGTCCACCAACACAGCTACGTCGGAACTGAAGATTCTGAAGAAACAGATCGAGTCAAGCTCCAGCAGCCTTGGAGTACAGTACAAGTATTGGACCTGATCATATTCGTATATGTTTTGTTCTACCTTCATTTATCATATTTTATTATTCAAAACTATTTTTATCTTTCAGTTTAAATGCCGATTTATATTCCACAATTATGATGTTAATAATTATGTTTGGACTATTTTTACTTCTAATATTTTTTCTCTTTTATTTATTTATTTATTTTTTTGTAACCATCTCGCGACTTCAAGATTACTCTTGTGACCCTCATTTGGGTCGCGACCATGGTTTTCAAAAGCACTGTTCCCAACCCCCTCTTCTGGTGAATGTGGCTCACCATGTCCAGGTGTCGCCTGTGCAGGTGACACTGCATCCTGGGGTGATTATGCGAGAGAGCTCGTGGACTACTCCTTAGAAGATACGACCGAAAAGCTGACTGAGCAAGGAGCAGACTAGGTTGAATGTCTGATGAGAAATGGGGGAGAGGGCCTTGAGACCCACCCTTACCTTATTCTTCATTTTCGATTGTGACAGGCTTCCTGAGTTGGTGTGTACCAGTGGACATTTTTACCTCGTCAAGGCATTTGTGCCACTGCCACTGCTTCAGCCATAAAAAAAATCGAACATGCAGGTATGCCAAATGGAGTCAACCCAAAGTTTCCGCAACATGATCAAAGGCATTGTATGATAAATCCATATTGTCCAGTGACAAGTGCGAGAATTGTGGCCAACGTAACGTGCTTCCTCAAATCATTGTAGCTTCCAATTTTTCAAAAAGGAGCTCCTAGCCGTTCTGGCTGCGCAGACTCTCATTTCGCGAAGCTATGAATTGTTCCTGTCGCGCTCAGCACTAACTGGAACGTCCTATGCTTCAACTGTTTAGAAGGAACTCTCCTCAGGCCCGGGCGCTCCCATAGTATAGCTGGTGGTACAAAGAGGCTTATATTCATGCTCGTGTAAAACCAAGGTCCCCCGTAAGAGTTTCTTGCAATGCAAAACGGCCGCGTTCCTTCACCGAGTCGTTAGACTCACGACCATCTTCAGGGAATCATAAAGTTATCCTTCGAAAGAAGGACAGCTCCAAAGCAACTTCTGCTCCCACGCCCCTACCCGAGACTGGACTAGGTGACTTGGAGACGCAGAGTCTCGGCCTAAGTTCCAAGGCAAAGGTATGGAAAGACTTGCATGGCGAGACCAACCTTCCCCGAAAGGCCAGAAGCTTCCTGAGTTCGGACTCCAGAAAGGGCAAGGCTATTTCTGTGAGGCTCTTTACATCGAAAAGGGTTCGTATATCGTCCAAGCTATGCCTGTAGGGCGCCCTTTCTTTCAATGGATTTGCCATTGAGTCCGGGCCAATTGGGAAGAGCTGCAGAGGTTCGTATCTCCCCGTTCCCCTTTATCTCTTTGTTTACAAGAGACCATGTTAGGCGCCTTGCCTCCATCAGCCTCCTGGTGTAGGTATACGGGTTTGCCACCACCACCACCACCACAGGATGCGGTTGGTCAGGAGGATGAGCGATTTACATCCTGCATGATGTCTCTCTTCTGTTATTCTGTATAAGTACCTCATTTACGGGAAAGGCAGTGCAGCTGCACCTGGATAGAAGATATACTGTTATTTCTGCCTACATTCCCACGTCAGCCGACTTAGACGCGTGGGACCTCTGCCGCGTCGTAGCACTGTTACTGAGGCCTTTTCTCATGTTCGCGGATTTAAAAGGTATGAAACTTCTCTGCTTGATCAATTTCAATGGTCAGGTCATTGCTGACTTGATCGACGTGCTGTAGATAGGTGTACTAAATGTGAATGAGTTTACGCATCACTGCCCGAGAACCGCTAATTTTCCGCAATTCCTCCATTGAGACCTTCCTCTTTTTGATCCCGGAGAGATGCCACTTGTTCTGCCCCATACACAGTGCATTGTGCGTTTGTAAGACCAGGCCAGACTTCTGCCTTAATCGCCACCTGCTCTTACTGCATCCGCTGCCTATTTCGACGGTTCCTATACCGCCGAGAGAGCCAGTTATACCCTAAATTCGAAGGGTTTAGTTCGGGTTTAGGGTAAGGAAACTACTTCTAGAGCTCGTCGGAGCTCTCGGTTCGGTAACTCCTCTGGTTTTGCCCAGGATACCACCCTGAAGGGTACCACCAATGACTATTTGTCACAACATTTCTGCTCTCAAAGGTTTCATAGCGCCAGGAGTATTGCGTTCGACCTTTTTTTGGCGCACACTTTGTATCACGCTGGATTTGTGCCAGTATAAATGATAGCTCCAAGTCCCAGGAGTTGGAGGGCTTGCACGCCGTATCTCCTCGGTTTCAAGTCAGCGGGGCTCTTCCAGGCATTGTAGCTGTCTTCACGGAGAGCTGGTTACAATACATGGCCCGATACGTGAGATAACGAGTCGTGCACGGTTCATTGAATGAGGTTGCCCTGGTTTGTCTCTCTCTGATGATGGTCACGTGCTTAAGCGCCGGGGCTGGTGGGTTTTTCACCCGACGCCCGAGTGTGCTTACTCCTTCTTTCTATTTTTCATTCTTGTTTTTTTGGCTTTGTTCGTTTCAGATTTTTTTTTGTTTTTTAGTGCTTTTATTAATTCGATTTGTGTTTTTAATGTAGCCGAGTATTAGACTGAAAAGTATTTGGTGACTTCTGCTCTTGGTCCAGTCGCTCGATGGGCACTAAAATATCCTGTACCTTAAATATTACCAAACGGAACCAATTTAAGAGGACAAGACCATAACTATTGAATACTTGGGCGGAAATGAAAAGGACAATTCCAGTAACTTACCTTGAGAAATTTGACGGAGATGAAGATGATGATTAAAGGATCTTATTCAGTGCGCTTTAATTTTAAGCAAGAGCCTCTCATGGGGGGCGGTATCAAAACCTTTATGGAAGGCTAATTAAATTATATAAACTTGTTTGTTATCACCGTAGATTGAAGTCATTTAATGAAAAATATCCATCAGATTTGTTATACATGAGCATCTTTGCTGAAATCAGTGTTGTGTCCAAAATTAGGATATTTGGCTCGAAATTACCCACCTTTCTATCTCTATTTATCGATTCTAAGAGTTTACCAATTACTGAGGTTCCACTACTAGAACAGGAGTTATTAGGATCGGATTTCTCTCTTTTTAAAAGATTTGCGTAACATTACCTCTTTTGGACACTAGTGAGATTACCTATTCCATAATCGACGCGTTAAAGATCTTCCATAGTGGCTTCACTACCTGTAATTTAGCTCCTTTAAATGAGTTGGGTAAACGCTCTAGGCCTGGGTGTATTCGATAGTTTTTATCCTTATGTATGTAATATTAGCAAGAATATTAGAAGTAATATCAGTAGAAGCAATGTTAGAAGTAATATTAGTAGAAGTAGTATTAAAAGTAATATTAGTAGGAAAATATTAGAAGTAATATTAATAATAGTAGAAGTAATATAAGTAATTTTAGTAGAAGTAATAATAGTACAAGTAATATCAGTAAAAATATTATAAGTAATATTAGGAGTAGTAGCGGTATTAAGAGTACGGAGCTTGGAAAGGGGTATCCTGAGCCCCCTTTGCGTGTCATTTGTATGTATGGAAGTATACTGGCAACGAGTCCGAAATTTTAGAAAGTTTCCTTAATTAGGTACTGACGCCCCCTCTGAAGGTCGCTAGCGCCGGTTCCTAATTTAGGCACTAATTTAGGCCTTGACAACGCAGTTTCCCGAGCTTAAATAAAATCACCATCAAAACCTGTTTCCATTGTCGTGTTGTCATATTTTTTAGGTTTGTTGTTTTTGGACGCCGTCGTCAAAACGTGTTATTGTTTTGTTTTTCTTCCTCGGGGAGACACCCGAAGTGGGCCCTAAATATTGGAAATTTGCCCCTCTCCCTTATCCCGATTAGTTTCCCAATCTTTCGAAAATGTTCGATATATGAATGGATCTCTCGTCTATAGGGGGGAGGGGTAGCATTGGAGTTAATGGGAAATAGAACGATATTTCCTTGGAGTTTTTACACATTGAGAGCCAGAAGACAAAAAAGTAGAGAGACTACCCATAACTAAGCATATGTAAGCGACAATTCACTTTTTTGACAAACTTGGCATCATTTACTAGGTTGATAATGTACTACCAACTTTCTCCTATTTTTCTTTTAAAATTTCTAGCCTAAAATTAGCGTATTCTAATCTTTCGATTTCCCTTCCTCTACATTACATGACCCCGTAGCGGTACTTTTACCATTGGACGTGGACCTTTAGAGGCTGTTGATCTAATAGAGTTTAAGGTTTTGTCTGTCTTATGGAAGTACTGTTAGCCTCGGACAGACTTAAAAGTAGACGGAAACTCGAGATTTAAACTTTTTCTGAGAATATTTCGGGTACGGAATGGCAGATGTTTCCGATCATTTTTGTTTCTATTTTAATCTTCTAGATTAAGGGTAGAACTTGACGACTAAAACATTTTAAATCAATGCAATATAAACTATATGACCTCCTATAATTAATAAAAACAAAGGAAGTTAACGATAAATGGAATAAAGGAGAAAAGGAAACCGAGCTAAAGGATTGATTTAAATGACGGCTTAGAGTGACCCTGGAACTAGTAACTGATTCTACTCAGCACAGCATCACAAATTTAAGGGACCTATCGTTACTTTTAGGGACGAACGGCACAGATACTTTGCCTCGGAAAAGTAAAGTCTCGTCTTCTGTCGCACAGGAGAGTGGGCGTAGTGCTTTTCGCACTTTAGTCCAATCTTGTATCTTAAATTGGAGAGAGAGGGCGAGTCTATTTCTTCACCCCGTTTTGATCCGAGCTGGTCTGCAGGTAATGGACGAAAGGATCCATGTTCTGAGGGTCTATCTTTTATAAACGTATATATTCCTTGTTGGAGAACAAATGGGAAAATATGGAGAGGCCCCAAGCATTTCTAAGTGTCAAAATTACCATTTGAGATGCTCTGTGAGCTTGTGTAGGACCATACAAAATGAGGCGCCGTTCCTCGGAAAACTTTCATTTTCCCTCATATAGAAATGATATTAGGCTGCATCATAGATATTGAGCTGCATTATAAGTATTTGCTGTAATAGCAATTGTGCAGCCGAATATAGTTCAGCGTGATTATTGCGTAATGATGGACCTAATCTTCTAAAACAATTAGTGGATACTTAATTGGCTGTTAGCTCATAAACAAAAATTAGGGAGGATCAGGGACATATACCCAATAGCCGGTTACAACACCAATTAGCCGTTTACTACTGGTATATTACACAATAAACTATTTAGTTATGCTGACCATACATTAGCGAGTGTGCGCGTCCTTCTTAACACTCCATGCCTCAATATGCAAATAACTACACCCCCTTTTACAATGCCATATTCTCTTCATAACGATGCGGTGCTTTGGGTTGTAGCATTTCGTTCTGTCTAGGAAATACCTGGGCAGAAGGCCCGAGAACCGAGAACGGCCCCTCACAAGCCTCCTCCATTTAGCCTTATTATGCGCACAATATCATCGACTTCTTCTTACATTGGTTCCCCTTTTCTCACACACGCGCACAATCGATCCATTTTAACAGGATCTTACAAACGTTCGCACACCCTCACACTCAACTTCGTATATCCTCTTCATATCTTTTTTAATACATTCCTTCTTACATGCCAATACTACTTCAGAACGTTCTCAATCGAAATAACATTCTCACCTTCCTTTACACAATACATATCTCTCATGCACATACATATCTAATCCCATCCAACGTCCCTCTTAACATGTCCATTTGCGTTACTCCGACTCTCAATCTCTCCTTCTCTTATACCTTAATCCCACTCCCATACAATAACGTTGGTACCATCTTCCTCTCGTGCAGTTTCCTGGAACCTTCGACATTCAAACCCTTAGCATTCAATAGGCCTCTCATCCCCCCCCCCATCACCCCTAGGCTTACCTGTCCTTCGAAACCTTGTGGTCGGAATCCCGCGTCATTGGTAATACTATCATTCTAAATATTTACATCCTATATACTTAAAACGTCGCACTTGTTCAACTGTAACACCACATACTCTAATATCACGCCTTACCTCATCCTCACCTCTCAACACGATCACCTTACTCATCAATTAATGAGTCAAGGTGGGGTTCGAACTGAACTCCGTTAGGGAAATAAACTACCGAGCAAAATAAAAGAATGATTTTCATTTATTGAAAAATATTTTTTAAAAAATATAATAAGTAGGTAAATGAAATTTCCATGGTACTTAAAGGGGTTGCATTTAATATATTTATGAAGCTTTCATGATACAATCGTATGTTCAAGAAATTATACTAAATTAACTAACAGAATAAAATATTTAGACGTACAAAATCAGAGAAGGATCATTTACAAAATTGCTTAGCAAGCAAATACACTAGAAACAAAGGAAGATATGACAACGATGAAACCTAAAACAGTTAAAATGAGGTGTTGAAGCCTTTGTTTTTTTATTACTTCGGTGCAACGTCGACCACAGGACCTCATCAGTTTCTTGCAAACTTCTGATGTTTTTTTGTTCCATTCTTGCTCAATTTTCGTCCATAAATCATCCATCACAGTTGAAGGCTGCTGGTCTAGAACTTAGTCTCCAATTATCTTCCAGAGGTTCTCATTTGAGTTTAGGTCCGGGATCTGAGCAGGCCCCTTCATTACTTCGATATCTTCTTGTTCGAAATAGTATTTTATTCGCTTTGCAGTATGGCATGTCGCGTTGTCCTCCATAAATATTATTGGCTGGTTCAGTGGTGCTCGGAGTGAAGGTATAACATGGTGTTGTACGAGGTTTAGCTACACATTCGCATTTACCGTCCCAATTATTCGCACCAACGGACCAAACTCCTCCAGACGAAAACATCCTGCATACCATGAATCTGCCTCCTCCATGCTAGGTAGACTTTTTAACACTTTTAGGGTTAAGTCTTTCTGTTACCTGCAGTCCGTCTAACAAAGCGTCTTCATCAGATCCAACTAAATTAAATTTACTTTCGTCCCTGAAATGAATTCTCTCCCAATCTTCATCCCTCCAAACAACATGAGCTCCAGCACATTCGAGTTTCGCCTTCTGATTGGTTTGGTTGCTGGAGTAGGAGCTCTTAAACCAGATGCATTGAGGCGACGAGATACTGTAAAACAGTTCACTTCTTTACCATTATTGGTCTTAATTTTTCGAGAAATTCCTGCGTCATTCTCGAAGGGATCCTTCATAGATAAGCGTCTAATAGCTCTGTCATCTCGGATGGTGGTTATGAGGCGTCGACCGAATTTTGCAGAAGATTCATAGGGTTTGTTTTTTATAACTTCAGAACGCGCGAAATCACACTCTTGGACCTTCCTACCTCTCTTGAAATCGTAGAAAAAGTCCTGCCTGAAGACTTTAAGCTAACAATTCTCTGAGGGAGCTCACAAGTCACTTTCACTTGTAGTGACATCGTTGCAGTGATTACAACAACAATCTAGGTTGTACAGTTCTTATCTAACTGAGCAAAATGTTGCCAGGTGATTCCAAGAAACTTCTAGAATGTTCCTGAAAAAATTTCTTGAATATACGATTGTATCATATGAAATCTTCAGAAAATATATTAAATGCATACCTTTATGTACCATGGAAATTTCATTTACCTACGCTTCATATTTTGGAAAATACTTTCCTTGGTAGTGTACATATAATCGAAAAAGCATTCATTATAGGAATAAAATCTTCATCATCAACATTATTGATTGGGGGAATTATTCTCAACGTGCTCTAAACTAAAGCTACAAACTTAACTCGGCCATAGCATTTGCTACTCGAAGGTTTATCGGTTATGGTTTCCCAAGAATAGACGTCAACTAATTTGAGAGGTAGAGTCCACAAGCCATAAATAGCAAACCTGGCGCCCAAACGAAAAAAACATTCGCCTAATTAGCGGAGACGAGTGACCAGCGTCCCGCTCACTTATGTTTGCAAGCCGGGAAGCTCTTCAGCAGGCCCCGAGAGAAACTGCCCTTCTATAGCTACCTCAATTAATTATATATTTCTATGCTCTAATTAAAAGTGCTTTAAAGCTAATCACTCCGACATTATCTATCTCCAATCTATCTCGACCTTTGACTAAAGATGCCAAATCTTTTTTTTGTTGTTTTCGTTTGCTAAATTGCCTATAAATTGTGTTACAGACTCCTGGGAAATCGGGACGTGGAAATATTATATCGAATCAGGAAATCAATTATGGGGGATAAAAAGTTTTAAACAGGAAAATATTTTCATTTTATATCGAAGATATTACAAATATTTTGCTCCTGGTTTTGGCATCAGAGATTTATGCGGTGCGAAGGGAATAACTATTGTTATAATAGACACATTATACCACTATTTACAATGTTGTTTGACTGTAAATTGTTACGTAGCTTTGGGTGACCCGGCGCCCAACATTTTTCTGTCATTTACCTGTTTTTATAATAGATTTGTTTTTAGCTTTTACAGAATAGCGGTTGCAATTGAACTAGGAACCGCTATTCCTAAAATTTGCAAAAAGTGGGGCCTCTATTATCATAATGGGTCAATTTAAAAATAACACGATTATAATGCTTGGGCCTGGTGACGCGCACCCAGACTTCAGAAATTATGATCAGGCTCTTTCAGTATTAGCGTGGTTGGCTGAAGCTTCCTAGAGTTAGGCTAATGTTTTGGTCTATGGCGCTGTCTAGAGCTGATTGGCACGTTGAACTCGCTCAAAAAAGTCAAAGCAAAGCAAACCTAACTCAATAACCTATGAGAAAAATAATTTACTTTTACAACTTTTACTTTCATAGTTCATCCAATGGCGATAAAGTCCGAGCCCTACTTTTCAAGTGAGCAAAAGCTGGGACGCAGCTCTCTTTTTCAGAAGCTTCATCTTTAATCCATCAAAAAACATTGGCCATAGATGGGCAGTGTTAAGTCAATCCTTAAAAACTGCGGGGGGACGGGGGTTGTTGCGCAACTAATTTATATAACATTGCGTCAAATATTACTAAAAAAATAGAGGTTTATTAAACACCTAACAAAAATAAAAATAGCGGGGTTTGCAAAAATTCTGTTACACTCGGTTTTGGATCTTTTGAGAGGTTTACGTGTGTGATAGAAAATGTTCTGTCAGATAAACTTAAAGTTATACTTTTCCGACACGTGTCATTAAAACGTCTTTTAAATTGTGTGGAGGTGTGTCGAGATCGAAGTGAAAAGAATTGAGATCTCTTCTCTCCTGCTCCCGGGCCACAAAAAGCCCGACATGGCTAAGCGGCTCAACGTCAGCCGAATGACCGTTCACAGAGTCACGGAGGCTCAAGAATGGAGAAGACCTCAAGAATCGACCTCATTCACGAAGAGTTCAAGATGTGACAAGATGTCAAGTGCTTCGAAGCTCAAAATGACCGCGCTCACGAAGAAGAAGAATATATCGGTGTCCACGGTGTCCAGGGCCATCAAGGAGGAGGGCGGCAAGAGCTAGAGGGACGTGGAAAGGCCTCTGTTCTCCGGCCGTAGGAGAGAACAACGTCAGGATGCTGTCCTCGCCTTATCAACGACTTGAAGATTCATGTAAATCGAATTCTATTTTTGTTCCTATGAAAAAAAACCCTTAACGGTCGATCCGGTCATCTAGAAGAAGCAGACCGACCGCGTGGTCAGCTTCTGCCAGGACTTCTCCACGTTTCGCCTATGTGTCCAGGACCAAGCAACGGGACTCGGTGGTGATGCTCGGCGTCGTGGCTTCCATAGGTGAGAAGATGCCACCGATGTGCTTCGCGGCTGGTTACAGGCTCACCGTGGCTGATTAGAGGGACACTTTGGCCACGAAAGTCCTGCCCTGGGTGAGAATGATCACATCACGAAGACGGCCTACGTCCTTCAGCAGTAAGGGGGCCCGACCCACACAGCCAAGACCGTGCAAGTGTGTTTGGGATCGAACATAACATGTTGGTTGAAGGACTTTTGGCTGCCGCAGTCGTCATGACTTCAATCCTCTCGACTACAGCGAGTCGGAGCATGTCGGGGACAAGGCTTGAAAGGTCCGCCACAGCAACGTGGACGAACTTAAGTCCTCCGTCAACCGCGTGTGGGCCATCATGAGGAAGGACTTCGTCCGTAATTTGTGCACGACCTTTAGGTCTCTCTCGCCGGGCGCGCGTGCTCTAGGCCGAGAGCGGCCACATTGATGAATATTACAATTTAAACACATATTTGTGTTCAAACAATAAAAACGTGTCTAATTGCATCAAAACTATCATTGTGTCCTTTGTTGAGAGCGTCATATCGAGTGGCACAGGACTTTTGCAATACCCGATATTATATTTTTCTCCATATTTCCTATCTGAGTTCATAAACGTTTACAGGTAGTGTTTATTTGATTATAGTCCTCCCAAGAGTCTTCCTCAAGAAATGTCCACTGATTGCGATGTAGTGATCGCGTCTGGTACGTTATTCCTGCTTGCAATGTTATTTAAGCAATTTGTTTTTCATTATAAAGTAATGAATTTCAATTGTGCAGTTTAACGTTGAGAAGGCAAATTCCATCTGTGACCTTATCTCATCTAAGAAAATTGTCACATTTAGCTTGGAATAACGCGGTTATCCGAGGGAAAGACAATTCTTGTTGCTGCCTCCCTACCCGAGTATTCATTCATCCTCGCCGCTAGACGTACGAGCCACAGGTGTACTGGTGGTTTAATTACTGCCCAATTCTCCCTCCGTCTCCTATTCAAATCGCTTCTCCAAACACTATTGATCCTCTCCGCCTCATCACTAGGAGAAATTCACGATGAGCTGATTAAATTGCTAAGCATGGCCTTCCCTAAGCCCTCTGCAAGCTTACCTATTATGGGAAACTTTAATATCTTCCCGCCTACCACCACATATCTGGCCTTCTTGACATTTTTAAACTCTACTACATCTCTATAAATCTGTCGCACACACATGGGAATACACTTTATCATTTGGCTTCTTGCTTCTGCATTCATAGCCTAACCATAAATGACACTTCCATAGCTAATTATGAGCACTTTCACCTAAGCCACACTCCTTATTCCCTTAGCTCCCGACCCCAATGCACGCAGGTGAAACCACGGTTATATTTTTCCACAGATTTTCACTCTCTCCAACTTTACTACTTTCTTTACAAATCTTTAAAAATTTCTGCGCGATTCGGCCTAGTTGGTACTTCTTTGTGAATTCAAGAATAAGAAATCCCCCGTTAGAGTGCCATTATCTCTCCTGACCTCAACGTGGCACTCCGCTCTTTCTCCCAGATCCTCTCCTCCTGCCTCAACGTTGAAGCTTCATTTCTCCCCACCTCACTTCGCTGACAGTGTCGTCCCTTGTCTCTCATCCACTACTTGGAATGCTAAGAAGCCTAGACAAGCACATGACGGCCGCCTTCAAGATGCCCGTGCTCGCGATACATTGCAGAACCCGCAACAACCTCTGTGCCCAACCTCTTTGCTACTCACTCCTAAACATCTCTCACAAAGTTGTCTCGTGAGGCTCACACCCGCCGTATCAGTGCAGAAAACAAAATCAAGCCACACATCTTGTTCAGACTTCTTGCTTATCCCTCTGCTCATCCCTTAGCATCTTCTTCCTATCTCAACTGCTGAATTTCCTGCCTTATCCCCTGAAAAGAGGGTTCATATCATTTCTAACATACCCTATGCCATTATTCTTATGGCCGGGTAACTCGCGCTCCCCCCGTCCTTCCCAGCTTGAACTTCTTTCTCTAGCCCCCTCCCTTCTTCGAAAAATGCCTGTTCTTTCATAGACTCATTCCCTCAGTCCTCAACCGCCAGTTCCTCCATGTTCTTCTCGCTTACTCCACCGGTATTTTTCCATACCATACCTCACTCTAGATTAAAATACTTTCATCTGACTTCAAATAGAAAGATGATCGTCCTCTTTCAAGGGAACCGAACCTAAACCCATACTACCCGGAAAACAACCGCTCATTCTCTCAATTACCATCGTCTTAAAATTCCTTGAAAGGCTTGTGTCAACCCGAATTCTAGCACACAGGTCCTCCTCCAACGTCGATGAGATGCTTCAGTCTGATTTTAAGGCAGAACACTTTGCTGAATGGGTTATCCTGCAAGTAACAGATCGCCTTGGCTGAGCAGCCGACATTGCTCAGCTTTTAATCCTGGTATTTCTGGTTCTCTCGGCAACATAAGACACTGTTAACCATGGTTTAAATCTTCACTACTTCTGTGGAATACTGAGTGTCTCTGTAATTGCCCTTAACGGGTTCCGATCGTATTTTTCATCTATTACATAATCTACCTATATTGGAAATAGGATATTTTGGCCAGCGGAGGTGTGTTGTGGTGTTCCGCAAGGGTAATCATGGTCCGCTTCTGTTTCGTAGCTATCATCTTCCCTTAGATATTTTCCTGTCATCATGGTCTATCATTTTATTTCTATGCTACTACGACTACCATCCAATTATATATCTCCTTGCCCTCAGCTCTGTTTGCTGAGACTCTAAAAAAAAACCTATTTATTATAACATAATAACTAATGCTAAATGTTGATTAACCAACGGGGATTTTTTCATATGGCGGCTGCCAGCAAAAGTATAGCCACTAACTAACGGGAAAAGGCAGACATCATTGAATAAATGTGCTTTTAAGATTAGGGCAATGTCTAACCTAGGGTGGATAAAGTAGGTTTGGGATTTGCTAAACTGTTACATGGTGGGAGTCATCGATACACACGAATATAGAGAGGTCATTCAACCAGCGAGGGCTTTTTTATATATATTTTTTTTTAATTCATTATTAAACTGATTTATTTTACATCTAAATTCACATATGCATATATTTCTACAGATTATTACATCTTAAAACAAAACAAGGTAATCTGAATGATTTATTTACATCTATTATTTTTATGATACTATCGAGATAATATAGATTTCAAACTATCAATAATATTTATTGAGCGTATAATATTGATTTATTCACACCTCGAACCACGGTAATATTTCGGAGAAAACGAAGGATAATTATATACATTAAGCATACCTTGTGTAGATATTTAACATAAAACTAATATTATAATACGTGATTGATGGACATAATGAATTATTTGCCCACATGAGCGCCATTTCGACGGATGACTTCAAAAACCCCATCATGCATAGAATCTGTCAGTTTCTTAATAGTATCAGGTTAGATTGCTTCTTCTGTAGCTTTGATGGTCGCCCATAAGACTTCATGAGACGACAATTGAAGTCCATCGGCATTAACATCTTGTCGAATGATGGACCACAAATTTTCGGTTGGGTTAAAGTACGGAGAGGCTGGCGGCCACACCATTAATTTATCACCTTGTATGCCGTAAGAGCCTAGGAACGCTTGGGTGGCCTGGCAGAGTAGGATGGAGCGTTGTCATGCATGAACACTAGAGTCATTAGAAGTGACCAAGGTATGTAATCTAGCTAGGGATCCAAGACCTCCTTCAAGATATTGCAGTAGGCGGCTGTTGTCACTTTAACTCCATCAGACTCCCTGACTGGGCCAACAAGTCTGCGTCCAATTATACCTGGCCACAACATGACTCTTCCTCCCTTTTGTTGACGTCATAAACGTTCATGACGATCATCTCCAAAATAGACCCAACCATTTGTCTAACCTTCATCTCCGTCAAGGGTTGCCCTAGTCTCAGCAGTTTCAGGGGAGCTTGCAAGGAAGCTATGGTCACTAGGATACTGTTCCTGGTGGTCTTCGGTACACGGGGACGACCAGTGGCGGTGAAAATTACTTTGTCCGGGTGTTCCATCTAATTGGAGGCCAAGGTCAAAATTCCTCAAGTCTCTAGTTGTCACAATCTTGGTCCCACAATCGGATCGCTTCTTCCTTTGCAAAGGGTCCTTCAAAATCGTCTAATCGTGTTCACACATCTAACTAACTTCTTTGGTGATGAAAAACTATTCTTCATCGCTGAGGCCTCTGTGACGTCCCATTGTTCTTAAAGAGGAGAGATGCTATTCGCGTGGTCCACCCCCAAAAATGATGAATCTGAAATAAAAATTGAAGGACGTAACGTAGCATAATAAAAGCATAGCATTAGTGTTGCCATATTGTGCAGACCAGCGGGGAAAAGTTTCATCAAAATTTATTCTCAGAGAACGGAGGAATCTTCACTTTCCCTACCAAGCTATTAGCGTGGTTTAGGGTGTATATGCTACAAGTCTTCCTTCGTATGATCTCTTCGTTTCTTTGATCATTATAAGAATTACTCTATACTACTTTAAAGCTTAAAAAAGAATGAAGTCACAATTCCTTTGCTATACTAAAACGAACGAATAGATGAATATCCTTACCCATATCAATAGCCTATGTTTTCCCTGATTTTCCCCTAAACCTCTTTATCCGTAGGACATTATAAGATGATCCTCAATCCACACCCTGTCACACCGAGACTTGAAGCTATTTTGCTACTGAAAATGTCTGCGGATGTGTCTAGTTCTGACTATTATTCTACGGTTGATTTCTTCGACCATCTTCGTCGATTTATTCATGATCATCAAAATGATTGCATTGAATTTCTTTATAATAACTCAGCCCTACCACCTTTCAACTATAATAGTGGAACAAAAGTACTTAAAAAATCTCCAGTTTATGGATTTAGACTATTTAATCATTGGTGCAAAATTTTAAAACGAAGTTATAGATCAGTTTTTCGTCGTGGCACATGGGTAGACAAGATTTTCTGCATATTATTACATTCAGAGGTTGGCACTAAATACATACAGTTAAAGTATTTAAATACTAAATATTAAATACATGAGAAAAATCTATTAAGATACTAAATATTAACTACATTTTTAAAATGTATTTAGTATTTAAATACATTTCAAATACATCGATAAGGACCATTGGTATCACAACAAAAAATATCTATTAAAATGAAATTGTATATTATAATTACTAATGTAGGATGTGATGACAATTGGACTGTGGTACTACAAAAAAAAGTTCCATAGAATGAAATTTCAGTTAGCTATTTATATCAGCATTACATTTCATTTAAGTAATATCAGTTGTTGAAATGTTTCGTAAGATAAAGAACTCCGTTTTGGAGATAAGGTCAATCCTCCTAAAGAGAAGAGCCGTTCCACATGAGCTGATGACGGAAGCATAGTGGTGTATTTAATAAATACCTTTTTTATGTTTGGATATCTATCTTAACTTTGAAGTGTTTTATTTGAATCCTGAAGGTAACTGAACAATTCTAAATCTTCGGTTGATCGTGTTTGAGTAGGTTTTGGAAATCCAAATTAATCGTCACTGTCCGATACACCACTGGATGATTCAGCTTCGGGTCCATCTGCTAAATTCTCAATCACTTGAATCATAATATATTCAACAGAGTCTTGGTGGCTTGAACTCTCCCAGGAAATACTGATATCTATCCAGCTGAATAATGGATGGTTTTTGATGCAATAATGGCATCTGTAACGCTGGCTTCATTTGTCAAGGTCAAATAAGATTGGTAGCGCTTTCCAAAGCCCTTAGTAACTGCTCTTAGAAGAGGTTGGAAAAGTTTCAGAGAACGTGACTGAAGGCTATTCAGCTTTTTCTCCAAAGTGAGCAAGGTATGGAGCATTTCTCCCTGTAGGCTAATTAATTGCCCCTGCAATATGAACCAAAACTGAGACATACTGCCCAAGAAATTCAATTTTGTGACTTTTGAACACTGGAAGTTCAAGGGACGTCATTAGTTGATGTAATTTGTCCTTGTGTAGTAAAGGATCACTATAATTACAGGATTCTTTATCTTCCTCCTCTTTATTATTATCTAATATCTCCATTTCACACTCTTTCAAAGAAACTGAAGTTGCCATGTAGCAGTTGAAATAACGCTGTGACCATTTGTTAACTGAATTTGAACTGATGCAAACAATCTTTCCTCACCGGCTCACGCAGTCAACCGTTTGTGTCATACAAGTTGCGACAAGCTAAAACATGCATTACACGTTCTTAACAGCTATATAAACCTATTATCAGTAAATTATTTGCAAAGGTATTTAAATACATGATCTCAAATGTATTTACAAATACAATTTTAAATATATAAATGTATTTAAATAAAGTATTTAAATACTGCCCACCTCTGATTTAATTCTAACATGGTAAATCATGTGAAAAAGTAGTGAACATCGTTATACTTGATATAAACCCTTGTTATTTCACTTTCACTACTGGTATGCCCACCAGTTCACTGATGAAATCTTAGATTGAAGAGGTGATAATGAAAGAATTCTCCCTCTCAGAAACTCAAGAGAATGTGACGAGTTATTTTGTAAACAAATTAAAAAGGTGGCAGTACACAAAAAATTATTATTTCACCTTAATTGGATAGATAAAGTTCGTTATTTTATCATCTGTATTTTGTTCATATTAAACTGTGAGAATATTAAAAATGAAAAATGATACACGTAAAGAGGTGATAATAATTAACAAAGATGCGAGCTATATTAACTAAATTTTCAAATGGCATGTAATCCCCCTTGGAAACCGAAACTTCGCCTTTTTCTCTAAAGGTTTTTCTGAAAACCTTTGGCTCTCTCCACCTCTTTCGCTCAACCCTATTCATTGAAGCTCTGAAACTCCAAAATGGTACAAGTATATGATTACCAACTTTTTCCTCACCATCATCAGCTCCAACTAGAGTATCCTAGGTGATTATATCTTTAGTTTAATCATTTATCACGAAGTATATACTTCACCCCACTCCTCTTCTAGATGCGTATCAAGTAGGATTTGGGAATTACATACATATTTAATCTCTTCAGTGAGATCATCTAGGAATTCTTCAAGTCGAGGTCACGGATCGTCTTTCCTAGCAATGAAGATGGCCTTATATGTGTCACAGAACAGCTGACATTTCCCCAAAGAGTCTAAGAGGGAGGCCGTAGAGCTTCATTCGAGCATAGTCGGATATGAATGATGCAATTGGAAGATTTCTAACCTGGGATTTAACTTCTACATGTTCAGCGTTCTCGACATTCGATATGTACGCATTGCCAGCTGCATCCAAGGACTTCACAATTTAATCGTCTTTTTGGATTGGCTCTATAACTTTATGGTCGGAACCGCAGATGACTGTATTCTAACCGCGAATCCTCTGAGCGAACTTTTTCCCCAAAGACTACAAACAATAGAATATGAGCACGATTGATGGACTCTATTTATTGTTATTATTATTATTTATCAATCCGAAAGAATCAGAAGATAATATTTTTCTATTAGTGTTTTTGAGCATGCAAGCTATAGAAGTACTTTAATTTTCTTTGGGGGGGAGGGGGGAGGCGGGTTATACAAGAAATATTTCTAAAGCCGCATTTTGAATGTAATACATCAATAAAGTAAGATAAAGGGATCAAATAAATCGCAAGAACGAACCATTACCTGTTTAGAGAGAGCTTGGCTCTAAAGCGTTTTCCAGGATTCTTTTCGATGTTTTCCATTTGTATGTTGATCTCTTCAGCCTCATCTTCACATATGCCATTTTCTCCTCTCCATTCACTCTAAGGAATCCAGAAACCTCCGTTTTTTACTTCCAGAAAAGTTCGGATGTACCCTGTGAACAACTCATCATTCTTTTCAAATTCTCCAAACTCGTAAATTTTCTTGACATCATACATCTTTCCCAGTGTGGGTGTTGTGAACACTTCATAAAGCATACGTTTTTCTTCGAATGATCGCACTCACATGAGTTTTGTTGAGCGCATGTGGGTGTTGTGCACACCTCATAAAGCATATGTTTTTCTTCCGAATGATCGCACTCACATGAGTTTTGTTGAGCGCATGTGGGTGTTGTGCACACCTCATAAAGCATATGTTTTTCTTCCGAATGATCGCACTCACATGAGTTTTGTTGAGCGCATGTGGTGCAGAGTGTGAAAGTAAGTTTACCACCTATGGATTAAGGAAGAACTGGAATATACTGATCATTAGAAGGGAGAACATCTACTTTCACTTTACCAAAATATGCCTCATTCACGCCTTCGGTGATTCCTTAAATAGACGGAATTTCTCGCACAGATATGCTACAGCGAGGTGATCCCACGGAAGGTGGATTGTTTTTCATGCAGTAAGGATAAAAGGAGCAAAAATCAACGTAATAAATTTTCACACCCTTTGTTGGTGGATAGCATAATGTAAATGGGTTACATCTTCCACCTAAAAGCGCACCCCTACATCCAATACACCATTCACTAGCCACTACATCGGCGGAATTTCTATTAAGTAGCTCACGTCGTCTTGGAATTGCTTGCATCATGGTTTCGAATTCGCATTTCCAGAGACTGATAACCTCATACTTGCTACTGAGAATTCTTTCACTCTGTATTGCCTGGTAGTAGCTGTCCAATGACTCACATCCAGTTATGGAAACCGCTTGTTTGAAGTATCTTCATATTTCTGACACCCATGTTAATAGCACCTGTGAAAGAGAAACACGGTTCCTTTTCTCATTGGTAAAAAACCATCAGAGAAAAATACTCTCCCACCAACGGAAATGCTTCGCTCACCACCATTTCTTGCATGGAAAATCGGGATTCCTCTGATGTGTTCTTCAAACATAAGTCATAGTATTTGCTTATAAGAAATAGATTTTGTTTTTTCCTATCGATAATTGCGATCGATTCTCTTGCAATAAGATTTCCTTATAACCTTGTAACACAGTGAGGCTATTCTAAGCCAAGTCTACATGGGATAATTGTTAAATTTGTCGATAAAGGAACACCTAAACTTCTTAAAACATAAACGAAGAATAGAATCATCTTGAATGCAATACTTTGTGCACTCTGTACAAATATTGTAGTCCTCTTCCTAGAACTTAGCAAAAATATTACTCTCAAAATATACTTTTTTCTCACTGTCCATCTTCTCATAGTTAAAGTAACTTTTTTAGGAATTGCACCGACATAGTTAAAGGTTTCTTCAGAAAGGAAATCTTAAGGAAAATAACCTTTTTCCCCATTTCGGAGATTCCCATTCTTATGGGTAGTTTTTCAGTGATGATGGTATGATCCCATATTTTTAAAGGCTTCAATGTCATAATACACGGTGTTCAATTTTTTTACCATCGACTTCTTCGACTTCGACTTCCATCACATATATTCTGTCTATCCCTCTTTATAATATGTATTACATTTAGAAAAAAACAACTTTTCACACCTGTGTCGTCTCATTCTATTTGCAACCTGAATGATTATATGATTATAAGACACATCCAAATCTTCGTAAAAGTAGGAAGCTCCCTGTTGGTGTTAAAACATGATTCAGTGTCAAATGATCGATTACACTAATTACATTAAATCTTCAGATTTCTTTCTCCATTATACTACCCAAGACACTGACTGCACACTCCTTCACAATCTTTTAGATGTGCTGTAACGCTGTCATAAAACGTATACCAGGAGAAACTCATACCGTGGTATCATTAATGTTTCAAATTGTATAGTAGTTCTCAGCTTCAAGATCAATGAAGAGAAGTAGAGCTGATTTTTCATGATTTGTTGGTCGATGGAATAATTGGAATTGGCTTTCTTCCCCTTCAACTATGAATACGAGTATCCTGCATCTCTGTTCACGTTCTATCAAAGGAGAACTGATCTACAGTAATAGCGTCTTTATACAAAAGAGTGCACTTTCTTGCCATCTCCCGTGTTTCTTATATTACCTATGAAAACCAGAAGTTTTTTGAAGGAACATTCTCCTTCATTTTTTTCGCGAGCTCTGAGAAAACAAAGGCACACCCCGCAAAATTTATATGTCCTGTATAGATTATATAGCAATCAAATTGAACATTAGATGGTATTATCGCATGCCCTACTGGAATCCTAAAAATGCGAATCATGATATTGAAGGTTCCAAATTCAATTCTCTCCGGAGATTGAAATGCTATCTCGAATCGTCCCATGATATAATCAAAAAGTGTCGATTTAAGCAGTTAGACGAAAGGATTGTGTGAATAAATCCTATCACGGTAGCTTCCGTCTATTTCAAAACATATTTAAACGATAATCCCCATTCGAACCTATTGCAGATTCAATATAAACCTTGAAAGCTCACGGACTATTCAATCTAATCCCGCTACCATGCCTGTTTTCTCTTAAGGGTACATCTTCAAGGGGGAAATGATTTTATCATGGGGTAAAGGATGCTCTTAAGGATGAGAGTAGGGAATTCTATCCGGTTCAGTTACTTCTTCATCCGATAAAAGAATGGTGTTATGGCTTGGAATAACTTCGTTGTTTCAACGTTTACCCCTCATTATGCGTTTTACATCTTCATTATCGGAGCTCACTGTAATGGTGTGGTAGATTATGTTCAGGACATCGAGTCTTCATTGTCGATGGGTATCAATTTTAATAACATTTTCTGGTGATTTAGATTTATCTGCCAATTTTAATTCATTTTCCATGCTGATTTTAAATATATGATCCATTTTTACCTACATGCTATAGTTATTCTGTAATTTCTATTTTCTCGTTTCCTCAAAAATTGCCCTCCAGACGGACAGAGAGGGTGCTTGTAGAAAGCAAATATTTCACAGTACATAGTAGAAAGATAGTAATAAGTGTTATTGTGCAAAATATTAACATTATTGTTTCTTTATTAAGGTCTCATGTTAGAGTGATGGCTTCGTCAAGAGGAAATTTGCGTTAATGATCCAGACACCTTCTACTACATATGTGGCTGTTACATGCTAGTTCGTCAAAGGCGCAATATATCAAACTTTGTGATCCGCACTTATAAGGCATATTTTGATGTTCTTCTTGGCGATCAAGATAAACAGTGGGCCCCACATGCCGTTTGCCATAGTTGTGTGGAAAATCTTCGTGAGTGGACGAAAGTAAAGAGAAATGGTCTTCCTTATGGTATCCCTATGGTGTGGCGAGAGCCAAAGGATCATGTATCGGACTGTTATTCCTGTCTGGTGAATACTAAAGGGATTGGCAAGAAAATTCGGCACAAGATCGATTACCCCAACATTTCATCGGCGATTCGGCCAGTACATTATTCTGAGTCTTTTTTAGTTCCAATTTTCAGTGGATATGCTTCCTCCGAGGATGAAAATGATATACCTGATATGGACGTCCACGAAATGGAATCAGAGTCTGCAGATTCAGCATCGGATGCTAAACAGTCATTGGCTCCTCACTGTTTCAATCAAGAGGATTTGAATGATGTGATAGAACGGGTTGAGCAGCGTTAGTTTCAACTCCTATCACATATTATTTTAAAACCACGATGCTCCCACGTGCATCTTCGCGTCGAAGCTTGGCGCCTTATCACAGCCACCGGATGTCAATGTTTAAACAAGGAGGTTATCGTCCCCCCGTTCGCCCCCATACACCGACCTCGCCAGATTGAGTTAGGCTTATGGGCAGATAAGGCATTGTTCCCAGGCTCGGCTGTTCATTCCCTCGAAGCTCCCACTCCATTGTCCCCCACGCCAAGGGAGTGTCTCGACTATTTAGATGGAAACACTACCACTAAGAGAGATTGGAGATCCAGATTTTCGTCGCGAAACATCACCACGACCCTCTCTTCCTTTGTGCGCCAAGGGACCTCGACCTCGAGATTCACCATTACTTGTCCAGAAGGAGGACAATATCCCTTGAGTGCCAAAGGTTCGAGCCTTTCGTGACGCCAAGTCCTCAAGGCTTCCCCCTCGTTGTTCAGGAGGAGAACAACGTAGAACAGCCATTGTTCTTTTGAGCCCTTCGCCAAGAACGGTTCTCACCCTTCCCCCTTGTTGTTCAGAGGAGAACAACATTAGAACAGCCATTGTTCTTGAGCCCGTAGACAAGAGACGGTTCCCCCCCTTCCCTGTTGTTCAGAGGAGAACAACGTAGAACAGCCATTGTTCTTTTGAATCCGTTCGCCAAGAAACAGTTCTCACCCTTCCCCCTTGTTGTTCAAGAAGAGAACAACATTAGAACAGCCATTGTTCTTGAGCCCGTAGACAAGAGACGGTTCTCACCCCCCTTATTGTTCAGAAGAGAACAACGTAGAACAGCAATTGTTCTTCAAGCCGTTCGTCGAGAAACGGTTCTCATTCCCCAGACGCCACGTCAGGATCATCTTATTCCCCCTTTCGGCTGGAACTCGCCAGCGGACCGAAAATTCCTTCACGTCGCCTTCCACTGCACCACTCGTATAAAGTTACGTAAGCCAAACGTACCCTTTGAGTACTTAACCCTTCTGTCAATTCTATCCTGTGCTTTAAATGGTTTAGCGAACCATCCCATCTCTTTAACTCTATATTTGTTTTACGTTTTTAGATCCTTTAATCCTCGGATTAGCCCGAGCCCCCACGACCCTTTCCATTCTCTGTTTATGTCAATATTTTCCGTCTTGTGTTTGTTGATAGTTATTATTAATAAAACTCTATTTTATTAATGATAGCAATATTATTATCCTTGAGCTCAGTTCCACTTCTTAAGCATATCGAAGATACATAATATCGGCCCGCCAGACATTAACGCACTCTTAAGATAATTAAAGAAGTTCCCTCAACGAATAGTTATATATGGTATATCGTCGAGAGTCCATTCTACGACAAATGACTTGATACGTGATTTGGCGCTCTCCACGAAAGCTGCAGAATTTTTAGGCTCCAGGTTGAGTAAAAGACATATGCTTGACAGGTCGGTTTGGGTATCATATTACCGAACAAGGGAGAGTACATTTGTTAAGTATTTCTCTGAGGACAAACAATTTGTATACTGCCACGATGTTCCTGCTCTGTTTACCAAGTTGGGACTTGGCACCTATAGCCCTGCTGAGTGGAGACTGTTTTTCGATAGCTCCAAGTGTAGCTTCAAGTGTGTCCTTTTGCATAATGGCAATGACTTTAGTGCAGTTCCTCTCGATCAAGCTGTCCATCTGCGAGAAACTCACGATGACATAAGAATGAACATTCATAGATTTAATTAAGTACCATGAACACAATTGGATCATATGTGTAGACCATAAGATGGTCAGCTTCCTCCTTGGCCAGCAAAAGGGATATACAAAGTTCCCATGCTATATCTGTATGTCGGACAGTCGAGCCCGTGACAAACACTGGTCTCAAAAAGATTAGCCAGTTCGGGAAACTTTGGAAGCAGGAATGCCAAACATTGTTAATGAGCCAATCGTAAGTCGAGAGAAGATCGTTTTCTCTCCACTTCATCTCAAACTGGGGTTGATAAAGCAGTATGTCAAGGCGTTGAGCACTGACAATGACTGTTTTAAGTACATAGTATTGGCGTTTCCTGCTTTGTCATACGAAAAAATAAAAGCAGGAGTATTTGATGGTCCCCAAATCGGAAGACTTCTGAGTTATTCTAGATTCGTGAACACCATGAATGAAAAAGAGAAGGCAGCCTGACTCTCATATTCTGCCGTTGTTCGTAACTTCTTGGGAAACATAAAAGCGCATAACTACGAGGATCTGGTTAATAATATGCTTTTAGAATATCGTGATCTGGGATGCAACATGAGTGTGAAGCTGCATTTCCTAAATAGTCACCTCAACCGATTCCCAGAAATTCTGAGAGCCGTGAGCGACGAACAAGGGGAACGTTTCCATCAGGATTTGATGACGTCGGAAGAGCGCTACCAAGGTCACTGGAATAGACACATGATGGCGGACTACTGCTGGACGATTAGAAAAGATCAGCCAGAGAAGACTTACAAGAGAAAGAGTTACAAACGCAAATTTTTGCCCGATTGAAATCAAGAAGAGATCCTCCAGCCTGATATACGGTCCTTAATAAATTAGCATCTATTTGATTACAGTATTTGTAATCCTAATGTGTAATTCAAGTTTCTTCTCATATGCAATAAAATGTTTAAGCAAAAAAACCTGCTTTACTATAAATAACGCAAAAGGATGATTCAAAATTACTTCAGGGCATGATGATAGGCGTGAAAAAATGAAAATTATTGTATAATATTAGTTATTGATATTACGAAAAATCTGTAGCATTTAGAGAGAATCTGATTTCAGATTGGAATTCAGTATGCTCGAATTAGGTAGGAAAATGTTCCTTTGTCAATTCATTCACCAAATACATTGTTTCCCAGTGTTATTAAAATGAAGTTAATGAACTGCAGCAAACTAATTATAGGGGAGCAACACATACCAAATCTGAAGTCTACCAGCACTTGTAGCAACAGAATTTCACTGACTGACTAACCCAGCATTACAAAGGCCAGGCAGCAGGCTGTTCCCGGCAAAATAGATTCCAAAATGGCGCTGCCAATGGGCGCAGCCATCTTGTTGTTGGGCAAAGAATTTCAAACTGTTGGGAAGTATGATCGCATGCACACATGATGGAACTAGGCCTGTGTTTCAACGGCCGACTCATCATCAATTGTGTAATCAGTAGACGTTTTATGAAAGTTTTTCTCATGAGTATAACGTGAATTTTACAGCAATGGATAGGCCTACTATCCCAATGTCGCTGCAGTAATCCTATATTCATAGGTAGCGGTCACGAGGGCAGAATAATAAACACTTTAGATGACTTTGTTGATGGAAGGATGGGTGATCATGATGTTGGCCGATCTTTTTACTCAAAAACCAGTTGTCCTTTTTACTATGGATTTTTGAAAAATACCTACGTTATATGATATATTTGTCTGAATTTTCTGGTCTCACTTCATTATTAACCACAGGAAACAATGATGTCTTATTATTTCATACTTTCATATAGTCATACTTTCCCATGCTGAAAATTGAAAAACCCAATTTTTTTCCCCCCCCCCAAAAAACCAACAATTTTGCCCCCCCAAAACCCGGGTTTTATCCAACCCTGGTTTTGGTCAATACACAGGTTAAAACAAGAAAATTTACTATGGTGCAAAATAACTAAATTGAGTAGTGAGACCAAACCATAACAGTTTATTTCCCAGTATAAGCTTTTGTATATATTCGAAAAGGGCCGAAGAGATAATTCCTACACGATTTATAAACGCATTGGACAACGAATATAAAGTAAATACTTTTCTAAAGCTTGAAGGCGAATTTCATCGAAGCTTTCGTCAGATGAAATGTTTGCAAAATGTGATTGATACTTTTTATTTTGCATTCGACGATGGACTCGATGAATGTTAAACTTCGCCCTACCATCGCCAAAGCTGAGTACATATATCAAAAAATATATACTTTGATAAGTTTCATTGTTTTCTGAACATAAGAAGGAACACTATAGAACTTGTGAAGGAAATTGTCTTCAGGGATCTTTACCATTACGTCACGATTACATGTAAAGAAGATTTAATAGAATATCTATCGAGAAATCAACCTCACCATGTAAGTCCAGAGGATGGAATGCCACCAGATTGCGTCATTAAGACTTGCAATAAGAAAGTTTAAGTTCACCACAGATAAAAATATATCTTTTTATAAAAGCACGATTCCATAATAATACTTTTATTCAAATTGTATATCCTATAAAAACCGCTTCTAATATTCAGTTTCAAAACTATAAACCATATCGAATAGCGTTATCTTGATAGGCTTAATCCGATTCCTTTGATTCAGAGAATCAGTAAATATGTACAAAGCAAAAGGTTTGGGAATATTCATAAAATTATAATTGAAATTACATATTTTAGCTCGGATGTAAGATAAAAGGGTTTTTAACATAAAATGTATTTTATTTATAGTTTTATAAGAGTGTAAACATATCATTTATTCATTCCAAAATGAATCGCTGATTGTTACGGTAGTATACATCCCCCGATTCTGCCAACATCATTTGGTATGGTAAATCGACGATATCAAGCTATATAATGGTTGCTGAAAGATCAGACATGGAAAATTTTATCTCAGGATTGGATAGGTATACTCTGCATAAACCAGTGCCAAAAGGATTCTAAACAAAACATAAAAGCACAAGGTAAAAATGAGATTTTGAAGATTTATCTAACTGTAATGCAGAAGTTTCAGTTTTAATTAGGCTGTACGTTACATACTGTTTGTAAATGACGTCTATTCTAGATATGTATGGTTGATTCCTTTTAAAGAAAAAACGGATCAGGCAGTCAATAGCCATACGATTTCTTATATAAGAAACCGGATGGATTCCAGCTTATATATTTCTGATGATGGCGGAGAATTTAAAGAAAAAAAGATAAAAGGCCGATTGAGCGATTATAATATCGGGTTATATCATGTTCATTCACAAAGCTAGCCTTGTAGAATGCGTAGAAAGATATTTTACCTTTAATAATGTATGGAAATACATCAGCGTGCTGAATGATTTTGCAAACGATAATAATAATCTAGACAGAGAATGATTGGAAACATACCATCCAAAGTTATGTAAGATGTTGCTCTAAAGTTGTATTACAATGCTTGACAGAGTTCGTCATTACGCTTAGGAATTTATCGTAATTAAACTATATTATATGAATATTTTATTAGAATTTGTAGTTTACAGGAACGACAGATGCTAGTTGATATTATTATTATTTTTTTTTAAAGTATTGTTCAACCACAGTAACTATTTTTTTAAATATTATAAATTCATTATCACTTGTGATTACGGGGTCATTACCGGGGATTGCAAAAGTTCTGTTACATTCGTTAACACGCTCTCAACAAACTACGTAATTATAGTTTTGATCCAGTTAGACACGATTAATATTATAATTAAAACACATATTTAGATGTTAAAACCATAAAAACGTGTCAAACTGCATCAAAACTATAATTCCGTAGTTCGTTGAGAGCGTTTTAACCAATGTAACAGGACTTTTGCAATCCCGGGTACTCGTGCATAGCATGAAGAGGCCATGAACGAAGCAGCCTCACGGGATCCCAGCAAATATCGAACAGCAGCCAGAACCTGAATGTTGTTATATGCACACGCGGCCAACATCCCACAGCCATTACAACGAAGTTATAAGAAAGAACGGGATTACCAGGAACCTTTGGTTCCCTGCACCCCCCCTTCCTCCTCAACTAGTGTTTTAAAAGTACTAAATGGTCAGTAAAGGGAAAAAGAACAAAAAACAACAACTAAGCCAAAAGTAAATGGAAGGAGAAGAAACAAAGGAAGACAGCAAAAAAATGGACAGACGAAGACAAAAACTAAGCGCAATAAAAAAAAAAATATCCGCGGATAACCAGGAACTCGACGCGATTCTGTAAGAAATAACTAATAAAAAACCCGTTACCCCACCAAACAGCTAAGAAAACAACGAAGTAAGTACAGGAAAAGAAGAAGGAAATACAGAAAACGAGACAAAAATTACAGAAGACGAGATAAACTTGGACGCTTTCCAATTTTCTTCTTTGAATTTTAACCAGGTCGATATTGCGTACGAGTTGGGGCGCTCTCTCCGGTCCAATAGAGCGGGAAGAGAGCTTCCGGTAAGGAAATATCCTGAATGTCACTCTTTTTGCCTTGAGCAGATAGCTTTTAGTGTGACTCAGATGCTTACTCTAGATCATCGACTCCAACAGGCTCCAAACCGCATCTCTTTTCATGTCTAAACGCATAGGCTTTGTTTTTCTTTGGTCTTTGTATCTGCACCATGGCCATTCTTCGTCCTATGGCGTAGAGGACTGGTGTTTCTGATAGGGCTACTTTCTATTAGTCTGCTACCCAACCACCTTTGTTTGTTTGAAGATAAATTACGGACGCAAGTTTTACACATCCGCAACTGAGTGAGATTTGCCGAAGGTGGACTTTATCCACCACACGGGGACTTTTTGCTAACTGGCGTGTGGAAGAATGAGAGAGAGAAGACCCCCCTCCCCTGACTTTCCCAGTTCGCCGTTGATCTCTCTAAATTCGTCTGCCCTATATACTTCGAAAATTAAAACAATGGAAAGACCATTAAGTGGGCATCGCGACTTCGCACTATAGAACTTTATCGCGACCCAAGGCAATTAAGGAAGTCTGTTGGCGATGAATGTCTCTTCCCGTGTAAATAATTTCAGGGTATATATTCAACAGTTCAGAATTCACAGGCAGATTGTGTCTGAAGCCGCTGTCCAGTGCATTAGGTCGAACTTACCTACCTGGTCCTACTCGCTGCACATCAAGGTAAAAGGGATTTAACCCACGCTTCGTCACACTCCTCCCACCTTTACTGCATCGAACTTCAAGGATCCCCTTTGCTCTAGAAAGAGAATAATTGTAAAATCATTACTTAATTTATTATCCCTCGGTTCAAACTTAATTGATAGTGTCAATTATCTTAGCAGTGAACCGTCAATATTTAATTGCATTGTCATTTAACTTGCCCTTTATGTATATGTAATCTTTAGTCCTATTAAAGTATATTTTTGTAGCCGTGTTTGAATATGCCTTGGCCTAGCAACTGTGATTTTAAATCACTCTTAAAGCCATCCCCAGGTGGAGCCTTAATTTCGGCAAGCCAGTAGGCCAGTGTGAGTATACGGCGTACACCCGGTCATACCACGACATGGTGTATTACGCACGTCTCCTATACAGAGCCCTCCTTGACGTTATTGGGGTAATGCCTCTCGCTTGGCAGCCAACTCAGTGCCTAAAGCTCTTGTATGCGCAAGCCCCAGCGTCTCTCTCAGTAATCAACAGCTCTCATTTCATCCGCGGCCGAACTCGACGGCGTCTATACTGTCGCGAGACGCCAATCATACCTTAAGCCTTTCGAATTTAGGGCAAAGCAACTCCTTCGAGAGCTCTAGAGTTCTGTCAAAAATACCAGCATGAAGGGTACCAACTGTGAATGTTTGTCGCTAGGCATCTGCTCCCATAGCTCCTATAGCATCGGGAGTATTGCGTTCAATATTTTTTACTAGCACACTGTGATAGAACGGTCTGAGGCCGCTTAAATTTAGCCGCTATCACATGTTAGAAACACATGCTACCCACGTGCATCTGCGAGAGGAAGCAGAGCGCGTTATCACCCACCATAGCAAATGTTTAATCAAGGAGGTTCACTCCCCCCCATTTCGCCTCCATACGTCGATCTCGCAAGATTAAGTTAGGCTTATGGGCAGATAAGGTATAATCCCAGGCGCACAGGGACATTCTCCTGAAGTCCCCCACTCAACTATCCCCTACGCCATCGAGGTGGCTCCGGGTATTTATACCATAGCTTTTCCCAATTAGATCAGATCCAGATTATCTTCGCGAGGCATCACGCCGATCCGGTCTTCCTTGTGCACCTAGGAACTCTCTACCTCGAGAACCCCCTTATTGTCCAGAAGAGAACAATATCCCTTGAGTGCCAAGGTTCGTACCTTCGAGACGCCAAGTCAACAAGGCCCCCCTGTTGTTCAGAAAGATAACAACGTTAGAACAGCCATTGTTCTTTGAGCCCATTTGACAAGAAACGGTTCTCACCCCGCCCCCCCCTCATGTTTTTCAGAAAGAGAACAACGTTAGAACAGCCATTGTTCTTGAAGCCCGTTCGTCAAGAAACGGTTCTTGTTCCCAAGACATCACGTTCGGATAATTTAATTCCCCCATTTTAACGTTCTTCAAGAGAACGCTTACTTTCAACAATAACCTCCATTGTTCATCTAGAACATCTCCGATTTGCTGTCACAAAGATCGCTCGTACTTCCGAGCCCCACTTCGCTCTCACTCTACGAAGACAGTCCTTCATCTTCGTTAAGGACAACCCCCCGAAGAACCCTTCTGCTGGAAATCGCCAGTGGACGGAAGATTCCTTCGCATCGTCTTCCTCTGCACAACAACTTTGTAATTACGTAAGCTGAGCATTACCTTTAATCATTTAACCTTTTGTCAACGCAACCCTGTGCTTTAAATGGTTTAGCGAACCATTCCCCCCCTTTAATTTTTATTTGTTTATCTTTTTAAATCTCTCCAAATCTTAATCCTCGGATTAGTCAGATATTCCTACGACCCTTTTCATTCTCCGCTTATGTAAACATTTATTTTTGTGTTGTTGATAGTTTAATTAATAAAACTCTATTTTATTAATGATAGCCATATTATTTATCCTTGTTGCCCCGTTCCACTTCTTAAGCATATTGAAGATTAATAAGCCTCTCCAGGCCCTCCCCCTTTTGGACTAACCTCAGTTAATCAGATTACCACGCACTCGAAATATTAGAATAATTCCCTCAACGAATAGTTATATATGGTATATCGTCGAGAGCCTATTCTACGACACACACACTTTTAAAGTGGTACCGTGCCACTATATAGAGATGGACCCGATTCCGGAGGAAAGATCGGCTTTCACGCCTTCTCACTCTTTTTGAAGCCGACCAGCTCTCTCGCGCGCTACCTCAGTCTTCAAAGCAGAGGTGGTTGCAATATACCTCTCGTTACCGGAGTTTAGCCGATATGCCCATTTCGGAGACATGATTGTGATCTTCAGCGATTCGCAGAGTTGCACTTGATATTTAGGAATCTCCATATCCCTTGGTTCCCAATATTCCTTAACGCTACGGCTACCGCGACTCGGAAGGATGTCAAGAATGTTTTCTGTTTTATTCCTGATTATTTAGGGATTGTGGTAAATGAGTGCGATAAAGAGGGCATCAAACAGTTTTACTGGGTGACTGGACTGCGTTTTGCTCTGCCCCACTTTGACTACAGGGCAGGAATTAAGTCAGTCTTTCGAATTGCCTAGCAAAAAAAATAGTAGATGGCCTATGGGAATCTAAACTTGTGTGCTATCGCGCCGGGACTTTTCCCGTGGACCAATCGCCCAGTGTTTCAACTCCTTCAGGGCGTTTCTATTGTCTCCAAATCGGACACACTCGCAGGACGCGGCGTCATCTCATTAAACACGCCTTTTAATTTTATGCGATGACTCCATGATCTCCCAGACTGCCCGGCAATTTTTTGTAGAATGTCCCAGTCTGGGTGATCTTCGTGCACGTTACTTGTCCCGGTATCGAAATGAGCAGGGTCGCTATCGTTTGTCCCATGTGCTATGGACGGGTTCCTTCACCTTTGTATGTATTTTTTTTTACACCTTTTGCACGCTTAGGCCCCTAGGGTAGATACCCTTCCCCTATCACCTAAACGTGCCTTTTCTTTACGATTTTTTTTCTTTCTCGCTGGTTTTTGTTTCGTTGTTTTATTTAGTTCTTTTGTTGGCTTAAGTTGGTTATTGCCTCTTTGTATTAAGATTATCATAGCTATATGTAAGCTAAACTGAATTTTCGGAGGGCATGACTCTGCAGATTGGCGCCAGATGAACGTCCTAAAAAAATCCAATCATTCCTCACACCCCGAAGAAGCTGGTTAAGCAAAAAGTGGGGGCAAAGTCTTGGCCCCTAAGCACTTTCCTATACCTCCTCCGCATGGTCGTTGCCAGAAGGGTAATCGTCGGATAGTCTCTTTTTCCTCTTTATGTAAAGGTCTCGTAGGTAAATTAGACTGTCATGCCAATGCAAGTAGTGAGGTGAAACAGTTATTTGGGCACATTTACATAAATTAATTAGTATATATTCCAACCTTTAAAAAGGAATGGTAACCTACAACTAACGCATTTTAGATGTGTTAACGAAAGAAAGTGGAAAATTGCGATACTTACGAATATATTAAAAATTATTGCTGAAAAGAGAGAATAAGGGTGGAAATAAGTATTTGGAGATGGAAAATATATTTAAATGTGTTTTGACAATTTTTTTTTAGGGGGGGGAGTTAGAATGTTCTACAAAGATCTAGAATGATCCGATAGCCCCCAACAATGGTTTACTTAGGTATTTTTTTTTGTATAACGTCATTTAGCCTCTGACCGTCATTCTGCAACATTTTGCAATCATGGCTAAAAGTAAAAAACTCTCAACTGATTTTAATTATTCAAGGTAATTAAGCGCTACATAAAATGCAAAAGTTATAAAAGTATTTCTATAAACTTACGTGTTCCTCTCACCAGTGGAATGATAGGAAATGGAAGACTTACAGCACCACTGAAAACCTTCCTCGCAGTGGAGCGTCGAGGAAAATATCTCAACCGCCTCTCGACGGATGCTGAGCTTGTTATCGAAGAGCCCTCTGGTAACTAAAGCAGAACTGCAAGACAATCTGCGAATAGCTGTGGCATCAGTTACGAAACGAACAATTAATAATGAACTCAAATAAACAAGCTCTCAAATCTCGGACACCATGCAAGACCCTTTGATAATACTTCAGTTTAGGGGCGCACGATAGGGGGCGCTGTTTCTAGGCTACAATTTGGGGCTATAATTTAGGCGTCAGACGTCATAAGGCGAAGCCCCTCATGGTATTTTTTGGCGGAAATAGCCTAAAGTAAGCGTCGCTATCGTTTTCATTATTTCGATAAACGTGCAGAGCCGATCGCACGTTTATCAAAATAACAAAGACAATAGCGCCACCTAATTTAGGCTTTTGCCGCCAAAAATTAACATTTTGGTAAACATTACGAGCGGCAGCGCGAACGATGGGATGTAAACTATTTCGTCCGTGTTCCAATATGTTTCACCTTTTTAGAGTAAATTCAAGGGGACTGCTCGTGGGGGTTTAAACACTGCGGGGGGACCTCCCTACGATGATCCTAAGTTTCAATCAATTGGAGTGAGGGGTCTGGGGGGCACAGCCCTCCAGTATATAATCATAATTGTTTATTGAATAATGTTCTGACGTTTTTTTAACGTTTTTATTTAACCAAACGCACATGAATATGCATGCACGGGTGAACGAAACATACACGCCAAAAAAATACACTTTTTTTGGCGTGCCGCCGATCTTCATGTTTACCAACATTTTTTTAGTATATGAGTATAAACTGTGTGGCGCCAGACGCCCACAATTCATTGAAAATCAGGATCATCGTAGGGGGAGCCCCGAGCAGTGATATCTCCCCCCCCCCACGAGCAGTCCCCTTGAATTTACTCAAAAAAGGTGAAACATATTGGAACACGAAGAAATATTATGCGGCCAGGACCGGGGAACAGCGGAGGCGAGCGCATGACGCAGATCTTCGGGTTTACCCTGTCTCCACCTTTCACTATTATAATTGAGCCGCTCTTCTTTTAAATGAGACCACGATCTATAGAAAAGTCTATTAAATTGACCAAGGAAGTAACACAAGTCGTATTGAAGTCGAAGAAACCATATTCACAGGAATTGCGCTCTTTTAACTGCTCGGTTTCCGGTTGCCAATGTTTGAAATAAGGTTGAATTAAGGGTTGCCAGTGTGTGAAATTAATGGTTTAGTTTCACAAAAATAGTTAAACGAAACATACAAAGTTTAATACATTAGTAATTACAAAAAAAAATCAATGCATTACTAAATAATATAATTAAGTAGAAGTGCAGTTATTTAATAAATAATAAAGAAGAAAGGAAAACCAAAATAACAAAACAAATACAACGCCGTGATTGGCCATCTTTGAAGCTACCGTTTAACCTCATAAGGCCTAGATTGTAGCCCACAATAGTAGCCCAGAAACAGCGCCCCCTATCGTGCGCCCCTAAACTGAAGTATTACCGACCCCTTTTCTGAGCAAGTCTCACTTGTTAGCACGGCGGAAGTTTGCTCAGGAGGATATAGAGAAGCCGGGTCAATTTTGGATAACTTTGCTTTGTTCTGATGAGACCGAAATCGAATCTTTTCGTCGGAATGCAGCTCGTTATGTTTAGCGCCGTGATGGAACTGCACATATGATCGGAAGAACACTATCCTTACAGTTAAGCATGGAGGCGGCAGCATTATGGTGTAGGTATGGTTTTCTTTTAATTGGATTGGCGCTCTTAATATACATAATTAATGGAACAATGAATAGAGCCAAATACGGGCAAATATTGGACAATTATTAACGTCAACTAGGGAGAAGTTGTAGATGTAGGATATTTGGATACTCCAGCAATACAATGATCCGAAACAACCGGCGAAAGCAACACATGAGTGGTTCCTATTGTACAGGAAGCAGGAGACATTTTCTTGACTTGAACCCTATCGAAAATTTGTGGAGAATATTGAAGGAACAAGTCTACGAGAGGAGACTTGCAAACCTCGCCCAATTGGAAGGTGTATGTAAGCAAGAGTGGGCAGACATTCTAAAACAACGTTGATACGACTTGGTAAGTCATAAGAAACGCCTGGCAGCAATTTTAGCAGACAATGGTGGAGCGACTAGATATTAGACCTTCTCTATTGTGTGTCCAAATACTTATTTGTGAATTTATATTCCTTTTGTTTGTATATTTTTATATAAATTTCAAGTATTGCTTCATTGTTTCTCTCAATTGTAAGAAAAAACTAATAATTAATAATAGTGTACGATACACCAAAATTGTAGGTAGAAATATTGGGAAACCAGTTGTTCAGAACTACGGCAGTCAAGGACGTAAGGACTCATTCTGAAATACGCGCTTCTCTCCGTGCCCTGCATGGATACTGCCTCGAAGCCCCCTCCCCCAACTTGGAAAATCGAAAGCCTATTACCGTTTTCTCGATCACCGTTGAAGAGGCGTGACGCTTTCCGACTAAGAAGCTTCACCCCCTAATCTCCTCCCGTTTTCGCTCGAGTAAATATTGTGCTACTCATAGCTCATGCCGAAGCATTTCATTGTAAATTAATTCCTTTACTAAACGATTAGTTTTCCTATAGCATATAAATTATTTTTAAATTCTGTTATTTGATTGTATAATAGTAAAGATTATTTTTGTTTCTCTTGTTTAAATCCCAGAACCACATTAAAAACCATTGATCTATTTTCTAAGTCGGCCAACGGAATACACGCACTCGAATATCTCCCATTCTTTAAAAGGAACTAACCCCCTCTCCCCCGCGTCTAGGGCGGGCAAGCGAAGTTCAGTGAAATCTACCTGACCTACGACAATCGGCATTCCATACAGTGGCATCTACTCAAGGAATGACTTTCTCCTGTCAGCATATCCAAATAAACATGTTGATTGATTTTTAACCCTTCTTCAAGGAAGATGAGATATTTTGGACGGGTTGATGTTACGCAAACCCAGCAGAAGCTGGCTTCCGTCTCTTGAAAGATGAACGTTGTTTAACCGCAATCTTATTTTTACTTTGTGCCCAAACACGATGATTCTGTGTGTTGTGGGTGACCTGGAGAGTGACCATCTTCTCATCGGTCCACAGAACTGGATGCTACGAGTCATCAAGGAACCATTTGAAGAGCAGCTTTGGTCTTTCGACCCTTCTTGTTGGTGGGGTTAGAAAGATGTCCTTTAGCTATCTTGATTGAACGAAGTTTCAGATCATCTTTCAGCAATCGTTGCAAAGGCACATGGCTCACTTTGGCCTCCAAAGCAAAATGTCTGGGACTTCTCCTTGGATTTCGCCATATTTTGTTCATCGTGTTCTTGACGAGGGTTTAGGTTTTCACAGATCGTGGTGGGATGGTCTTCACTCTTGGAAGACAGCTGCCTGTCACTTTAAGCCGTTTGGAAGCTTAATAGAAACAGATATGCTTAGAGTGGAGTTCAACATTTTGAAAATATCGCCTACTATCTTCTCGCTTCTATACAGGAACTCGATTGCTTCACAATTTCAAGTCATATTTGTAAATAGATGTTGATTTTTGTGAATTTACAACATGGTTAACATAATTTATTAATGTTAAGATTACAGTCTAGTGCACTGTCTTACACATGTGCGAGTATGCATGATCGCATGTAAGTGTAAAGAGAATAGCTTGGATTTTTCTCCCATATTAGATTCTCCTCCCTCCCACTCTCTCTCTCTCTCTCTCTCTCTCTGGCCATTCTAGGGTATCGAAGACAGAGCGAGGTTTATGAGTATATTAGGGGAGGTGAGGGTGTTTGCGTGCTTAGGACCGTCATGGGCAGCTAGACGAATATTGCAGTTTTCGACCTCCTCGGAGATCGGTACAGTGGACACGATGGTTTATGGCTTTACAATGACTAGAGCGTGGTTTGGTCTCGGACACCTCCCCTTGACTCATTCCCCGCTAACTATCCCCCAAATCCCCCCTTGCCGGTTCTTTGAAAACTCTCTTGCAGAAGCGCCAAAAGGCCACAATTCATCACAAGCTGGAGGAAGAAACAACTCGCTGAAACCCCTATCAAACTAAAACTCCTGAACTCGGGCCAGAACCGTTTTCGATGCTTGAAGAAGAAGGAACCATCTATACTCAAAACTCTCATCAAACCCTGGGACTCAGCCGGACGGAAAACTTCTGAAGTGCGCGGCACCGTAAACGAAGACTCCTCGCAAGTAAGGTTATCGCCCGCGTTCTCCGGCCAAGGTAAGCTTTTATACCTTTTTTCTCGGATTGGTTCTGCGAGTTATCTCGAATTCCCATCAAACTCTTAACCTTCTATCCATTTCAGAACCCTCAATCTCTCAAAATACCCTTATACTAAACTCTAATTAACGAGGGCCTTTGGAACTAAACATCGTTTCGAATAAGTTCTCTGGAGAAACCAATATAACTTTCCAAATCAATTGGAGACGAACGTCTCTCACTTAAGCGCCACTACCTTGCTTAGCCCTGCCCTGCTTTCGGGATAATAATTCTAACAACATTGGAAAGTTATATTTTATTGCCATTACTTATTCTAAGGGAAATTTCGATTGATTTGGAGATGTCTATCTTCCCAGAGATACCATCGTTAGATTACCTTTTTGCTCAACGAGCTTCCTGTTTTCTTTTTAAACGCAAAATGGTTGAAAATCCTCATATTTCCATTTCTGACGTAATTGAATCCCATATCAAAGTCTTGGTCAGAAATAGGGCGTTGTTGAAACGTAAAATCACCGTTATCTATTGCAAAATAAGATAGATACGGACAAGTCGCACTTTGCTTCCGTGAATGATTTAGATAGTTAGATTCTTGAGGCTTGCGAGTCCCTCTGCGCAGAGGGAGGGTTACGAATCGATTGTTGACAGAGAGCTTTCCGCTCAGGTCGAATACGATCTTGATTTCAAATCTAAATTAAATGAGTTTTCGCTGAATATGAAATCTCCGCCCCCTCAGGCCTCTTCGGAGTCTAACGTTAAATTCTCGGATCTCAAAGATATTTTGAGCGACTTGGGCAATCCCGTAGTACGAGAACTCCTCCCACCTATATTACCATGCATCGCCTTTCATGGTACGACAGATAAACCTAATTATCATTCCATTATATCACAATTTCAAAACTTTGTAGGTTCGAGGAGTAATCTTTCTTCTGCCACCAAACTTGCCTACTTAAAGGGGTATCTTAAAGATCAAGCGTACTCCATAGTCAAGCATCTGGGAAGTACAGATGCCAATTATGCGGTAGCTCTGGAATTAATCGAAAAGAAATTCCTTAACAAAAACGCTGTTATCGATTCCTATTTATCTAAGATCGAGTCTCTACAAACTATCAGAAAGGATTTGAGATTGATTTTTTCAAGGAAGACAGCGCTGGAAATATCGTGATATCCCACGTAATTTATAGTTAATTACCTTTAAACTTTAAAAAGGAGCTAAGATTGGCCACCAAGACTGACTCTCTTTCCCTGGCACAAATCTCAGACAACTATAGTAGTATAATCAGAGGTCTCGAAAAATTGAGTTGCTTTTCGGGCCCCGGCAAGGAGAATTACCTTCAAGGAAGTGATCAACATAACTCTTCTCGACCTCCTGCTTTCAAAACTGTATATAACTCTCAGTACCCCTTCCCTAAGCCTCCACTATCTGTCAAAACTTTTAAAACTAATATTTCGACCCCTCTCGGCGGAGAGGCGTAACTTTCAAAGAGCAAATCTAAACCCCATTATAATATCAAAACTCAAACGTCGAATTCACTCCTTCCTTCAAACCTTTAACTCAAACTCCCTCTTTTTTAAGTGCAAGTTGTGCTCCAATCCCCACAGCATGGTTAATTGTTACGTATAAGAAACTCCTGATAGTAGGATTCAACGTTGCTTAGAACTAAGTATGTGTTCTCGTTCTTCCTCCACGCGACATTCCCCAGAATCGTGTCCAGCGATCAAACGCTTCCTCTCGTACCCGTGTAAGTTTTGCCAGGAGAAAACGCACATATCTGCTCTTTGCCCCATCCCTGTCAAACGCGATGTAAATTTGTGACTAAATCTGGGGCAGATTATGACTCTAGAGTCGGAAGTGGAAGTAGCCAAAGGTTCCCTTAATTCAAAACTCCATTCAGATTTCCTACTTCCTACTCTGACCGGGTATCTTGGATTGAGGTCTTGCCTGTGAGTTGCCTACTCGATCTAGCAAGCCAAAGATCGTACACCTCTGAATCCGTCGCTCCCCAACTGGGTGCCAATCTGGAGGAATTAGCCTCGTATTCGCGTACGATCAAAACATTCATCGGGTCAAAAATCACACACGTAGGAGAAATGGAGGCGGTCTTTCGCTTCCGATCTCTCCAAATGGCGATCAAATTATTGGTGTATTCCAATTTAAACTTGGATTTTACGGTAAAAGAATTCGAAGGAGCAATTCTGGTCCTGAAGGAAAAGGACATCCCACTGGCAGACGAGGCCTTTTCCCAACCCTTTGTTCAAAGGGATAGAATAACGGGAATAGGGTGTCTGCTGGGGTTGACGCCATACAAAATATGAAGTTCTCAAATACGCATTGTATGGGGGGAGCCTTTCTTGAAACGGAGAAGGGCCTGATACCTTACTAAAGTATCTACCAAATAAGCGATACCCCGATAATAGAGGGTCAATCGCGGTATCTCCGACGCCAGGACACCATGCTTCAGAAAACAGCCATTGATCCTCAGTTGGTTGCAATTACCAATTCACGGGTGGGCTAGCCCGCTGGGGGGCACTTAACTCCAAATAACTGCAAACAACCCCCCCCCCAACAATTAGAAAACTCTTACACCGATAATGGTAATTTCCTTCTAGATAGTAATCCCGATGGGGCCGGCTCCTCCAATTCTGAGAGCGAGGTGGAGAACGAAATGGGAAATGAGGTTAATTTTTCCCAAGGGCCTAATTTGGAAGCGGAGGCTGACGAAATCTTCGAACTTGTAGTTAGCTGTGCCATTAGTCCGTCACCCTCTTATTTCCACCCTTTTAATTTCACAAAATCTAAACTTGAATTAGATTTGGGCCTAGAGTATCAGTTTTCCCTCGAATCTCTCAGGTTAAAAGATGGGGATGTGGAGTCGATTGACAGACTACCACGAAAATACGACCTGTGTTTAATTGCTCTCTGAAATGTGGTCAGGCGCCTTCTCCAGACAAGGGTTCCTTCGGAGGAGTAAATTTACTTGCTTCTCTGTTTTCCCTTCTTGGTAGATTTCGCTCTAACAAATGTGTTTTACTTTCCGACATTAAACAAACCTTCCTCTAAATTCGATTCGTTTTGGCCCTTTTGGCTTAAAGAAGACAGACTCGTTTCTTATAGATACAAGTCACTCGTCTTCAGTCTAACCTGCTCCCCCTTTGGGTTAAATTTAATTTAAAACATCATTTCGAGAGTTTTCCTAAATATTGTCTCCCTCAAGTTTAAATAATTAATTGCCCCTAAATCGGATGCAATCGTTAAAACTAAGTATAAAGTCCTATCGATGATTTCTTAATTGTTTGACCTACTTGGGATTATATCAGCCGGTTCTTATTCGTAGTAGACTGTTCATAAGAAAGTTGTGGTCTCGGAGGTTGAAGTGGGATAGTCCAATTTCTGGCCCCGATGTCGTGTCTTGGGAAAAACTTCGCACTGATCTGGTGAAGTTGGTCGAAGTGAAAATTCCACGCTATTTCGTTGCAGATGATGGTGGGACAGAGCTTAAAATAAGTTAAGACGTGACGTCTCACTACAGATTTTCAATCTCTTATTTTCAAAAATTGATCTAATTTAATCATTCAAAATCTTCATTTGAAATGCAAACATCTTGGGGCTTGAGTCCACTCTCACCCGCCTGAAGAACTAAGGATTTGGGGTTGCCTCCACCCGCCAAACTGTTAAGAAAGTTCATAGTTATTGTTTTATCTGCAAAAGGTTCAATTCCTTTACTTTTAAGCGCCATAAGATGACCAATTCCAGAAGGCTCAAACATCATTTCAAACTTCATTCTTGAGCAAACTTGATCACTTCAAACTTCTCAAACCCCATTCAAAACTTCATCATTCATGATCAAGTCTGACACTTGATCACCTCTAACATATCAAACTTCAAACTTATCAAACATCATTCATGATGAAGCCTGATACTTGATCACCTCAAAACTGATCAAACTTCATTCAAAACTTAATAAATTCAGGATCAAGTCTGACACTTGATCACCTCAAATGTCTCAAACTTCAAAATTATCAAACATCATTTCAAAACTTCAAATTCATCATCAAGTATGACAATTGATCACTTCAAAACTTATCAAACATTATTTCAAACCTTCATAATTCATGATCAAGTCTGACACTTGATCATCTAAAAACTAATAAAGCATCATTCAAAACTTCAAACACATGATCAAGTGCAATACTTGATCGTCTCAAACATTATTTCAAATGCATGATCAAGTCAAATATTTGATCATTCCAATTACTTCCTCGAAATTCTTCATTTCGAATGCGTGATCAAGTCAAATATTTGATTATTCCAATTACTTCCTCAAAATTCTTCATTTCGAATGTTTCAACAATTTAATAAATTCCTCTCTAATGTTTCCCCTTCAAACACATCCCCTTGAGTACTTATTCAGGTACCTCTTTCAAATTTCACATAACAAATACTCTGTTCTCTTAGCTGAAATTTCAGGAGTCCTTGCTTAAGTTTCACAACCTTATGTAGTTGTTAAGCTTCTCTGGCCGGGAGGTTGTTAAGATTACAGCCTATTGCACTGTCTTACATATGAGTCTGTGTGAGCGTGCATGAACGCATGTAAGTCAAAAGAAAATAGCTTGGATTTTCGTCCAGTATTGGGTCCTCTTCTCCCCCCCCCCCTCTCTCTCTCTCTTTCTCTCTCTCTCTCTCTCTCTCTTTCTCTGCCCCTCTCTCTCTCTCTCTCTCTCTCTCTCTCTCTCTCTCTGGTCCATTCTAGGCTATAGAAGACAGAGCGAGTGGTTTATGGTTTATGAGTATATTAGGGAAGGTGAGGGTGTTTGCGCGCTTAGTACCATCCTGAGCAGCTAGACGAATATTGCCGTTCTCCACCTACTCGGCGATCAACACAATGGACACGGTGGTTTATGGCTTTACAGTGGGTAGAGCGTGGTTTGGTCTCGGACACCTTCCCTCCACTCATTCCCCGCTAATCATCCCCCAACTTCCCCCTTGCCGGTTCCTTGAAAACTCTCTTGCAGAAGCGCCAAAAGGCCACAATTCATCACAAGCTGGAGGAAGAAACAACTCGCTGAAACCCTTATCAAACTGAAACTCCTGAACTCTGGCTAGAACTATTCCGATGCTTGAAGAAGAAGGAACCGTCTACACTCGACTCATCAAACTCGGGGACAATACTTCTGACGTGGCTTGCTGTAAAGATACTTCTTCTTTTTATTGGCTTTCGTCGCTCACATCTTTTCCAACAGTTGAAAATCTGCGCGTCGCCTTTGATAGTCATGTCTTAAAGGTCATGTCTCTCACGTCTGCAAGTCTTTTCTCTGCTTCCTCTATAATCTCAGCCTTATCTGCACCCACTTTCAACGCAATAGTTTCAAACTCGCCCTCCAAGCTATCGTTGGCTTTTGCCTGGACTATTCTAACTCGTTTCTCTCAGGATCCTATGTGCTCCACTCTTCTATTCCTTTGACTTATTTAAGACATTCCACCTCGTGTTCTTCTCCGTTGGTGACGTTTTTCTCGTTCGACCCATCCCTTCCCGCAACACCTTCATGGTTCTCCTTCTTAATTATAAGATCATAAATAGTTCGGGTTCGTGTTATCTATCTCCCTCAATAAACTTATTCTGGCCTCGTTATATCCCGACGTTTCGGCTCTACGCCTTTAATACTAGTCATATATCGTATGTCTAATCGTCTGTGCTGTATGAGTGAACGTCTTTTCTCGATTTTCACTTATACGATGTGGAATGATTGGCCTCCTTCTATACGCTCTTCTCCATTATTCGGGGCCTTCAAACTTAACTTTGAAGATAAAACTCTTCTGGCCAGCCTTTTCTTGGTTGATAGGCAGGATCTCAAAGGTATGTGCCCTTAAAGACCACAATAAAAAACGTATTAATATGTTACAAACTTGCTCACGTTTTGAGTCGAAAGGTCCGTTTTTGGCAATAAAACAAATCTAGCCGATTCAAACCTGTTTCATTGATTTCTGAACAAATAAATGATCCACCAAATTTTAGTTGTAATTTAATGTGGTTTCTTTCTAATTGCACGTCCATATTCACAAAATTTCTTGTAGAAACTTCCAAGTGAGGGGCAGTGGACAGAACTGAATCCAGCCAAAATACCGTTGCAAACTGATTAACCAGTAGCTCAACAGAATTCAACTTGGTTCCTGGTTGGTGTCGTATCTAAATCCTATTCGAAATTTTTTTCGACTCCAGGAACTCATACATTGTCGTGTTCTTGGAAGCGTAATAAAGCTCGCGTACATACTAATCTCCTTGGGAGTCTAATCCAAAGGAGCTGTCTTTGATGACAGCCAAAATGTCACTGTTAGAGTAGGAGAAAAGTCCTAATCAATTTGGATTCGCCCCTAAATATTTAAGACAACAGTTCTTGAGTAACTGTTTCTTCCCGAATAGCTTCAAACTTACTCTAACAGTGTCGTAGAATAGGCTCCCGACGGTATATTATATATCTATTCTTTGTGGGGATTATTCTATATTTGAGTGCGGTTTGATCAGATGGCCGAGAATGACTACGTAAATAAATAGGCCTGGAGAGGGCTTATTTATCTTCAATATACTTAAGAAGTGGAACGGAGCCCAAGGATAAATAATATTGCAAACATTAATAGAATAGAATTTCATTAATTAATCTAACAAAACAACACATGGAAAATATTTACATGACCGGGGATTAAAATGGGAGATACACATGAAACGAAAAATGTCATGGAAATATTTGACTAAGCGGAGGATTAAGATTTGGAGGAATTAAAAATGACAAAACAAACAAGAAGGGAAAGGGTTAGCTAAATCCGTTTAAAGCACAGAGTTAGGCGGGAACATAGTTAAATAGTTGAATGCAATGCGTAGCTTCCGTATTTATCAGGTCGTCGTGCAGAGGACGGCGATTTGAAGGAATCTTCGGTCCAACTGGCGATTTCTTTTCCAGGAGAAGAGGTTTTTAGGGGGGTTGTCCTTAACGAGGGGGGAAGAACGGACTTCGAGGAGTGAGAGCGAAGTGGGTCTCGGAAGTACGAGCGATCCTTGAGACAGGATTTCGGAGATGCTCTGAATGAACAATTGAGGTTATTGGTGTAACCAAGCGTTCTCTTAAAGAACGTTAAAAGGGGGGGGGATTAAATTACCACTGACGTGATATCGTGGAAACGAGAACCGTTTCTTGTCGAACGGGCTCGAAGAACAATGACTGTTCTAAAGTTGTTCTCTTTCTGAACAACAGGGGGGGGGGCTGTTGACTTGGCGTCTTAAGGGGCACAAACCTTGGCACTCAAGGATATTGTCCTCTTCTGGACAATAAGAGGGTTCTCGAGGTAGAGAGTTCCTAGGTGCACAAGAAGGACCGGATCGGCGTTATGCCTCGTGAAGATAATCTGGATCTGATCTAATTGGGAAAAGCTATGGTATAAATACCCGGAGCCACCTCCATGGCGTAGGGGACAATGGGGGACTTCGATGGAATGTCTCGGTAGCGCTTGGAAAAATCTTATCTTCTCATAAGCCTAATTCAATCTGGCAGATCGACGCCTGGAGGCAAACGGGGGATTAAACCTCCTTGATTAAACTTGGGAATAGTAGACGATAAGAACGCCGTTCTACGCTCTCTCGCAGGATGCGCGTGGGAAGCATGAGTTTTGATATGTGATAGAGGCGAGGCGTGGCAGCCTCAGGCTATTCTATCACAAACAGAGCCATACAATTTTTTTTAACAAATATTATAAATTAATAAAATTACAAAGGTTGAGTGTTTTTTTTTTGCTAGTAGAATGGATACGGCGTTGGTCCTATAACGTCGGGCTACGGGTGGACGCTCTGTTCTCAACGCAGGCCTTCCGAAATGGTTACAGTTGTAACCTTCATTTACATTTTGCTCATTTTTTAAAAAATGTTACCATTGTTACAACTCGGCATTTTATGTTACATTTGTAACATTTCGGCATAATATTTTAGAGATGTAACTAAAATTAAAAAATCAATTAGTTATTATCTGTCGAGGTTTAGTGAGTGGGTAATCTCAGTCCCACTTCCTGGACATATATTTGATTACTGCACCAAGGTGAAGCGGAGGTGAAGTGTATCCAATACACCTACCGTAGCCACTTCCGGTGAATAAGAATAACCCCGGTGCTTTCATTTTTTATCAAAATTATGTAAAATAGTGATCCCCTGAGTGTGTCTTCACTCAGTAAAAGCCAGTCATGGGTGGACCTGTGTAATATTGAGATTTAAGCCAAGTGGATTGCTTATTAATTGCCAAAGGATCGTCCAAAATAGTTAAACACACAGATACAAAAATAATATTTGATGTACATGAATTATAAATATGAAACAGCGTATAAAGGTATAAATAGAATTAATCTTTGCACTGAATAAGTAAGTCTATATAATGTCGTGGGGATTATACTTGAAAATTACTCACTAGGATGCTTGCGTCTTAATGGCACTCGACAGAATGAATGGAATAATATGATTGAATTAATCACTTCTAATACTCGAGGTTATAGGCTCAAGATGGGAATTCTAGTTAACGAATAAACTGGTCAAGTTAGGGGAGGGGATAATTCACTTTAAAGATACCTTTGAGTTCGTAAATATTTTTTTGAGAATGACGGTAAAGATCTTCTTCTGGTGACGATGATCGCACTTAGTTCGACCGTCCGAGGTTACCGAATGAGAAGGAAATCCTAGACCAGGGATATACTGATCCTATACCGGATCACGAAGGCGAGCCAAACTGTGGCTCAAATCGGACTTCTTCTTCCTTGAAATGAGTGTCCGATTATTCGGCTCCTGGAGTGGGTAGCCAAAACCGATTACCTAGCTACGTCTAAGATAATCCGCAGAGGGAGGTCCTGTGTCACCTCAGACTCTGAATGGGGAGGCCTGCGAGAAGTTTGGCACCTACAAGTAACGTGACGGCAACACACAAATTCCCCGAAGTTTCTTTCTTACAACGGGCAAACTGTTTCGTTTGTGGCATGAGTTCCACACACTCGACGTAGGTCTAAAGTCTTTTGCTTGACTCCAGGGAGAAGTTTCCCTTTTATTTCCATCACGATTAGAAATCGAGAGAGAGCACCGAATTCTCATAAAATCCGCATCGCTGCGCGAAAGACCTTTTCATTTACTGACATACAGAGTAAATCTTTCACACCTTCGAGCTATCCTTGCTCCACGTCGCGGTTTACAACGGCGCGAAAACTCGGACCTTCGTCGGCAGGCAGGTGTCCTTCGAGGCAGACATTTTCCTGTGTGGTCGGCTGCGAATTCGGTTGTCTCAAAGGCGCGAAAAGGGGCGGAGAGAATTCGAGGCGAAAGGCGAATTTGGAATACGGGAGGGACGCGCAGCTTGTGTCGGGGTATTCCTGCGTACACTAATGTACGTGGTATTTAGACTTCTAGATTATCAATTTTCTTGTGTTTCGGTTCAACACCCAATTATATCTTATTTTTTCAAATAAAAAATACTCATCGTGAATTATAATTGGCTGATAGACCAGAGTCCATTCCAATGAATGAATTGACCAATAGACATGAGTATTAGAATATCTACGTTAAACGATTTTGTAAAACCGTCTCTTATTGGTCAGTTCAATTAGGCTGCATCGCGTAACATTTTCCCTCGCCCTCCAACATTATTTGACCCTAAGGCCCCTTTTACACGAGCGGTTTTTGCCGCAGCGGCAGCCGCCTGCACCTATGAACATTTTTGGTCAAATGCAGTGTCTGCCGTCACCCGCAGGCAGTGCAATCCTGACTGTCGATGATGGAGGACGTCAACAAAAGAGTTGTGTTTGTTTATTTGATGAAAAGAAGAAACGGATACACCCTTTCAATAGCAGTCGCCTCCTCCAGGGTGCATTTTACACTCTATATGAAGACCTGAAGGCTGACGATACAAAGTTTCAATTATTTTCGAATCAGCTACCCTCCCTTCATATGAAGCACTTGTGACTAACGTGAAAGACTCTATCGAATCAAAGGGCACTAATATGAGACCATCCATTCCACCTGAAGAAACAGTTGTTCTATCAGGTAAGAAAATGCATCTACTCTGTATAAACTGAATTTATTGCACATAAAAAGAGTAAATAAACATAAATCATGCCATGCCATGTCCAGACGAAGATGCTCGGTACAATATTGCTGCAGGCTTTGAACGACATGCCAATTTTCCTCACTGTATAGGTGCAGTAGATGAAAAGCATATACGGATGATCAAGCCGAATCACAGTGGCTCATTATATTATAATTACAAGCAATATTTTTCTAGTGTTCGTTTGCCTGTTTCTGATACAGAGTACTGTTTCCGGTTGGTTGATATCGGTTCATATGACAAGCATTCAGACTCGACAATTTTTCAAGAATCAAATTTATGGAAGGAAATTCAGAACAATACCATGAAAATTGCGAAGCCAAATAAATACCTTGCCTGGCTTTCAGGAAGTGTTGCCGTATGCCTTTGTAGGTGATGAGGCTTTTGGGCTGTAAACCAATTTACTTCGTCCATATAATGGTCATAATTTGGTACATAACAAGAAGTAATTTAATTACAGGTTATCAAGAGCTCGAAGGTATGTCGAGTGTGCTTTGGGGATTCTGTCTAACAAATTGCGTATTTTTCACAGACCTTTCAATGTAAATGTTTATTTTGCAACTGATATTGTCAAGGCTTTTTGTATTTTGTCAAAAGAAGGGATGGAGTCAAATTTGAAGATATGATAGTAATTGATGGTTTTCAAATTTTGCAAGAGTTAGGCAAAGTGCCACAGAGGGGCAGGCATGCCAAAGAATTGAGATACAAATTCACAACCTAGTTTACCAGTGATGCCACAAAATTGCCATGGTGCCAGTAGGACAGGCTTCTAGTAGTCATGAGATGAAACCTTATAAGTTTGTATGATTTTTGCCGTATTATCTGAATGAGGATGAGTGTTTGCTTAGTGAATAATAAATAAAAACTCACCTATTTGTTGTTTTTCTTCATTGTTTTTTCTCCATAATAAGGATACAGCGACGTATTCCCCTCGACCCAAGTTTCCGTCTTCTTAATTTTGCTTTTGTAGTCCTCTCTTGAGGGGTCCCATAAAGAAAGCCGTCTCTCAATCTCGGAGATTAGGACCTGCGTATCATGATTATTTAAATTAGCCATCTCCCTGAAATTTAAATGCATATGTTTATTGTACAGAGACATATAAAATAACTATGTAAGCATTTACATTTTCAATATACATTTATTGAAAGTTAATAATATTATTTAGAATAAAGTGCATACCAGCTTTTCAAAATAATGCAGACAAGCTGGCGATGTGACCTTCCTTCCAGTGTTACAGACAACTGCCCCTTCACCAAGCGCGGGAAACACCGGATGTGTGAAGGCGCCCATAGCAACACATGACCACCGAAACGGTTGGGCGGCATTTCTGCCGTCGCGGTCTTGGTGGTAAGGCGGCAGAGTGCGGCTGCCGCCCCGTCTATATATTGCCATGTGTTATTTAACTTAATTTGTAGTTTCAGGCTGAATCGTTTAGTGCACAACTTAAGATATTCTATAACTAGCGGCATGAAAGTCATTCTAGGTAATTTTATAAAGCAAGAAATCTTCAAAGGCATTGAAATTGCGGAAATTGATATTAGCAATTTCTGAAAATTACATTAAACTAGAAAATGTTTATTGTGGCGCCATTCCTGAAAGCATTTATATACAAAACCCCGAAATAATTACTCAGGAAGCACTTCAAGAATTTAGAGTTAATACATCTAACTTTTATGTGCGTGTTTCAAAAGAAATGATGAAGCGCTTTTTATCTTCGAATTTGCCTTCTAATTTAAATAAGTTAGAAGCATTAGATCCAACCAATGTTTCCGAAAGGAAACCCTACGTCAATCATCCCTGTGCCTTTGAGTACTGATCAATATGAAGATATTAATCGTGAATGGAGAGAATTGACTCATTAGGATAAATCCTTTTTTTCAAAGAAAAAGAAACTGAAATTTTGAAGCATCTTATTTCCTTGGGAAAATGCGGAGATCAACAACCGCTATCCCTTGTTAACTAAATGTATGAGTCACTTGTTGTCTTTACTCCACTCTTCAGCAGCTGAAGAACGATATTTTCTTTTTTAAATAACAAAGTTAAAATTCGCTCAGGATTAAAGACAAGCACAGTAAATGCATCTCTACACTCCGAGTCAAAGCTTCGATCAATCAGTGCCAAAGTGGAACCCATCACACGAGACCTTTGCAAGAAATTTAGTGAAAAGCATTAGTATATGCAAAAGGAGGGGGGAAGATAGGACTTTTAACAAATAATAAGCTAAATGCATCTAAAAAATCTAACATTAATTATTTTGGTCTTAAATATCAATATCATAGAAATGGTTACATTTTCATGATTTATGTTACATTTTGAAAAATCTTTGCTTACACTCGGAATTTTTTTTTTAGCCAAGTGCAACACTTCTTTCTTTCCTCTTTCATCTTCGCAACACAATACACACACATTCGGTTCCAAGGAATCTTTCCGATGGGTATCTATATCCACATACCTATGATGCAGAACAGGTCCCTCTGCCCCGGGGCGACGAAGGTTCCTCCTGGACGCTGTTTGGTGTCAAAAACACAATACTTCCTGGCACCCCTCCCCAAAGAGGACCCATCCCCCCTGGTGCCCTCGAGCTCACCAGAGATTGTCGCTACTCCAGAGGTTGAACCTCAACAATCTGGATATGAAGTAGCGTGAAAATTGGCGTCAGTAATTAAGGCAACACCCAAACCAACGAGTGTCCAGCAATTAAGACAAGGACCAACGAAAACATGTACAAAATCAAGAAGTATCCTGAAAAGGCAAGGGCAAACATGAATCCTCAAAAAAATAAAGGAAAGCAATAGGCTTTCGTTACGAAGGAAGAAAACAATAGGCTTTTTTTCCTAAAAAAAACAACAACAAATAAACCCCCAAAACAGCCAATAACCTTTTTCTACTAGTCTTTCACTTTGCACTTACCTACACATTGGCCATTACAGAAATCGTAATAAATACGATTGATTTAAACACTGCAATGGTATTTTTTTATCTACTTATACCTAAAATTAATTACCACTAGAAACTTTCCTTTCTAGAAAACATACAACGATGAATTGTCTTTCTAATCGTATTGAAGTGGTTATTTTCTTATCTAAATGAATAGTAATCGGAACAAGAGCAGAAGTGATGACAATAGAAAAAGGAATTGCAATCGCAATAGTGATCAGAAGAAGAGCAAAACTAAATTGGATCCATACATTTTATCCTAAAATTATTTTATTTTTTATGGTATGTTTTTGTATTAGCTTATTTATATTCTTGTATTTCTTTTGTTACACCATTTTACTCCACTCTGTTCAACTAGGCGGAAAGTTTGATAATACGATAAAAAGAAGATTGTAGGTAAGGACAGTGAAGAGTTAGGAGATGAAGTGGATACATAGACGAGGGGTAAGTGCGAAAGAACATAAGTGGGAAATAAGAGAGCGTGTAGGACATACTGTATGTGACATTGAGGGCGCAGGAGAAACTGTATGTCATTTTTAGAGTTGCCAAAGCTATAAAACCGCACAAACCGAGATAATATGTAAGATTTCATGAAAATTAGTGGTAAGATGGAAGATTTATAAATTAAGTTTAGAAGTTGAGTGAAAATTGGATTGTGTAAAAGTGAGGAGATGCTGAATAGTTAGGATCCTGTGGTTCTTAACATTGAAGCAACTTTAAGCACAGAACCCAAAGAGAAGTTCAAACGAATGGTAAGTGAAGACGAGTCGGTATTGTGAGCGAAAACTCAGATTATAGGAAGTGAGGGCCAAGGAAGACTTACAGGTTTAGTGGACGTTGAGGGCGAATATACAGGTAAAATAAAAGAGGCGTCCCACAATGTTTGTTATGAAAGAACACAGACCGCGTCTCTCACCTCAAGTTTTGCTCTTTGTTATATCGCCATTTTGTGATTGATAAACTTCTGCTTTAATGTTATAAAACACAGATTCCTGAGCTTACCGAAGGTATAAATCATAAATACCCCAATATCAAGTTTACTACGGATTCTGATGTTTATCATTAGGGGGCAAGGGGGGGTCTATTACTATTATGATACATATTTTGTAATTGAAAATCTTGGGTTATCTTAAGCCAACACTCTTTTTCCGATGCCTTCGTTCACTAACTTCTGTTTCTTAGGTTTTATTATAAGTGTGTGCGAGTAAATGGGCTCCCACAAAGGTTTAGCTCCTACGTAAATGGGTTTAGTCAATAAATCCCGATCTGCCGATTCCTGCGATACAGTTGCCAGAGATATTTTCTAAAAGCTCAGCGACGTCGTCCGTGAAAAGGAAGGGCATACATTGCTTAAGAATAAGTAAGAAGTTAGGTTTCGTTTGATCTTAGTCCATTTTGGCTTAGCGATAAAACCCAAACTTCTAATTCAAGAGCTCACTGGTTGAGATAGGCGTGCCGCTAACCACACATCTTCGATTGTTCTTTTACAAAACTCAGCTAGAAAACAAGCAAGTCATGGAACATTTGCGTGGTGCTTACGCTAATAATGCCTCAAAGAAGCAATTTATTCCCTTTTTTAAACACGGAGGAAAGAATATTAAAGATGAGTTAGGAGAGTCCTTCGACGTCAATAACTGATGAATATGTGACTGCTGTCAAAGAACTGGTTGGCCAAGATCGTAGAATTGCTACAAATATGGGAGCTGCAGATTTTGAGATCCCGCGCAGCTGCTTTATTTTAATGATCGTCCCTAACTCTAAATATCTCAGCTCAAAGGGTGCGAACGTCTTGCGGGAAGACCAACTCACTCAAGACCTGATCTTGTTTTCAGTCTTTTAATTAAAATAATAAGGAATGATGAAGAGAATTGTATGCTGCCAAACGTGACCATACGATCCAGTAATCAAGATTCAATCAATGTTGTTGTTGTTTGCTTGGTACACCACTCTATACCATACACTACTCCTATATTATGTGGGGGGTGGCTTAATCACCTACTGCAACGCGAACCGTTGAAGGACTGTTTGCAGAGATTAACGACCGACTAGGAGGTCAAACTTGAGGCGTTGGGTTTCAAATCCTTAACAAATCAGGCAGAGTGCATAAATGGTTGGCGAGATTTACTTGAATAAGCCGAGAGTATCGTTCAAGGTTAGTTAAAGATGAAACAACAAAACTATAATTTTATTTACAAAGATAGAAATAAAAATAAGCAAAATGGAATTATTTAAAATGAAATAGAGAATTAATTGATTAGCGTTACTAGGCTCAGAACAAAATAGGGAACTTGACAATACTAATAATGGAGGGCGTTTTAGTCTTACTCGTCAGTGACTTCGAGGAAGGTCCTGCGATGAGTCGAGTGGGAAACGATCCGACGAGGCAAGTGGGGCACGATTCGAACCAACCTTCCGATGAAGATAACCAATCTTCAAAGATAACGTTCGACGGGAAATGTGGGATTACTCGTATTTCCACTAGAAGAGGAAACTTCTTTTCCTCAAAGGTAATCGATGAAGATTTTCTTCGGTTTGATAAAATGAAGGTACACTGTTGTGCAAATTCAAAGGCTTGCCGTTCACAAAAGCTACCAATTGACTAGGGTAAAATCATGGCGGAGAAAGTCTTGCTTGTCAGATAACGCTCACGGGACGAGACGATAAGGACAGCCTTGAAGTGCTTGCTAGACTCAACGAACTACAGTAAAAACCGAGTATTTGTACGCCCGATTCTGAGGCAGAAGTGGGAAGTTGAAGAAAGGAGTCACAAGCTCCAGACATCTTAATCCGGAGGCGGAGTCGATTCATCATTGAACAGCAAGATGTGAGACACAGGGGCTCTTTCTCGCCTTGTCTCCGATGGGGGGGAGGAGGAGGCTTGGGACAAGTTCGCAAGATTGGGAAATATTTTCCCCAATGCACGCAGGAGTCGAAAATTCCCGAATGTTCCCGAGCAGGATGTGACATTCCCTATAGTGGGATACAATCGCACGTGGTCTTCAATAAATTGGGGGAGGGGGTCAGAGGTTATTCTTTTAATCCCTCCCTTCCATACAATGGAACTTTTCTGAGAATGATAAGAACAAGGGACATGGCAAATTTGGATGGAAAAATTATTATTAAGGCGTCAGCCTGATCAAAATACAAACAAACGGGAGACCTGAACTGTATTCGACAGGCTTACAAAAGCTGTGATATTGGTCTGAGTAAAAAACAAAATATCTAAAAATGGGTCGACATTAAAATTATATTTAAATTAAGAAACAAAATTAAAACTTTGTCTAAAAGGGTAGTGGAACAACAACACAAAAAAAACAAACACTATATTAAATAAGTATCTACAGGGACCATCGATATATGCACAGGGTTTAAAAAAAAAAGAAAATTAATATACACATGATTAGCTTACGGGCTCACAGGCGACCTATAAATTAGCGGATTAGACGGCATTGTCGGCTAAGATTCTCGGTACCACTTATATACCAAACTTTAAACTGATATTGTTGAAGTATCAAAAGCCATCGCATTATACGTCCGTTTTTGCTCTTAGTATTTCGGAGATACGACAAAGGGCGATGGTCAGTTTCGACAATAAACGCTTTCCCTATTAAATACATGCTAAATTTGGTAATACTCCATACTATAGCTAATGCCTCCCGTTCTATTACCGAGTAATTACGTTGACGGGGCAGGGGCCCTTCCACTGGCTCACGAGTTTGTTACTCTCCGTGGGAAGTAGCAATAGCACCTCCTTGCCAGCCTTAAAACGTCTTTCCTTCGCCTTTAAATCAAAATAAGTTCGATACTTCACCAAATTTACCTCAGCATTTTGGTACGCGATGCCGGTACATATCTCGAGGCGCTTTCGGAGGTCTAGGAGGTACGAATAGGAGGATTGGATTTCTTTATCCAGATGGGGATTGATGAAAAGTTCCTTTAAAATAGCAAAGGGCCTCGAACATTACGGCCATACAGTAATTCGAAGGGGGTGAATCCTAGGGTCATATGGGGTACTTCACCTAACCGGGTGGTATGGAGTGGTAAACAGAGGTTTTACCATGACGAACTTTCCGACATATTACATAAGCTCGAAGGTAAATTGTCTTCCTTAATCTGAAAATACCTCTTTCGGAATTTCTACCCGAGAAAAATAGAAATGAGGGCTTCGGCGCACGAAACGCTATCAATGTGCTTAAGGGAAACCGACTCAGGAAAACGGGTAGCGAAGTCTACAAAAGTGAGGACGTAACTGTGTCCTTCACTAGACGGGGGATGAATAGGGCCAATAACATAAATGGCCACACGAGAAAAAGGTCCCGAGATGATCGGGCTTTTCTGAACGGGGGCTGGCTTAATGCGTCCTTTTGTTGATGTCCTTTGACAGGCATCGCATGATTTGCAGTGCTCTGCAATTTCTCTGGCCGCACCAGGCCAATAAAAATACTTAAAAAACCCTCTGAGCGGTTTTGTCATGACTAAAATGACCGGAGAATAAACTATCGTGAGAAATCTTGTTAACTTGGGTGACGTGAGAGCGGGGAACACACAATGAGTGTGTTTCAGGTTCAGTACGGTCGGAACATTTACGATGCAACAGATCGTCCTTGACAATGTATGAGATGCTTTTTCAACCACGGGAATACTCTTACTTATAAGTCCTGGCTTTCTCTCAAAAGGGGAGGAGAGTTGCGCATCCCTTCTCGGCGCGGGCAAAATCCTCGTTCTGGAGGGTCTTCATCTGCGGATCGATGGGGTTTTCTAAAGGAACCGGTTCCTGGGAAGCCTTGGCGCCCTGGGCACGGGTTACCACTGGTTGTGCTACCGGGTTACTTGTAACCAGGGGGCTCTCACCAAATCAGTACAGAGCTCAACTTGATTGGGGCTGCTACCACTTCGACTCAACCAGTCAAATACTCACATCGATGTGGCATTTTACAATAGGGAAACGATTCGCTCGGCCGAAGTAATCATGAACAACAACGAACATTTGGTGGTCAGGACCGACCGGGGGAGGAAAATTCTCGGATACCACGATGCATGTGCACCTAGTGTCTCGTACAAGGGTGGACATACGGCATCTGTTCACGGCTCCATTTTCAAATTTTAAACCACCGGGGGAGCTCTTATTAAAGATAAAATTTACTTGGTGACCGGAGTTGTTGGTCGACGAGAGAGACGTAGTAGTGTCCTGAAGAGACGGGGGAGGAGCAGGAGTTGCACTAACTTGGTGTACCTGATGAGAGGACAGGCTTCTAAATTGAGAATTTTGAGGACAGTTCGTGTGCACATGACTTTCTATTCCGCACGTAAAACAGATTATCTTCCTTCTAGGGAATGACGACGCGGTTCCGAAGGAGGGAGGTTCCTGGGTTTCGAGGGACCTTGAACTTTCACGAATTTAGGGGTATCTCTTGGAGGTGGTCTGGGGTTATTAATCTTAAACTTGGGAGGAGACGGGGGAGGCTTCTTGTTAACTTTTGGGTACAAGTTATGGCTGCTTGCGTAAACATCAGCCTCTTCTAGGCATTCCTTGAACATAGAGCAACGCTTGTCTTTAATGATGGCATGGACTACGGAGGTCAGGAAAGCTAAAAATTGATCTTTTAAGACTAAGTCCAGAAGGGACTCATACTTTGGGGGGGATTTTCCACGCATTTAACCAAAATTGGAGGTGTTTCTGGATGGTGTTTCTAAAATGGCGAAAGGTCTGACCGGGACGGAACTTTTCGTGACGGAAACGGGCACGATAGAAGAGTTCAGGCTTGAGGGTAGAGTAGTCCCCAGTGGACTATGAGGGAAGGGAAATAAATATGTCCCTCAACTGTGAGAGCAATTTGGCGATACCATCTTCCTCGATGTGCCCATTGTTGATTTCAAAATTTTCTCGAAATGTGTAAGATATGATCCAAAATCTTCTTCTTTAAAGACGGGTAAATCTTACTGGCGGGGACCAGGGACTTTCGGTCCGGAAGTTAATTGACATTGACTCCAATTGATTACGGCTTAATTCCAGTTCATTCTGCTTTATTCTCTCACGCTCTTCCATTTCTTGTTGTGTTGTTAGTTCTTGTTCCTTTGCTCTTCTCTCTTATCTTTCATTTCTCTCTTCTTCCTGAATATAAGTTAATAATTCTCAGACTGTTTGCAGGGATTAACGACCGACTAGGATGTCACACTTGAGGCGTTGGGTTTCAAATCCTTAATAATGAAACAAAGTACATAAAGGGTTGGTGAGATTTACTTGAATAGGCCGAGAGTATCGTTCAAGGTTAGTTAAAGATGAAACAACAAAAATATAATTTTATTTACAAAGATAAAAATAAGAGGAGTTTGACGGCGGAAGAGGGCAGACGAGATATAAGGTGGATCCTCGAGGTTTAAGGCCTTGTAGTGGATGTGTTCACTATGGTAGCTAGAGCTGAAATGGTAGCCGATCTGTGAATGCCTGCATAAATATTACTGAAGTAATATTCCAGAATAGTCCAGAAGGTTCGAGAATTTTCCAGGGGAAAGGGTCTGTCAAGTTCTGGAACATTCTTGAAGTTTTCCTTAGGACAAATATTATTCTAAAACATCAAAAAAAATTTCTAAAAAAGATTTACAATTTTCTACCATGCTTTGAAAAAAAATAAAGCCTACAGACTTTTAGAAATTCTGAATTATTTCCGAAAATAATAATACCTTAGCATTATTTTCCAAGTCCTAACATTTAGAGATTCAGTCCTCTACCTACAGAAGCAAAGTTTGGCGATCAAAATAAACTTTTTTTCATTTACTTTAATTACGAAAAGTGTGAAATTACACTTTTAACCCAGGAACAAGGATAAAGTGAAATTTTGTTAAATAGTATTATTCTAAGACCAGGCAATGGCTTCGCCACTACTCCCCTACATGGGGAGCTTGCGTTTCGCTTCTAAGATTAAAATTTAAAATCTAAAAAAAAAGCAGCCATGGTTAAATTTGTATAAATTTTCTGAACTTCGCCAATTATAATAATTTTATAAAGGAACTCTAAACTAAATTTCCCCCCTTTCAAAATATCACGTTGCTAAAATATAGTTATAGAGAAGATATATAAAAATAAATTTTTCTGAACTTCACCATTTGTAATTCTTTGGGTTTTAAAAATTCACAAAATTTCGATACTTATATTTATTTCTGAACTTCACCATTTTGTTTTTTGATACTATAAAAGAATTATTAGAAATAACTTTGCTAAAAAAACCTAAGTCATAACCAAACTAAGATGAAATTATATTTCAAATACTCAAAAAAAATCCCCTTCTTAAATTATAGTAAGTGATTATGATGATTTAAATTGTTGCATTTTTATTTAAAGGTCAACATTAAAAAAATAACAAAAAAACATTGCATTCTTTCGATGAATCCAAAATAACGTTCATGTCCTTTTGATGTAGGAGTTGGATTTCAGTCTCTTGAGCTTTGCTATTCGATCAAAAGGCTAAAATGATGACAAATATTCGTTAAATGAATTATGTTGTGTAAGTATAATCTATTTCGTAATATTTTTTGTAAAAAGAAATGTTAAAATCCTTTTAAATTCTAAAAGTAGTTTTCTTTCCAAAGAAAAGCACGTAACCATTGTTTCTCTGTACCAAAGTTCCCTGAAATGCAAGGAGATAGTTGCTAAAGGTATTGCATCAAGAAACAATCATTACTAGGATCATTAATGACTTTAAAAATGCTGGTTACACTCTTGTGAAGAAGGGTTCGGGACGTCCAAAAACTTCAAATAAACGCCAAGATGGCCTCCTGGTAAGGTCCCGGCTTATGGATCGGGTTGCTTCCAGTAGTAGGTTTGGTCACAATTGGAAAGAATCATGTGTGGACACTTCAGCGCGCTCAGTCAAGCGGAGATTTTTCGACAAAGGTCTCAAGTTGATAAGGGCTGTGAAGAAGTTTCATCTCACCGAGAAGAACCTTACGGATTAGCTCTGATGAAGCTTATGTCTGGTTGTTTGAAGTTTCTGGAAGTTCCCTCGTTAGAAGGAAAAAAGGAGAGCGCCTTCACGAGTGATGTGGCGTGCCCACGGTCAAGCATACTGACAACTCCCTATGTCTGAGGCTGCTTCTGATCTAACGGAACTGAAACATTAACCATTTTGCCCAAGAACACTGCCATGAACTCAAAATGGTACCAAAACGTGTTTTATCATCACATTTTCCCAACAGTTCAGGGCAAATTTCGGCCATAATAATTGTATATTTCAGTATTTTTGCGCACCGTGTCACAAAGCAAAAGCAATACCATAATTTGGGGCTGAAAATAGCATCGAACTTTTGGGATCTTGGCCCGGAAATTCGCTAGAGAGTTTGTGTGCGATAATCAAACTGACAATTGATAAACAGAAGCTATGAATTGTAGGCAGTTGCGGGCATTTATTGAACAAAAATGGAGTAATATCAGTCAAGATATTATCACAAATATGGTCTCCAGGACGCCAAAATGAAGTTGTCCTAAGTACAAGACGCATCATTGTAAATATTGACTACGTGCATCAATTGACTGTATTTATTAATAAAATGGACTTAGCTCTATTTTTTTTATATATTTCACTTTCAAATGATGATACACGCATAGTAAAAGAAAACGCAACGTTGGATTAGTTCGATTCATTTTCTTGCATGAAAAAACACAGTAATCTCAAAGTTTTGGCCATAACTATACATAGTCAAGAATATCCAGACTTGGAAAGAATTAGGGGAGAAGAGAGAAAAGGAAAGAAATGAAAAATCAAAAAACTGAAAACAACAGTAGTAAAAGAAATGGAATAAAGGCAAATATAACATAAAAATATGTTATGTAAACCGGGTGTGCAAATATGGCGAGTATGTGTTCCTCAAATGTAATCAAGGCCTCATGCGGGTGGGGTAGGGGTGGGAGGGGACGGCCTGAATTGCAACATAAGGGTTCCAGATTTCGTTAGAATTGGCCAACTATTTATGATGTTATTGTCAAACCCAAATAATTCCCGAGCTAACCTTGGGAGGATCTTAGCAATTATATGGTTCGAAATATAATGTAAAAGAAATAAGAGTTCCAAATTTCGTTAGAATCGGCCGAATGGTTATGATATTATTGCCAAATAATTTCTGGGCTAACCTTGGGAGGACCTTGGCAATTATATCATTCGAAAGATAATGTAAAAGAACATAAGCTTCCAAATTTCGTCAGAATTGGCCGATAAGTTATGTTATTGCCAAAACAAAATAATTACTGTGCTAACCTTGGGAGGACATTGGCAATTATATCATTAGAAAGTGAATGTAAACAACATAAGGGTTCCAAATTTTGTCAGAATTAGCCGAATAGTTATGTTATTGCCAAAACAAAATAATTACTGTGCTAACCTTGGGAGGACATTGGCAATTATATCATTAGAAAGCGAATGTAAACAACATAAGGGTTCCAAATTTCGTTAGAATCGGTCGAATAGTTACAATGTTATTACAAAAAAAATAGGGATACGGGGACCTATGGACCGACCGACATAGTGAGATATACTCGTAGAGTCGCAAGCGACTAAAAAGCCTGGGCGTAAAAATGTTATATTTGACGTTCATATCAATTTTGGGCGATTTTCATATCAATTATTATGGCAAATACTTTAAACTTTATAAAACCTTATTTTCATAAATTCATCTTCGTTTACTCTACAAAGTGTTCTAAAATAAGGCAGGAACAATAAAATTTGAAAGTAAGCATGCAGTTTCAGTAATGTTAATGCAGAGAAACCAAGAATCATCAAAAAGCCGTTGTAGTCAGCACTAGGCAGTTCCAGAGTTGCCAATTTCACTCACTGAAAGCAAGACTGCCAATGCTGGTTTTGTTGTGGTTATTTTTTTTTAGGGGGAGGGGGTCATCCATATTTGGGATCTTCAGTGTCCTGCTGAATTTCCAAGCTTAAATTTCTTAAATGTATTGAAATCTTCTTTTTTTTAACTTAATACAAAAAATAAGCTTGAATATAGGAAAAATCAAGTTCATACATTAAGTTAACATGTTAGAATAATATGATTTAACATCAAAACAAATTCATTCAAAAATAAACGTTTTAATTACGTTCTTCGGCGTAAAATTAAACATATTTGGGTGTTGAGCTAAGGACAAAACTGGCAGCCCTGGCCTAGCCGGCTAGTGTTTGAACGACATCAAACTGAACAGTAGTTTCTAGTTCTCTTCCACAGTTCATCTCTCTTAATTTCTTCTCTCCTTCTCATGCTGTCCTCCTCTTGCATTTTTATATTCTATATTAAACGGGTAAAGAGAAAATACACTTTAATGCGGTGTCAGCTGCTGGTAGTAGAAGCAGTTTCGATGGGAAGTGATTTTTTATTCGACCACGGGGCGAGTTTCTAAGCTTCTCACCCTGTCTTCCGTAACATATTGGTTTTATTCATTTATTTAGGCCACATGGCCAGTTTCGATGCAGAGAAACCAAGAATCACCAAAAAGCCGTCGTGGAGGGCATTAGGCAGTTCCAGAGTTGTTAATTTCACTCACTGAGAGCAGGACTGCCAACGCTGGTTTTGTTGTGGTTATTTTGGGGGGGGGGAGGAGGGGGCACCCATATCTGGGATCTTCAGTGTCCTGCTGAATTTCCAAGCTTAGATTTTATAAATATATTGAAATCTGTTTGTTTTTTTAACTTAATACCAAAAATATTTTTTTAGGCCGCTGAGACAGTTTCTTAAGAACACAAGAAGAGAAGGAGTGTACAAAAGGCTAATCAATATCGTATGCGAGGCAGCACCTGTTCCCATCCTAGCATCCTCACCAATAAAACTATCTAATCTATTCTTAAGACTCTCCAGGGAAGGAGGACGCTTATAATACACGAGTACTAAGTCCATTCCATTCATCTACCACTCGATTTGTAAACCAATTTCTACCAATCTCTTTCTTAATCCATTGAAACGTGCCCTGTCATGTTCACAAAAACTAAGAACCTCACTTATGTCTCTACCATTAAAACCTTTTGCCCACTTGAAGGTATCAATCAAGTCCCCTCGAACCCTTCTCTGTTTTAATGCATGCACAACAGGGTAGTCTGAAAGTCTTGTCACCCCCTGTAAATATTGTTTTAATTTTATATTTCAGATGTTTATTTATTTAAAGCGACTATCATATATGCAGGTATAGGTTATTATGATTTCATTTATTTATAGATGTAGATATACTTATGTAAGTGCAGATGCGTGTTGACTGGTTGCAGACTATAATAGCATATGGTAGCAACTCCAACACTAGTTTTGGCTGCCATAAAGGATGTTCAGAGGTACTTCCATGATCACCACCAGCCAGCAGGTTGGTTGAAGGAATTTAGTGGTGTCTTACCACAACTTCACAATAATACAAGGTATATTAATCATTCTAAATCATAATTCAAAATTTAATTCAAGTTGGAAAAATATTTTTTTATTCCTCGCATGTACATTTTCATGTTAACATATTCTTGATATTACCTTTTAATTTTCAAATTGTTTGGCATGTTTAGAGATAACATTAGTTACACTTTTAGAAAGTATTGTAACTTCTAGTTTCTTAAAAAATTTTTTTACAATATCCAAATCTTAAACAGTTTATTTACTTGACAATAGTTGAATGATCGCATGGGATTACAATTAATATAATTGCATTGCAGATGGTCTAGTCAAAGAGCATGCTTAGAAACATTTGTGAAAAATCATCCGAAGTATGTTGAAATACGGGACAGAGAAGCTCAGAAGATGAGTACAAATATCATCAATCATATTCACAACCGGCTTCTACTTGTGGAAGCAAGAAACCTGCTGATGCAACTTAAGACAATTTCTATTGCTCTGGATTTCTTCCAAGTGAGTTTCTAAAACATACAATAATTACCAATAGAAAAAGTCAATGCTATAATAAATATCATGCAAAGCATTTTCTTTAATAATATTTAATTCAATTTCTAGAGATTAAAATAAATTTTTGAATATTACAGTAATTAGCAATTGAAAAAATAAATATAAAAATATATAAATGCAAATAAGTGTGTTTAATAACAATTAATATAAGTAATATTTATTATATTTTTTAGATCAATAACATTCAAATTAATTATAAATTATATTTTATTGACAGGATGATCACAACAACCTGTCAGACTGTTACTGCTTGGCTTAATCTCATCGCAGATAACAACATCAATGAAGAAATAAGAACTGAAATAAAGAGAAGGTTCAATGAAGTTGTAACTCAACAACACCTCCTTCCTTATTTAATTGATCACCGAAGACGAGATGCCATTGAAAAAATGGAAAATGGATTGCTTTAACGGACGAACAACAAGATATTGCACGTAACTATGTTGATGATCATTTGGATGAAATTTAATGGTTGCCCTGGCAGCATATGAGACAGAAGACATCACAATATTTCCAAAAATAGCTTTCCAGAAATCTCTGAGCAAATTATTACCTCAAAAATATTGCCACTATATGATAAAAGTTTCTTCATCAGATCTAATTAAAAAATTGTGCTCCCTGATGTTATCTATTTCATCATGTCCATCTTCTCGTGCTGGGATTGAGAGGTTGTTCGGCACAGGAGGCCTTATTCATACAAAGCTGAGAAACATACTCAACAATGAACGTGTTGCTAAGCTTATTCACGTATACAGGCACTTTGGATGGAAGGAACCAAAAGATAATGAAGACAATAATAGCATCATAAGTGAAAGCACATGTCAATCAACTTCTAGATATTCAGAGGATGACCTTAATGAATTCATGGATTTCTGATAATCAGAATTATGTGTATCTTTGTTTGTTGTGGGCATCGTTTAATTTTTCCAACTAGTAATGAAAACCTATGTTACGCCAACTAATATATTATCATTATTATTATTAAGCTACAAGTATATAGTTTAGTCTATCTGTTCTAATATAGTAAATATATCAAACTTAAGTGTATAACTTTATTAGTAATCAATTAAAAGTTCAATTCTTCCTTTTTTATCCTTTTTACCAGTTTTTTACAAAAAAACCTGTTTTACCTAGTTTTTCCCCGGGAAAAACTTACCCTTTTACCCAGTTTTTCCCAGAGTTTTTTCCAGGCAAAACAAGAGTGGGAAGAACTTGCCTTGCCAACCCTGTATAAACGAGATCTGGATAAATTTTAAAGAAAATCTGATGAACAAACAATCAAATTTCATTCCATCAAAGTCATGGAGACTTGGTATTGTTAAACAACCAAAATGGTTAACAGAAGAAATTAAGAAAAGTATTAAAGACAAAGACCGAACTTATAAACTGCTGAAATGTAAAAACTCGGGCAGCATCAAAGAAAAATATACTCAACTGAAAAGAAGAGTTAAAAGAGAAATTAAAAGAGCCACACGAAAAGAATAGATTAGATTGGCCTTAAACTGTAAGTCGATCCCCAAAGAATTCTTCGCACTAGTAAATAGTAGGAAACCAATTAAAAATAGTATAGGGCACATTAAATACAAAAATGGCTTTTTACAATACAATGATGTAAAAATAGCAAATATTTTAAATGAATATTTTGCAACAGTATTCACCAAGGATGAATCCGAAGTTATTCAAACTCCTAACACCAGATCTTATGGCAATAATCCTCTAAAATCAATAGTGTGTTCAGTTAATGATGTAAAGAGACTCATCGATAAATTGAATAAATTTAAATCGCCCTGTCCGGACATCATTTTGCCAAGGGTAATAAAAGAAGTTAAAGATTCTGTCGCCGAACATATAACAGAAACTTTTAATCTTTCTGTCGAAAGAGGATGTGTTCCAGAAGATTGGAAGTCGGCTAATGTAACACGATTATTTAAGAAAGGATGCAAAGAGTCAACCAGCAATTACCGCCCTATAAGTCCAACATCAGTAGTAGGAAAAATGCTTGAGTGCCTTATTGCAGAAAAAAAATAGTAGAACATATTGAAGTAAATACGTTATTACGTGACACTCAACATGGTTTCAGAAAACAAAGATCGTGTTTGACTAATCTCTTAGAATTCTTTCACCACGTAAATTCAATTTATGACACAGAAAGATCAGGTGACATATTGTATTTAGATTTTCAAAAGGCCTTCGACAAAGTACCACACGCAAAGTTAATGACCAAAATTAGAACATTAGGAATAATCGGAGAAGTTGCGAATTTGATCGAGAACTGGCTCATAGGTCGTGAGCAGAGAGTTGTAATTCATAGTCAAGCATCCGATTGGACATATGTTAGTAGTGGAGTTCCACAGGGGTCAGTTTTGGGACCGCTACTCTTCATTATATATGTAAACGATATTAAAATCGGATTAATATCAAAGATTTCAAAGTTTGCGGATGACTGTAAATTGAGTAAAAGTATACTTAGTGAAGATGACATTAAAGACTTCCAAGAAGATATTGATCAAATTGTGCACCGGTCTATAAAGTGGGATTTACCTTTAAACTTCGATAAATGTAAAATAATGCACAGAGGCAACAAAAATACCAAAGCTAAATATAAGATTTTCGATAGAACAATTACATGCACTGAAAAAGAAAAAAAAAACAGGCATTTACGTAACCAGTGATCTCAATTTTCCCAGCAATGTGTAGAGGTGGCAGAGAAAGCCTTAAAGTTACTCGGTTATATTAAAAGACAATTTAGCTACAAAAATGAAACAATAATCTTGAATACGTTTAATACCTTAGTAAGACCACAGCTGGAGTACTGTGCGCAAGTTTGGTCACCATATTAAAAAAAAGACATTGAAAGATTGGAGATGGTCCAAGCCAGAGTGACAAAATTATTTCCGAATTTAAAAACTACAATTACAAAAAGCGACTTAAAAAGTTAAATCTATTAAGTATAGAAGCCAGACGCATCAGAGGTCAATTAATCGAGGTATACAAAATTTTGAAAGGAATAGATAATGTCAACTACTCTATTTGGTTCGAACTAAACAATAACTATACGCGTAGCAATGGTATGAAGCTTGTTCCAAAACAATTTAAAACAACCCTTTGCGGAAACTTTTTTCATATAAAGTAGTTGAAGTGTGGAATCAACTGACGGAAGAAATAGTGTCGAGCGAAACTGTAGAAACATTAAAAAAAAAGATTAGACAAAGTTATCAGAAACTCAAAGTATTGAAGAGGAAAATCAATGATGTTAATAAAATCAAAAAAATAACATAAAAAAGCAGCACAAAATAGAACCGCAATGTGCATCTAAATATCTAATTAGATAGGTTTCAGCTTTACTCTAAAATTTCCTGACTGTGTTGATTCCTCCCCCCCCTCCCTCCTCAAAAGCACAATCAGGTATCTTTTCCTTTTTTTCATTGCTTGAAGATTCGGGTGGGAGATGGGGGAGGGGAGAGCCTTGATCTGTTCTATGCTTACCTCCAAGTTTTAGGTTAGGTCATTCCTAAAGTGAGCACCTCCTCGGTATGGACAGAAATGCCTTTTGAGGTACTAGAATTCATTGTAACTCATTGTAATACACTCTCTCTCCCTTTCTCTCTCTCTTTCTCTCTCTCTCTCTCTCATATGAAAGACCAAATTCTCGAATCCGTTAACTTAGAAAAAGACCTAGGGATTTTAATCTCGGGGGACCTTAAAGTATCAAAGCAATGCGCAGAAGCTTGTAAAAAAGCAAACCGAATGCTAGGATATATTGCTCGCAATTTTACTTTCAAATCGAAAGATATAATCATGCCACTATACAAATCGCTCGTGCGCCCACACCTCGAATACGCGGTCCAATTTTAGTGTCCCTCCCTAAATAAGGATATAGCGCAGTTAGAAAGAGTGCAACGTCGGGCTACGAAACTAATTCCTGAAATCAGAAACAAACCGTACGAAGATAGACTACGCAAAGTAGACGATTACGTGGACAATTGATAGAATTATTCAAAATTTTAAAAGGATTTACTAATATTGATTACAGACTATTGTTCGAGCTGGACGAAAGGGCCAACACACGCAAAAATGGTTTAAAATTAGTGAACAAGCGATTTTACTCTACTATAGCCCAAAATTACTTCACGTTTAAAATCACGCAAACGTGGAATGGCCTTCCCAACCGTGTAGTTGAAAGCACGTCAGTTAATATGTTCAAAAACCGACTTGATGAGTACTTCAATAGCGTAAATATAACGTAGTAGGAGCACAGATTAAAACGTCATATATTATAAGGAGTTGAGGATTAAAATGAAATGATGAATAGAAAGATGCCAGCGACGCCTCCATGCATGGAGTGAATGTGAATTCCCTTTTTCTTTTTCTGTCTGTCTTAAGAGTATATAATTTTCATCACTAGCAGGCGACGCCTGCGGGAGAAGAGAGTACTGTCCTATCACCGACCCCCCCCCCTCCCCCACACACACCTGGTTCTAAAAAGCGTGTTAGTGTATTTGAGGGATAGCTAAACCTGCATGTCAAGGGTACACATGTAGATAAGTGTGTACCGTAGAGTTGAAATAGTTAAAAATATATGTATATAACAAAAAAACAGCATGAAAAAAAAGAGCATGATATACTAACGTTAGAATGTGTTATCAGACTGGCCTTGAGCGGACCTTAGGGTCTTTGTTGGTTCCTATTTCTGTAGTTTTGTAGTTCTCTCTCTTTCTCTCTCTCTCTCTCTCTCTCTCTCTCTCTCTCTCTCTCTCTCTCTCTCTCTCTCTCTCTCTCTCTCTCTCTCTCTCTCTCTCGTTCTCCCTTCTGCGTTGTCAGCTTATCGAAGTGTTTAAAATACATCTAGGCTTCGACATGTAGACTACAGGGATATTTTCCAGCTTAGCCAGAGCAGAACAAGAAATCACTGCTACATATTTGAACTGAAGCGTTACAACCGTGATCTGTGTGGTAAATCTTTCACATATAGCATCTGGGGTAGCTGGAACGCACTTGCAGTGGAAGTTGTCAACAGCAATTCTGTTGAATAGTTCAAGTCTAGACTAGACAATGTCTTGAAAAATAGCCGCTTAGAGACTTGAAGCGTGGCGCTAGTGCTCTTCTAAAGCTTCAATCTGACCCTTTAGAGGACTGCGCCTGCTCAAGTGTTCACTTAAAGGTACCCTCTTTGAATGGATCATAAGGTCTACTAGGGTACCTCTTTTCCTTGTTACTCCTTTTTACACTCTCTCTCTCTCTCAAAATTTTAGAAGAAAACGAAACGACAACAAATCGGGAAAAATACGTAGACTCTCGAAGGCTGGTAAAGCGGGCCATTAGAGAAGCTAAGTTGAAATAGGAAAAAGACCTTGCTATAAATTCGAAACAGGAACCCAAACGGTTTTACAGTTACGTTAACAGTAGAAAGCCCATAAAGGGTTCAATAGGGCTGATCAGAGGTGAAGATGGTGTTATGATGAAGGCCCAGAACAATTTGCTAAAATATTAAATGAGCACTTCTCAAGCGTTTTTAATATTGAGGACGTGACACAATTAAAAACACTAGGCGAGGACATAAATTTTGAAAGACAAAATATCCTATCCAACATAAGTATAAATGAAGGGGAGATTCTCATATATATTAATAAAATTACAAAAAATCAAAGCCCCTCGGGCCCGATGGGGCGTACCCAACCAATCTTAAAGAACTAAAAAATGAATTAGCAAGTCCACTCTGCGCGATTTTCAATCGATCAATAGAGGAAGGTCTAGTTCCAATAGAACTCAAGCGTGAAAATGTTACGACGATATTTAAAAAGGGGATAAAACTGAGCCTACTAATTTCCGTCCCATCAGTCTAACTTCTGTAATTGGAAAACTCTTGGAATTGATAATTAGAGATAGGATGGTGAGCCATTGTGAGGCTAATAATTTAATTGCAGACTCCCAGCATGGATTCAAACGGGGGCGCTCGTGCCTAACCAATTTACTCGATTTTTTCATAACATGATTTGCATCTACAATGAAGCTAAAGCGGCGGATATAATTTACCTTGACATTAAAAAGGTCTTTGATACAGTTCCGCACAAAAAGCTATTGATGAAAATTAGAGCAATTGGGGCGAGGGGCAACATACTTAAATGGATTAAAAACTGGCTATAAAATCGTTCACAGTGGGTTGTTGTAAATGGGGCGTGTTCAGAGTGGGCCCCTTGCACAAGCAGGGTACCACAGGGATCAGTACTGAGGCATTATTATTTATTGTTTACATTAATGACTTGGATAATGAAGTGTTTAGTAAGATTTCTAAATTTGCAGATGACACAGCTAGGAAGCCGAGCCCTTTCGAGACCCCATGTAGAGCAAATACAAAGCGTTCTTAATAAAATTGTCGAATGGGGGGAAAAATGGCAAATGGGAGTCAACATAGGTAAATGCAAGGTCATGTATTTAGGATGTCATAACTTAAAAGTAGAATAACATGAAGGGTCAAATTCTCGAATCCGTTAACTTAGAAAAAGACCTGGAGATTTTAGTTTCGGAGGACCTTAAAATTTCGAAAAACTGCGCGGAAGCTTGTAAAAAAGCAAACCGAATACTAGGATATATTGCTCGGAATTTTACTCTTAAATCGAAAGATATAATCCTTTCACTAGATTAAGGGAATTAGATATGTTCTCGCTGGAGACCCGGAGACTACGTGGTCAGCTTATCGAAGTGTTTAAAATACTTTGAGGCTTTGACAGACTGGACTACGGGGATATTTTCCAGCTCAGCGAGGGGAGAACAAGAAATCACGGCTACAAACTTGAACTGAAGCGATACCACCGTGATATGTGTGGGAAATTCTTCACATACAGTATCTGAGGTAGTTGGAACGCACTTCCGACGGAAGTTGTCAACAGTGAATCTGTTGACCAGTTCAAGTCAAGACTAGATAAAGTCTTGCGAAATCACCGTTAAGATCCTCGTGAGTGATCTTTGAGGTTGCCAGCGAACACCTTCGAGGATTGCGCCAAAAGTACCCTCCTTGTATGGACCGTAAGGTCTTCTAGGGTACTTATTTTCCTTGTAGCTCCTTGTAACACTATACAAATCGCTCGTGCGCCCACACCTCGAATGCGCGGTTCAATTTTGGTGTCCCTCCCTAAACAAGGATATAGCGCAGTTAGAAAGAGTGCAACGTCGGGCTACGAAACTAGTTCCTGGAATCCGAAACAAACCGTACGAAGATAGACTCCGCTCATTAAACCAACTATCAATTTAAAGTAGACGATTCCGGGGACAGTTTATCGAGTTATTCGAAATCTTAAAAGGATCTACTAATATTGATTACAGACTATTGTTCGAGAGGGCCAACACACGCCAAAATGGTTTAAAATTAGTGAAAAAGCGATTTAATTCTACTATAGCCCAAAATTACTTCACGTTTAAAATCACGCAAACATGGACTGGCCTTGCCAACCGTGTAGTTGAAAGCACGTCAGTTAATATGTTCAAAAACCGACTTGATGAGTACTTCAATAGCGTAAATATAACGTAGTAGGAGTACATAGTAAAACGTCATATATTATAAGGAGTTGAGGATTAAAATGAAATGAGCAATAAAAAGATGCCAGTGACGCCTCCCTGCATGGAGTGAATGTGAATTCCCCTTTTCTTTTTATGTCTGTTCTATACCTATATTATTTTCATTACTAGCCTACGGGAGGAGAGAGTACTGTCCTATCAACCCCCATTCCCCCTGGTTCGAAGAAGTGTGTTCGTGTATTTGAGGGATAGCTGAACCTGCATGTCAAGGGTACACATGTAGATAAGTGTGTACCGTAGAATTGAAATAATTAAAACAGGCATGTAAAGAAAGGTCAAATGATACACATGTAGATAAGTAAGGGTGTACACTAGAATCGAAATATTTATATATATATATATATATATATATATATATATATATATATATATATATATATATATATATATATAAAGGGTACACATGTAGATAAGTGTGTACCGTAGAGTTGAATAGTTAAAAAAACGACAAAAAAAGCATGATACACTAACGTTAGAATGTGGTAGTTAACATCTTCTGTAAGCGGACTGGCCTTGAGCGTATCTTAAGGTCTTTGCTGGTCCTTGTTTCTTTAGCTCTGTAGTTCTCTCTATCTCTCTCTCTCTCTCTCTCTCTCTGTATCTCTCTCTCTCTCTCTCTATCTCTCAAAACAACCACCTTGCCGTCGGTGAGATAGCTTGCGCGATCTTCTTGAGCTAAGCTAGCTAAGCTGGGGGACTTTTAGTTCTTTAGGGTCACCCATGTCAGTAAGGTAGCTTTAGTAGGATCCAGACTAAGTGTTGTCAAACTTCTCTATCACTTCTTTGATGCGTTTCCTAGCATCTCCCTACTAACCTCTTGGATTCTGTTAGTACTAAGTTTCACCAACTCTCTTCGACTGTAAAAAAAATTAACCCCAACAACTAAAACAAACATTCATCTTTATTACACATAAGTTGTTTAGTCATAAGGGCCTCACCAGCTACCTTATACCGTGTGAGAATCTTTCTCCTAACGTGTAATGGCCTGACCAGCCCCTTGTGACCGCTACGTGGTGAACAAAGGCTCAACTGCTCTTTGGTGAGAGAGCTTCTGTGCCTTGCTGGTTGCCAGATCAGCTAAAGATCTCGGATGAAGTGGTAGGCACTTAGCTTTACTATTTGCTTCAAGTCTGGCCGTTTTTATTGATTAGTAGGGCTTAGTAGGAAGACAGTTACACCTCAAGCACCCCTGTCGAAAAATCAGAGATCCAGTTTGCATGTGGCTCTTGTGCTGCTGAGTTGGGAGTTGCGGCACGATTGGGAACGTCCGGCCCAGGGGAGACCTTAGGGGTGGCGTGCTTGGTCAAAAGGGTTTTTGCTGGCTGAACGACCGAAAACCTCCTGGAAATAGGCGGATGTGATTAGTGCGAGAGAAAATCACACACCCAAAAACTTTTTTAATGCGTATGGTCAGAGAGATTTAAAATGGCGAAGAAGAAAGGTCCTCCGTTCTGCAAGTTAACCTGCAGAATCTGCAAAGTTTATAGATGGAGTAAAGACTTCGGAAACAGGAGCTGAAGGAACTCATAGACGACGTTAGTGTCTGTGACGTCTGCGAACTGGAGACGTTCCTGGATTTTTATTTTTTTTAATTTTAGGAGCCTATCTGGCCACTACTCACTTGGGCATAAGTCGCCGCAATCACGACAGCCTAGAACTATTAAAAAACAACAACAATAAAAAGGGAAAATGGCAACAATTAAGAAACAAGCTCCGGCGTTGGGGTGGGTCTGCCTCCCCCCGGTGCAAGAGCGTGTGACCTACAAAGAAAACAACAACAAAAAACTATTAAAATAAAGGGGACAAGGCAGGCCTGCCCCCAAAAGTCTATAAGTCCACCACCAGTCAATGTGCACGAACTCGTCCCGAGTACAAGGGATAGATGGTAGCGACCCCGCCCATCCCAGTACCGGGACAGGTAACGTGCGCGAAGATCGCCCAGACTGCAACATTCAACAAGAATGTGCTGAACAGTCTGGAGGACAACGCATTCTCCACAGTAGTGCGCTGGTAGGCGCTCCATCAAATGGCGGTGCAGCCCGCGAGTGTGTCCAATTTGGAGACGACAGAAAGCAACCTAAAGCTTTCGCGGCATTGGGGGTTGGGCCATGGGAAGAGTCGCGGCGCAATAGCACGCAACTTTAAGTTCCCTTCGACCGTCGCCCATCTTCTTCGCCAAGCAGCCAGAAGAGCTGTACGTATTCCTGATGTGTAGCCGGTGTGAGGAAGAGCGAAACGCTGGTAAGGTCACAGAGTCCTTACGGACTCTTTGGCGGCCTCATCAGCGCGCTCATTCCCCCGCAATTCCTACATGTCCAGGAACCCAGCAGAAGATAATCTCAACATCTGCCCGGCTTGCCAAAGCCGTGGCGTTACGGATATCGATAATCAGGGGATGCGGAGATTCCAATGCCCCGAGAGCACTCAGAGTGCTTGGTTAGTCGCTATAGATCACAATCCGGTCTCGGAACCGGACACGTTGCGTAATCTTCCGTACCGAGTGGTGTATTGCCACCAGCTCGGCCGTGAAGAACAATGCAGCGCCTAGCAGACGCTAACTTTAAACAGAGGGGATACAGCGTGCAAGCCGACCCCTTCTTGGGACTTGGAGCCATCCGTATACACTGGCACGGTTCCAGCGTGAAACGAGGTGTGCTCCAAAAAGGTCAAACGCAATATTCCCGGTGCTGTACAAGCTTTGGGAGCCGAGGCGTGTCGACAAATAGCCAAATGTAGTACCCTCCAGGGTGGCGTCCTGTGCAGAACCAGGGGCGCCACCGGCTCGGGAGCTATACCTAGCTCTCGAAGGAGTTTCCTGGCCATAAACACAACGGGCTTTAGGTATAACTGGCGTCTTTCGACGGCATAAGCACCGTCGAAATCAGCTGCGGATGCAGTGAGAGCTTTTGGCGACCAAGGAAGGTGCTGGGTTCGCGCGTACAGGCGAATAATGCACTGTACGCGGCGCAGAACGAGTGGAATTTCCCCAGCATCGACTAATAGGCTATCAATGGGGAAAGTTCGGAAGGCACCGGTTGCCAGGTGAAGGCCGGTGTGGTGGATAGAGTCCACCTTCCCCAATACACGCTCGGCTTCGGATGCATAAAACTCGCATTCGTATTTGAGATTTGAACGAACAAAGGATCGATAAAAAAGTAAGGCAGTATCCCTATCAGCGCCATAAGAGCTGAACGTCACGAAAAGGAGAATATCCATGGAGCGGGTACAAGAGACCCCAAGGCTGCGAATATGAGCCTCCCAGGTGAGGCGTCGGGCAAATAAAAGATCAAGGAAACAGTGCGATTCAACCAATTCTAGGCGTACCCCTTTACGAAACAAGTCTGGGTCCAGGTTGAGCCATGGATGGCGGCAGAAATGCATCACCTTAGTCTTGGCCAAGGAAAACTGAAACCTGTGCGCTTCGGCATAACGAGAGACGCGGTTCAATGCCTGTTGGAGTCGACGCTCCAGAGTTAGCATCTGGGCAGCGCCAAAAGAGATCAAAAGGTCGTCCATGTAGAGCGTAGCGAGAACATCTTCTGGGAGCACCATGGTGATGCCGTTGATGATCAGGGAAAAGAGTGTGATACTGACGACACATCCTTGCGGGACACCTCTCTTGCTGCTCCATTGGGCCGGAGAGGGCTCCCCCCCCCCACCCGTACGCGGAATCGACGATCTCGCAAAAAATCAGATATAAACATTGGTAGGCGTTTTCTCGCCTCCATCGTGTGGAGAATATCCATGATACCGTATCGCCATGCGGTATCATAGGCCTTCTCCAGATCGAAAAATACCGTGGCGTAGTGATATCTACAAAGGAAAGCCTCGCAGACGGCATTTTCCAGTGGAGCAGAGCATCCGACGTGGAGTATGACTTGCGGCGGCCGCACTGTGCAGAAGACTGATAGCCTCCACTGTCCAGAAAAAAGGCTAATTTAACATTTACCAATTTCTCCTTTAACTTGCACACGCAAGAGGTTAGAGAGATTGGGCGGAAGCCGGCCGGATTAGAGTGATCTCTCCTCGGTTTTCATGAGGCGAGCACAGTAGCGATTCGCCAGGAATCCGGTAGGAGACCCTCCACCCAGATCCTGTTGAACAAATCTAAAAGAAAGGTCATGCCTCACTCACCCAGGTGTCGAAGCATGGCGTACGGGACATCGTCCGGACCATGGGCGGTGTCCGCGCACGAAGCAAGAGCAGAACGCAACTCACTCAATAAACTTGTCGTAGAGGGGTTCTCCGCGGCCTTCCGCGATATTACGACGTGCATTGAATGCTGGCGGATCAGCATCCCAGCTAGAAAAGCGGCCGCGAAGGATTCCGCCACGGACGTGGGGTCCGAGATTGCGGTCCCATTCTCTTGAAGAACGGGAGGAGTGTCCTCCGAGAACTTGCCCTGAATCCTTTTGACTCGCTTCCACATTTATGCTAAAGGGGGCTTTACGTTAAGTGAAGACACGTATGCCCGCCAAGAAGAGCAGCGGGCGTGCTTCGAAATATACCGGAACCTAGCCCTAGCCCGACGAAATTCAGCGACAGTGAAATCGTTCGGGCGGCGCTTATAGCGCATGTAGGCATAGCGCTTCTGCTTGGGGGCCGTTTCACACTCAGCTGACCACCACGGTAGTCGTCAGCGTGCAAAACGGCCAGACCTTCTAGGAATAGTAGCCAGGCCCGCGGCGATGAAGATGCCAGAGAAGAACTCAATGGCCTCATCTAACGACCTAAACTCCTCGACTGAGATAGGGAATTCAGTCATTTCCTTAAATGCAGACTCCTGGGGATGGCTCTCGGGTGGCAGCGGCCTAGAAAATGATATTTGAATGGGAAAGAGCTCACTATCATGAAGGTCATCTACCACTCCCCAAGCAAAATCGAGCTGTGCATCCGGAGAGCACAAAGGTAGATCGAGGCACGAAAATAAAGCGGTTCTCGGGCAGTGATGCGTAAACTCATCCACATTTAAAACACCTATCTCAAGCTCGGCAACCAGGTCACAAGGACTTGATCCCAAGCATTGATAGAGTAATCTCGCCAGAGAGAGTGTCTACCGTTTAGATCTCCGAGCAAGAGATAGGACCTCGGCAACCGTGCCACGACGCATTGGAGGTCCCCCGCGTCGAAGTCGGCTGACGGTGGAATGTACGCGGAAATAACATATACCTCAAATTAACTTGCAGCTGCACAGTTTCTGCCTGAAAGTAGATATCTAAAGCAAAGAGAAGAACGTAGACATCATGCCGAGTGTAAATCGCACATCCTTTATCCCGGCTCCCATCCCATGGTGGTCGGGTCGCAAAACCCTTATATCCCTGGAGGGTGGGAAGGGGGCATCCGCCCATCATGGTCTCCTGCAAAAAAGATAGCTAACAAGGAACTGGAGGAGACGAGCATACCACAGCTCCTTCCAGTTGGCCCGGATCCATGGAAATTCCATTGAAGGAATATGCCCTCCAGGCCTAGCTCGGAGAAGACGCGGGGGCCCTCTTCGAACAGAAGACCATCACAGGAATGGACGTACGCTTCCCAGAGGCAGAACCAGAGGCGCTGTTGGCCGGACAATGCGCTAAAGGGGCTGTCGCCTTCGATGACTTATTGGGGGAGGTTGGGCTCGCCCTGCGAGTCTTTTCCTCCCTCCGCCTCGAAACCTTAGGCGGGCGTTGCGGCTTCGGAGGGCAGGGGGCCCTCTTTTCGAGGAACCACCGTCTCCGAGCCACTCAGCCCACTACTAGGCGTGGGCGAATGAACCGAAGCTCTTTTGTTGCTGTCCTCCTTTCGGGGGACAGCTTTAGGAACCCTGGAATATAGCCTGGCGACCAACTTCACGGGTGTTGCCTCCTGTGAGTCTAACGATTCTGTGGAGACGCGTGGCCGTTTCGCCTTTCGGCAAACGGTCACGCTGGGGGAGGTGGAGGAGCCCTAGTTTTATCCGGGGCTGGGTGTGAACCCTTTGTGCCGACAGCTTTACCAGAGGAAGGACCGGGTTGAGTAGAACACACAGAATTGGCGCGGAAACAACCATGCTCGTTGGCTATGATGGGCCAGAAGCAGAGGGTGTCTTTCTAAGCATTGAGGCGTAAGACGTCCCAGGCAGAGCAGGGCGCGCCAGGCTTAAGTCCTTAGCCTCGCGGAATGAGAGACAATCCTGGGCCTGAACGGCCAAGATTTATTTCTCAAGGAAATATGTACCACATTGCATCGAAGAAGCGGGGTACGGCTCTCCGCAATTGACACCCTTGGCCACACACGATTTGGACTTATCGTGTGCGGCCTTGGAGCAATCTATACAGACTTTGGGTGACCCTGACTTTGCACGTCTACATGAGCGATTCGTATGGCCGAAGCGGTGACAGAAATAGCACCTCCGCGGCAGTGGCACGTATGCCTTCACGTGGTAGCGGTACCAACTACTCATTTCACAAAGTTCATGGTAGAGTGCGGAGTCACACTCATCGGGGTGCCATCAAGTGTCCAAAGAGCACTTATCTTGGCAGCTTCGGAGGGATCCGCCGCATTCGCCAGAAGGCTCTCATCCGAGAAATGGTGCCATCAATGGAGTGAATAACGAGAAAGGGTTTGAAGCCATCGGGCTCGAAAACGGCGGGTAATCTCTGAATGAGGTGCCCCGATGTAATCGAGGCTCCGCTTTGCGCTCTAGCACTTTTGGTCATAGTCAGGGGCTGTGCACCCGGGGGGCAAAGAAGCCCTATGTGCCAATCTTTGCTTGGTCACTTACCGAAATGGCATCAGGCCCATCCGTCCCCGCAGACCCCGCGGATGGAGAGGAGCCCCGAGTCTTTTTAATCTTTTTTAGGTGTTTTTTTTTAGGAGAGGATGGCGGGGAATGAACCCTCTTCTCCCCTCCGCCGGCAGGAGCCCTTAGGCGGTTTGAACCAGCCTCAGCAAGGTCCTTCTCTGAGAGGAAGAAGGTTCTGGCAGTCGTAGGGGCAGTGATCAGAGGAAGAGATCCCTCTCCTCCTTGTACTGTCTTGAAAACCCTAGCCATTTGAGGAGGACCTTGCATAGGAGCGGACTCGGTTTCGGTGCTTGGCGCGGAGCCAGGATAGTCCCCTTGGAAAGTAAAGGGGGGACTGCCGCTGAAAAGAGGGAGGTGCCCGAAGGCACATTCAGACAAGGGGGTGAGGGTGAGTCCCCTACACCCGTAGGAAAAGGAAAGGCGTAAGCCTCCTCTCCGGTTAGAGAGATTTGGAGGGTCCCCTGCGAGAGCATAGGGGGGGGACCTCCATTTTTTTATGTGGAGCTACACGGGGGCAGCTCCGTTGATTGTGAGGGGCAAAGGGGAAGTTTTTTTTTAATTTCCATCATTGGGCATGGGGCCCCTTATTTTCTCACGGGATGCTCACGCTCATCACCCCTCGCAGAGCCAGCGTTACAAGGGGTGCGTACGGGGCTGGCAATGTCAGAGGCCGCCATTCAAGGCCACCCCTCCCGCCTGGTGACCTGGCAGCCCTTCGGCATGGCGGCTCCACCTTTGGCACAGCGTAAAATTGTTAGTGTGAAGAGATAAGGAAAAGGATGTGAGGAAGGTATGGGTGGGGATAAAGCAGGTTGTTTAAAACCCACCATCCCAAACCGGAGCTCAGGGGTGAGGGATCATTGTCCCCTTCTCCCTCAGTCCCAATCTGGGATAGTTGGCTGAGAAGAAGATCAGCATCTACCCTTTGAAATTAGAGGCTGACCAGAGAAAGTTGTGGGAGAGGTTGTATGAAAAGCGAGGAAACAGGGGGGAAACACAAGTGTTCTGAAGGAAGTAGAAGAGGATAAGCTGGGGTCGGACGGGGGGCTGAGCCCCGTCAGCATGGCGGCCAGGAAGGCAAATCACCGCGCCCCTTATGGGGAGACGCGCCTGTGAAAGAGCATCGCTCAACTGAGATAGAACTCCCTCCTCAAAAGGGAGGTTCACCTCTTTAATCACAGAGGTGCAGAGGATCAGGCCAGTGCGAAGGAGATAAGGCCTCCGACGTCTAAGAGCAGGAGTCTTCTGCTGCAGGACTGGCTCAACGAAGCAAAAAAAGAAAAGAAAGAGGAAGAAGGAAAAGAAGAGGAATTAGAAAGAGAAGAAGAGAAAGTAGAAAGAGAAGAAAAGAAAGTGAAAACAGAAGACGAGAAAGTAGAAACAGGAGAAGAGAAACGAGAAACGGAATAAGAGAAGACAAAGAAAGACAAGAAAAAGAAGAAGAAGAAGAGGAAAAATGTAGAGAAAAAAAAGGATACCGACAAGTCGCTTCCGAAAGGGTAGACTCAGTTGTCTGCGGACAAATATGCAAGGGTCACCCTTATTGGTGATTGTCAAGTACGGGGTCTGCAGCCCCTTCTAGCGGCCCGCCTTTGCACTAGTGTGAAGGTAAGCTGCCTGCCAGGACGAGGTAACCACCACATCAGACCAGAGGCGGAGAAATCTCAAAATTCTGAGAGTTCAGTCGTTGCTCTGATGGTAAGTGGCAAAAAGGAGGTAGGGTACGCCCTACAGATAAAATCCTCCACGCAGTCATGGCCGCCGTGGACGACTGTGGGCTGAAAACCCGCATGCGTGTTGTAGTTGGGATGTTCCCGAGGAGAGGCCCAACACGGACCACTCACTCGAGGAACATCTCTTTGAACCGGCACCTAGCAGATTTGTTTACGGCAGATGGGGTCTTTTTTGTGGACCCGTACCACACTCTTTATGGTAAGATTGATCTCTATCAAAGGGATAGGGTACATCGAACATGATCCATGATGTCGTATAGAGGACCCAAAGGAGTATCCGGCCCAGAGTGAAGGCAGAGGTGCGCCAGTACGCCCGCATCCTTCTTGGTACGACTTTTTCGGAGGTGGCTAAGAGGAGTGCCACCGCGCCAACAAACAAGCCGGGGAAAGGAAGAGGGTAGGGACTCCTACATTCGGGGACTTCCTGAAAGTTCCTCTGTTCAACGCGAGGTCAATTGGGAACAAGTTTCTTGAACTTCATAGCCTTTTAGCGACGGAAGAACCCGAGATAGTGGCCATAACGGAGTCATGGGTAAAAACTTCGAACCGAAATTTTGAGGTAGAATTCATGATTTCGGACTACCAACTCTTTCTAAAAGATAGGCTTGACAGAGAGGGTGGCGGTGTGATGTATGTCAAGGATACTATCAACTCGACGGAATGCAACATCGTATCCGACCATGATCTACTAGGTGTTGACCTAGAGATAGGTCCTGCCAGATACAGGACCCTGTTGCTTTATAGACCCTCTGCCCAACTCGTTGAAAAGGACAGGGAGCTGTACCGGCTGCTGCATGAACTTGTTGAAGACAGAGTGTGTATCGTCATGGGAGACTTCAACATCCAAGTTGACTGGGAAACCAGAGAACCCTGTGGCGAGAACGCACTGCTCCTGGATGTGCGGGAACAACGTGTTCCTTACTCAATGGGTGAGAAAGCCGACCAGAAACGATAATACTCTCGACTTGGTTTTCACCTCTGAGGACGATATCGTTGAAGATCTCTGTAGGCAAAGAGCTAGGTGGTAGTGACCACCGGCTAGTTAGGTTTATTGTCAAAGTCCCCAAGGTAGAGTCTGCGACTCGGGAATCAAGGAAACTTGATTTGAGAAGAGCAGACTTCGCAAGTCTCCGTGCAGGATTGGCTGATATGAGGCTGGGAGGGTATGATAATGTTGAAGACCTGTAGAATAGTTTTAAATCTACGCTCATGAGTCTTCAATCACAATTTATCCCTGTGAACAGCTTGCGTCGCTCTTCCGTTCAACCAAGGTGGCTTAATCAAGAAATTGGTCAACTGCTGAGGGAGAAAGAATCTGTGTACTGGCAATCAAAGACTTCGGGGGACTTTAAGGAGTACCGGAGACTAGCTAGGAGAGTGAAGTCCAACATAGTGCCGCAAAACGTGCCGAGGAACTCCGAGTAGCGAGACTTTGCAAAGAGAATCCCAAGGAGTTCTTTAGGTATGTAACAGCCGTAAACCAATCCGTCGAACGAATGGCTCTTTGAGGAATGAGGAGGGGTCATTAAAGCACTCAGATGCAAAAAATGCTAATCTTCTCAACAACTACTACTCTTCAGTGTTCACTGAAGAGTGTGGTCTCGTTCCCCAGCCCATGGACTGCTACTTGAGTAAGAAGCTTGAGGAAATGGACGTCACCCACTTCTACCCAATTGGGTAGAACCTGACGGGTTTCTACCTAAAGTGTTGATATAAATGCGCAATTAAGTGTCACAAAATCTGGCACAATTATCAACATGTCAATCCGGATCGGATGCGTTCTTGGATACTAGCGTGAGGCGAAGGTGACTCCCATCTTCAAGAAAGGAGACTCTAGCCAACCGTCGAACTACCGACCTATTAGTTTAACTTCGATAGTTGATAAACTCATGGAAACCATGATGGCGGACAAACTAACGTCATATTTCGAGTCTAACCTGCTACTGAAGAGTTCCCAGCACGGTTTCCGAAGGCGCCGGTCATGCCTAACGAAGCTTGTGGAAGTCTTCAACTTCGTTTTCACTGTGTATGATCGAGATAAAGCGGTTAATGTTGTGTACCTTGACTTTTAAAAACTCTTTGACAAGGTACCACATCGCCGCCTTCTCCGCAAAGTACGCGCACTGGGTATAGACGGAAAGGTTGCAGGTTGGAGAGAGAACAGGCTAAGCGGCAGACGGCAATGGGTGGTACTGAATGAACAGCCTTCTAATTGGGTGCCCGTTACCAGCGGTGTACCTCATGGTTCTGTCCTGGGACCACTACTTTTCATCATCTATGTTAACGACATGGATGATGACATGGTTGCGAAGATTTCTAAATTTGCCGACGATAACAAACTTGGTATGAACGTTGCAAATGAAGGAAACACTGGCCGCCTGCAGGAAGATCTTGGGAAGATTGGGGAGTGGTCGGACACGTGGCAAATGCCTTTTAACGTGGGGAAATGCAAAGTGATGCATATCGGCCACAGAAACCCCCAATCTCAGTATATCCTTAAGGGCACTGCTATGGAATCCACCGACACTGAGAAGGACTTGGGTGTAAAAATCACTAGTGACCTCAAGTTCTCGAAACAGTGCATTGAGGCGGAGAAAAAGGCCCAAAGGATGCTAGGCTATATTAAGCGCCAGTTTGGTTATCGCAACCAGGAGATTGTACTGTGCCTGTACAACTCACTTGTCCAACTGCACCTGGAGTATGCTGTACAATTTTGGAGTCCTTCGTTTCGAAAGGATATCGCGAGATTGGAACGTGTGCAAGCCAGGGCAACCAAAATGATTCCCTCTATCAGACACAAAAGTTACGACGATGGATTAAGGAAATTAGATCTGTTCTCGTTGGAGACCCGGAGACTGCGTGGTCAGCTTATCGAAGTGTTTAAAATCCTTCGAGGCTTCGACAATGTAGACTATACTGATATTTTTCAACTTAGTGAGGGCAGAACTAGAAATCACGGCTACAAACTTGAACTGAGGTGCTACCACCGCGATCTGCGTGGTAAATTTTTCACATACAGCATCTGTGGTAGCTGGAACGCACTTCCAGTGGAAGTTGTCAACAGTAATTCTGTTGATCAGTTTAAGTCAAGACTGGACAAAGTCTTGAAAAGTGGCCCTTTGGGCACGTAAGCCTTTGAGCAGAACTGTGTCTGCTCTACTGCTAGTCCAAAGGTAACGTCTTTGAATGGACCGTAAGGTCTTCTAGGGTACTTCTCATCCTTGTAGCTCCTTGTAGCTGTCTCTCTCTCTCTCTCTCTCTCTCTCTCTCTCTCTCTCTCTCTCTCTCTCTCTCTCTCTCTCTCTCTGTTATTTTCCATATCCTTCTCAAGTGGCTTAAACTCGAAATAAAAATACAGATACAAAATACCTTTTCTTTTGGGTGCCATAATACAAATAGAAAATACTTTTTCTTTGGGGTGCCATAATACAAATACAAATACAAAATACTTTTTCTCTGGATGCCAAAATACAAATACAAAATACTTTTTACTCTGAATGCGAAAATACAAATACAAAATACTTTTTTTTCTGGATGCCAAAATAAAAATACAAATATAAATACATGAAAATTGTATTTAAATACAATTCAAATACAAATATAATTGTATATGATCCACCCCTACTGTTTGCTCGAGGAATATAGGCCAACGGACAACCTGCTGATAATCTTTAGTCAAAAGGGTGGGAACCTACTTTTTTTAACCTCTTCAGTTATAGGATAACAAAACGAGCAATTTTAGAAAAGTAAATATACTTTATTTATTAAAAATGTGTAAAATAATCTCAATTTCCACAAAAAATAATAACTTTTATGAAGACACCATCTTGAATGTCCAATTCATTAGACACGATAATGCAAGTTGAGCATATTTATTTTGTATGATATTCAAGAATACAAATTTTTCTTTTTATACAAAGTGGTTTGGGGCACTTTGAGCATGCAATCAAAGATTTTTATTTGCAATTATTGTTTCCACATTCCTTTGGTCCACAAACGGGGAAATGAGCAATCAATCATATCTAAGCGTGTAGCTATCAATGGAGTTGGCGGTGGAGCTACGCATGGCCGTTTTGATTCAGAAGAACTGCTTTCATTCTTGCTTTTCCGAGTTTGAAACTTGTTAGTCTTTAGAAGACCATCTGTAACTTCTTTCTTCCCAATCTCCAGTGCTTGTTTTGTATATTCCAATCTTAGGGTCCATTTCCTAGATCGAATAAATATTCTATACAAGGCAAGCAACTGATCAAAAAAATCAACTCCTCACATTTTCTTGTTATATATATATATATATATATATATATATATATATATATATATATATATATATATATATATATATATATATATATATATATATATATATATATATATATACAATATCAGGACTTGTAGCTTCAACATACTATGTGGACTTCTTATCCCACCAATCCAACTCTGTAACTTGTAACATCCCCAAACTCTCTTCATCTGAATCATTAACCACCTGAGTAGTACGAGCAGTAGAACATGATGATGTGTGGTTAGATAGCTTTTCATCGTTCAAATCTAGCTATTCAGCATTATCTAACATTTGTATAATTTGGTCATATTGCATTCGTCTAGACCAGGGGTCGCCAAACTTTTTTCACAGCGGGCAAGATAACAGAGAATGACGTACGCGGGACGCATAACCATTCTATTCAATACAATATAGTGAATACACAAAAATAAAGACCATCAATATATATATATATATATATATATATATATATATATATATATATATATATATATATATATATATATATATATTTACCAATACACAAAATACAAAATGCAGAAAAAATAAAGACAAAAAACATATTTATTTACCAAAAAGTTATCAAAGAACGCATCGTTAGCAATAAGATAGTATTATCAAACCCAGCAGCAAAAGAGGCTAGTGAGATTTGTGAAACTGGCGTTTAGCTTTTAAGATATCATCAATATTTGCTTTGTAATTGCTGCATCCTTGGCGCAGCGGCGGGCCGTAGTTTGGAGACCCTGGTCTAGGTGTATCTGAGAAAGAAAATTAAGAACACAATCTAGAAGGTGTGTATGTATATAATTATATATATATATATATATATATATATATATATATATATATATATATATAAGGAGAAAGAGGTAGTAACAAAAAAATTGTAAAGTTCATATATTGAGAAGACAGAACAATGAAAAACATCAAATAGAAAATATCAGAGGAAGGATTCGAACATGAAATGAATTTCACAAATAGAGAAACAAAAAAAAGCCCTAGGAAAGATTCCAACCAAATGACTTTTGTGTAACTGGCATCTGCACTAGTGATTGAGATATAAAACAATACATAAGTACCCTGTCAGAAATCATATTATGTTTCTCCTTTTGAAAATTCGTGTTTTGGAAACGTATGCATTGAATTTTATACATATGCACTCACACACTCACACACACACACACACACATATATATATATATATATATATATATATATATATATATATATATGTGTGTGTGTGTGTGTGTGTGTGTGTGTGTGCCGCTCTCTGCTCTCTTTGTTTCTAGTGCTCTTCTAATGTCCCTTCCTCTTGTCTCTCTAAAAAACTCCTGTTTCTTGTCTCATTTCTCATTCGCGTCCAATTCTCTTTCTATTGTACTATATATATATATATATATATATATATATATATATATATATATATATATATCAAGAGAGAAAATCTTTCAGATTATTACAAGATGAAAATGAAGACTACAAATTTGCATCGACTAAATCACCTTGTCCAATGTATTGGACATTATAGAATATAACCTAATTATTATAGTAACAATAAATAAAAATCTTCACAAACTAATATATTATAATAAAAATAACAATGTATTCAAAATTATAAAGCTAGCTGCAATTTATAACAATATAACAAGCTCTCACCTACCTTAGCAGTGTGGCGATTTAACGTGTCCATTTCAATAGCTCAAAGTTGCTGTACTGACGCAAAAATGATGAATCACTCGTTCATATACAAATTCTATGAGTCCAACAAACTGGACAATGTGCCACAAAAGAGGAAAATATTGAAAATAGGCGCATTGAAGCAATTTTAAATTTTGTTCCATGTATTGGACGATGTAACTGGACTGGTTAATAAAACAATCGCACGATATCGTTTAGAGAAATTATGAGATACGAGGGGCGGCGGTCAATAAGTTTTGCGAATCGGTAAGGAAAAACAGAGGAAGGGGGATGGCTGTTTGTGGAGGTGTTGGGACAAGTTATGAAAAGTCAGGACGTACAGCCGCACGCTCCTGCCTCGTCTATTTAAGAAGCAGTAGCTGATCGCAAATCGTCAGTCACAAATTATTCAACAATGGAGAAGGTTGAGCACCGCGCAGTGATCAAATTTTTGACCAAGGAAGGCAAGAATGCAAAAGAGATCCATGAACGCATGGTTGCAGTGTACACCGACACCGCCCCTTCCTATGCAACCATTGCTCGCTGGAATAGGGAGTTCCGCCATGGTCGTGAGTCCCTTGAAGATGACCCCCGTCCAGGACGCCCGTCAGACGTGACCAACGAGGACAATGTGGCCCCTGTGGAGAGGAGGATCCTCGAAAATCGACGGGTGAAGGTCGAAGAAATCGAGTGAGAACTTGGAATATCACATAAAAGTGTTATCAACATCATCCACGACAATTTGGCCATGACCAAGTTCTCTGACCGTTGGGGCCCTAGAGACATCACGAAACCTCACGCCCCATGATCGACTTCAACGTCGTCAAAGTAAGGAGGAGCTGCTGCTCCTGTACAACCAAGACCCGGCGGGATTCGAGTCACGCATAGTGACAGGTTATAAAACGTGGGTCCATCACTGGGATCCCAAGACCAAGCTCGAAAGCATGGCCTGGAAGAACAAGGTCTCTCCCACCCTTATCAAGTTCCGAACCCAACCCTCAGCCGGGAAGATCATGGCCACCATCTACTGGGATTCTGAGGGAGTGTTGATGGTGGACTATGCGCATCATGGAAGGACCATCACAGGCCAATATTACGCCGAGGAACTGGTGGGGTTGAAGAAGTGCATCCGTCAGAAGCGGCGCGGCCAGTTGACACGTGGTGTCCTGCTCCTCTACGACAATGCCCCTGTCCACAAGGCCAGAGTTGTACAAGCTGCCGGGCGTGAGTGCGGATTCGAGGAGCTCAACCATCCCATCTAAAGTCCAGATCTGGCCCCTAGCGACTACTTTTTATTCCACCAACTCAAGGCTGCACTGCGTGGACGCCGGTTTATGTATTATGAAGATGTCAAGCTCGCCGTCCAGGAGTGGATTGAACAGCAGTCGGGAGATTCCTGGTTGTCCGAAATTCGAAGCCTCAGGGACAAGTGTCGCAAGTGCATTAAAGTCGAAAGTAGTTATATTGAAAAATAATAGAACACTTTTCCTCATATCTCATTTCCTCATATCCGAATTGCAAAACTTATTGACCGCTCCTCGTCTATCTGTTTTGACATGAAGTCTAAAAACGGACAAATTTGCCCCGGTATCTGAAGTTTCGAATCTCTTCAGACGAAATTGTCCCTTTACCCAGTACATTGCAACTAACCCAGACAAATCAGCTGCTGATAAAAAGTCAAAATACTTTTTGAACGGATTTTCATTTCTCGGTAAAGATGAAATACGTCCATCAAACTAACCACTTTCAAAATATGTAGTTCTTTAGCTTGTCGAACCATACCTTGGCAAAGGAAAGAACGTCACGACAGACAACCTTTTTTTTACCTCTCTGAGTTTATGCCGTAAATTACAATACCAAAATACTACCTTCTTTTAGACTGTCGTAGGGTGACCGTGAAGAGGGCACGCCAAAATATCAGGATACAGAACCCAGTGCGAGGGTTAAATAATCAAAATCGAGTGCGTTTGGCCTAAATAATTAATTCTTAGAGGTTTTGGAATTAGAGAAACTAATGGTAGAAAAATAAATTTACTATATACAACGAAAATATTAATAGCACAGGTGAATAAATGACAATAAATAAAATGAGACCCGGATACCAAACGCGGGAGAGATGGGGGAGGGGGTATAAATGATTCGACGGTTACGAGAGTCCGAGAGATGATGCACAGTGATTACTTCCAGAGAAAATGGGAGAGTGCAATTATCAGGGAGACTCACGTAAAACCTAATTGACTATAGACTTGAATACGGCGAGTAAACGGGGCGCTGCAAAGTTGAACTTGCAAGATTCCTTCTTCTCTAACCTCGCTGAGAAATGAGCGAAAGAGTACTCCAGTCGTTGAACGAAGTCGATAAACGAGTAATAGATGCTTGTCCGTGTCTATCGTCTATCGGGCAGAAATTCTGGCATTAGGAACGAGCAAGGCCGGATAGAGATGACAGGTCGTGTTCTTAACTGGAAGCCGTTGGGAGGCGAAGCAGGGTGTACGAGACTGTACAGGTTTGTATGATATTGCTTTCTAAAAGCTTTTCTCGAAGTATTTATACTGCCTCGGGGAAGCAGGTCGCCGGGGGCCGTAAAAGGGGCACATGGATCTCATTACACTTGGCGCGCCAGGGTGGGTGGGGGAGGGGAGGATAGTCTCGGAGGGCTCACAGCTTTGCGCAAAGGTACTTGGCACCGTGGATCTGGCGCCGATCTGACGGAGCGACAGAGAGTAATGGAACCCAAATGAATTACGCGGTCGCGCGAAAATCCCACTGCTCCTTTGGGGGTGTCTAGCCGTGCAAGTATATATTCTCAGGCGCACAGGTAGATGTTGGGTTCTAGGGGGGGTGTAAACCTTCTCCCTCTGACATCTCCTTCCCTCTCAAGATGGAGCTTCAGAAAGAAGTGTCATCAGTCTAATATAAGGTAATCACACATCTAAATTTCCCATAGGGACACAATTACAAAAGGGATGGTACCGGGTACTCTGCACTAAAATAAGTCAAATAAAGGGGACTCGGGAAATGCTCGCAATTCCCATTACCGAACGCATCAAGAAAAAAATAAATAACATTAATAATACAATAAGACAGACAGAATAGTTATTAATAGCCGAGGTCAACATATTCTCGTTAACCAGGGGCTTACAAACAAGGATATTAAATAAAGAAAAGTCCCACAATACAAAAAAAGGTATATACTAACAGGGTAACTCATCGAAAATATATAAACAATAATAATAGAAAATAATGGCACATATTCTTATAAGGCATTACACAAAATTACAAGAATAATAATACAATAAGATAGACAGGAATAGTTATCAATAGCCTGGGTCATCATAGTATCGATAACTAGGAGCCTATATGCAAGGATATTAAAAAAAAGAAAGGCCCCACAATTAAAAAAAAGGTACATACGAACAGGGTAACTCTTCAAAAATATATACAGAATAATAAAAACAAATAATAGCACATATTCTTATAAGGCATTACAAAAACTATAAGCATTTCTTGTGGAATATATACAAAAGTAATCCAATTATTCTTCAACGGCATGGCATCGGGGAACCGGGGGCCAAATAGCGACATGAGAAAACGGCTTTGAGATTAGGGGACCTCTGCAACGATGCAGGCTTAACTCGTCCTTTGACGGCAGTCTTTTGGCAGATATCGCAAGAACTGCAGTAGCAAGGGATTTGAAGATCTTCTAGGTGGTCTTCGTGTGGCTAAAATGTCCTGAAAACAGGCTGTCATGTGCAGTGGTTAAAATGTGACCAACGTGTGAACGCGGGACACACAATACTCGCGTCGGGGGTTTACCGTTTTCTGAACACGCACAGTAAAGTAAGCCGTCCGTAACTTGGTAGGAGATCACCTTGTCTCCTTGGGTGGCTTATTGCTCTTTTGACCTGGCCTTAGCCCACTTGGGTCGGAGGGATTCGCAGTTCTTTTGGTTACTTGCGAAGTCTTCGGTTATGACCTCCTTGAATTCTGAAGAACGTGAGTTTTCTAGGGGCGAGGGTATCTTCGAATCTTTCACCACTTGCGAACGGGTAACCAAGGGTTGGGTCACGGAGTTGGGGAAGACCCGTAGGCACTGGCCAATGAGGACGGAGCAGAATTTAATAGGGGCTGCTACTACTTCTGCCCATCCAGTGAAGTACGTACAATCTATGTAGCACTTAACGATGGGGAACCGATTGGCGCGCCCCAAGAGGTCTTACACGACAGCGAATTTATTATGGTCCGGGATACTGGGGGAAGCAGCTTGTCTGACACCATATGCAGGTGCACCCGGTATCTCTCACAAGAGGGGAAACACGGCAGCCATTAATAGTTCCAGATTCGAAGTTAAGGCCTCCAAGGGTATTCTTATCAAACAAGAAGTTTATCTGGTGGCCGCCGGGACTTGAGGTGCTCGGGAGAGGAGAAGATTCCGGTGGTGTTAACGGAAGCGCAGACGTGGCAAAGATCTAGTATACCTGGTGAGAAGAGTTATTCCTGAACTGAGAGTTCTGGGAATAGTTCGTTTTCACGTGGCCCTCCACACCACAGGAAAAACAAATGATGGGTTTCCTGGGAAAAGATGACGTAGGGGGCTTGAAGAGAATGGTTTTACATCCCGGTGTTCTGACGAAAAGAATAGTTTCGGCTTCAACGGCCTAGTTACCTTGGCAAGCTCGTTTCCTGGTCCTACTCATTTCAAGTTTATGAAGGCGGATTCTTTCCTTTTCTTCTCGTTCCTTCTCTTCTCTTTCTCTTTCAATCCCCTTTCCTGTCTAATATAAGCTAAGAGGTCCTTGCCGTTGAGCCCAATCGACTCTCCTTGCAACTTGAACGTGTTAAATAATGAGGACATTTTATCGGGTTCGACTAGCTTTCAAGAAAAGCATAACCAAAAAAGGGGGAATGATTTGACGCACAAGGGAAGTGCTAGTAGGCTCTGGGGACCTACTATTCTTCACTAAAAAAAACCCAACAAACAGAGCGATAATTATTTGGCACGGCGCGAATTCTTAATTTTATTTGAAATATTAACTCCGGAATTTAGCGAGAGCCTGTGTTGCTCAATACGCACGAAGAAAAGGACAAAACGATAAACAAAAAAGAAAAGAATTAAGAGTAACTCCTTTACAATACGGCAGACGTTTTATGATGCCTGGAAAGTGTTAAAGTTTCACACGGTCACAAAATTCAATACAAAATATACACACAAAATGGAAAATGGGTAAAGTCTTTTCTACAGTTTCTAAAACCAGAACCTTTAATATACAAGAATAACACCCTTAAGAATCTGTCACAGGTATAAAAGAAATTAGATCAGATACTGCGGGTGACCCTAAACAACCTGACACCAGAATATAATATAGATATCGAAAGGTTACTCCACACCTGACACCAGAATATAATATAGATGTCGCAGGGTGACCGTGAAGAGGGTAGATGTCGCAGGGTGACCGTGAAGAGGGCACGCCAGAAAATCGGGATTCAGATACCAGTGTGAGGGTTAAATGAACAAAGTCGAGTGCGGTTAGCCTAACTCTTCAATTCTTAGAGGTTCTGGGATTAGAGAAACAAATGGTAGAAAAATAACTTTACTATATACAAAGAAAATATTAATAGCACAGGTAAATAAATGACAATAAATAAAATGAGACACGCGATGAGGAAAGGATACAAATGACTCTACGGATACGAGAGTCCGAGAGAGGATGCACGGTGATTACCTCCAGAGAAAATGGGAGAGTGCAATTATCGAGGAGACTCACGTAAAGCCTAATTGACTATAGGCTTTAATACAGCGAGTAAACGGGGCGCTGCCAAGTTGAACTTGCAAATTCTTTCTTCTTTAACCTCGCTGAGAAATAAGCGAGGGAGTACTCCAGTCATTGAACGAAGTCAATAAACGAGTGATAGATGCCTGTCCGTGTCTATCGTCTGTCAGGCGGGAATTCTGGCTTTAGGCACGAGCAAAGCCGGGTAAAGATAACGCGTCGCGTTCGTAGCTGGAAGCCGTTGAGAGGCAAATCAGGGTTTACGAGACTGTACGGAGCTGTATGGTACTATTTTCTGAAAGCTTTTCTCGAAGTATTTATACTGCTTCGGGAAAAGCGGGTCGACAGTGGCCCAAAAAAGTATAGTCTAGGCGAGATCAGAGTTTTGCGAAAAGGTTCTTGGCGCCGATCCGACGGAGCGACGGTGAGAAATGAAACTCAAACGAATTACGCAGTCCCACGAAAATCTCGCGGCTCCCTAGGGGCTGTCTAGCCGTGCAGGTGTATCTTCTCAGGCGCCACGGGTACACGTTGGGTTCTAGGGGGAAGTGGGGGTAAACCTTCGCTCTCTGATAGGGACAATAAATCGTGATCAAAAGAAAGTGTTAATTGGCATCAAGAATTTGCGAGACAGAAGGATCAACACTCATGTTTTGAAGAATAACCAAGCAACGCTAACTGTCTACCAATGCAAACTAAATAAAAATGTGTTTCTTCTGAGAACCCTAAATAAGTTCAAGATGATGTGAAAAGAACAATCCAACGGAATATGGAGCGGATATTGTCGATCAGATGGCTCGTAAATACAGCACAAAAGCTGGCTCAAGAAGGTGGCTCGTTCAAGTCCTCTACAATATGTTGGATCTCGCTGGAGTTAATGCAGCTGTTCTCTATCGGGAAGTTACTGATAGGAAAATTACTCATCGTGACTTTCTTCTGCAGTTAGCTTTCAAATGCGACAGGTTTTTGAAAAGAGTGAAGACACTGCAGAGACAGACCTGACATTGTCCCGGAAAAGAAAACAATGCCAAGTGTCAATGTGAAAGCAGAATAAAACTTGTAAAATTTGTATGTGGATCCTGTACATTCAACATAATAAGGATAATTACTTGCAAAAGTGTTCTTCAACATAAAAATTAACAAAAGTAAAACTAGAATTTATGAATAAGATATGAATTAAATGTTTTTCCTTCTGCGAAGTTTACCTTATGGTTTTATTAATTTCTAAGGTTTGTAAGAAGTTTGTTTATCTGTTCTTATTTCACATGATGACATTAACTGTATATTTGTTTTTAAATAAATATATAAACATGTATAACGTATCATTTTCATTCTATAATTACTAATAAGCGTAAATAGAAAATAATGGTATATGGTGGTCAAAATAACCGTTCTCGCTGTTAAAGGTATCGGAAAATTTCCGCTGTTCTCGTGTTAATCAACCTATGTTTATCTATGTGATCTCTAATACATTTCCTAATTACAGTTTGCACCTTTTTCCCAACCAATGATGTCAAACTCACTGGCCGATAATTACACAAATATATTTTACTCCCTTTTTTAAAGATAGGTATCACATTAGCTTTTTTCTACGCCAATTCCCCCATTGGTTTTATTTATTTATTTAGGCCACAATGCCAGTTTCGAAGCTTCCCGACCCAATTCTTGTGTCGGAACATGAATGAGTGACAGATCATTCATGGACAATAAGATTTGATTATCCTAGCGAGGATGATATTTTCTCGTTCAATATAAAATTCGACTTGACTCTTACGCCCATACCTTTTGAGGTCAGCCCACCTACACAAACAAAGATGATTGATCCAACCCAGCTAACTTATACTAACCCAAATCAATCGCCCAGCTCCCTAAAGTAACTAGAGTAGTAAATCTGCCCCACTCTTTCGTCACATTTAAAGGTACGTATGAAGATAAGTCCTTAAAGCGAAGTATCGGAAACTAGTTAGGTAGTTTGGAACAATATTTTCTGAGGGAAAATATTGTGGCCAAGGATGAAAAAACGTTTCATACACCAATCGGAAGGAAATTCACTTTTTCATCTCAATACGAATTATGTTTTATTGTAACGTTACAACTTGGGATGAATTTTAAAAGGAATTAAAGGATATAAAATTCGCGTATCTTTTGCTGTCTATCAGTAATGTATTTCACGCAAACTGGAAGAGAGGTGAAAAACAGGATTTTCGTGATTTTGTTGCTGGAACAAGTGTGTTCCAGCTTGTTACAGTTGTGATGGCGTGGCCATTTTAGGCATGAATGTACACACCGTTCATATTATTCAATCTGCCGTGAGCACGTACACAGCAATGGGCAGTGCTTTAATGTAAAGGAAATGCACCTCCTAAATCCCAAACTAAGCATTATCAAACATAGGTACCAAATGGTAGGCCCACCATCTCAACTGCCATTGTACGAAGAACCTCCACATGTACAGACCGACTACCTGTTTCCACCTCGGTCGTATGGGGAAGTGCCGCCAGATTATTGCTCCTCCGATCATTTTTTAGGCCAATCATTCACGGCGAGGGAGTAAGGTTACCCTCGTATCCCGGGGAATTAGTAGAGTCCTTGGCCATCCAAACGATTCTTTTAAGACGAGGATCCGCTTGGGATTTTGTAGTAAGTAGGAAAGCGAGTAATGTAGAGTGCTCAGCCTTGCTGGACACTGGAGCGAGTACTACTTTACTTAAGAAGGAATTCATGGAAGAATTGCAACACACAGAGTCCCACCACCCCGATTTCAGTTAGTGGGCGTAACAACTAAAGGTTTGTCTTTTGAAGAGATAGAATTAGATTTAGAATTTGAGCAGTGCAGTCTGACCCTCCAAGAGTTCTATTGTCGGAAATGAAATGCGATTTGGAACTAATTTATTTTTAGATTTAGATTTCTTAAGAAAAACGAATGTGAAATTGCCCCGGCGGGAATTGCAGTTCGATGTAGAGGAAAGGTACATACGCTTGTGGATGTTGTACAACCTCGTCCTAGTAGACAGAATGCAAACGAGGAGATCCGTGGAATGGATGTTGGGGAAAAGGTTTTTAAGTCAAAGGAGAACCCAAGAGGTGCAACGCTCTTATTTCACTTCCCCTTTCAATATTTCTTCTACTACTTATCCCCTCTCTCTCTCACTTTCTTTTATACTTCTCTCGATTGTAACACTCGTTCCATGGTTTCCGACATGTCCCAAAGTTCAAACTTATCCCTTATTTTTTTTTATTTATTTAATCCATAGTGCTAGTTTCGAGGCTTTTCACCTTATCTCTAGGTACAACATTGGTTTGAGCTCTTTAAGAAAAAAAGATTATCTTAGAAGTACTCTGTATAGCAGAGTACAGATGATTAGTTCACATTTCTAGCGCCTCCACCATCGAGAACTTAAACGAAACCTTTTTAAGAATATGGAACCCAATTTTATCATGTCAGGAATAACGACTCCAAACCTTCCCATGTCAAGACTAGCAAACCCGATATAAATATATAAAGGGAAAATAAAACGTGAGTGATTTTTACTTTACTTTAAACTATTTACATAAATAAATTAACCTGTTTACTTTATTTCTTTCCATCTGCATGGACTGTTGCCAATAACCTGAAAGAAATTCGCGTTTGCATCCTCATGTGTTAATCATTGCCTTATGTCTTCCCCAATACGATTCGATGTGTTGTGTATGAACGCCTTTATGTGGATTATAAGCGAAGTGCAAAGAGATGGCGAGGTTAAGCCCTTTGGGTGTGGTTAGTCGCGGATGGGATCCTTGATTTGGATTATTGACTAGATTTCTGTGGACTCACCATTCAGCACGTAGAAAATTGATCGACATCTCATCACTTTCTCGATTATTGCCAAGTATTTCTTGGTCTCTGTGTTCAACTACTTTCATATACACAAATATTGTTAATTAACGAGTATCTACTCGACCAAATACCTAACTTGACTTCTAGGACCTCGACCTCGATGCTGTTTTGGTTAAGTTAACATGAGCAAACCAAACTAAACCTAACCTCTGAGGTTATGAAAACGTCCTTGGGGACCTTCCATATAAAGAATATTGAAGCCCAAAATTCATTTGTCAAGAACAGCAACCCCTCCAGGGGTTGAGTTCTCTATTCCGTAACATGAACTGAAAAAAAGCCCTTTTTTTATTGGCGAGGAAGGTATTCAAGGCTATTGTCCGTTTGTCAACTAAAGAAAAGCTTGAGATCAGAGGAGGGTGTTCAAGACTAAATGACCTTTGAGAGGAATGAAAGTTGAGGGGTAGAAGTGGTTTAGAGGGTCAGTGAGTTCAGGTTCGGTTTCTTTATGGTGAGGCGACCAGCAGCGTGTTTGAAGGTAGGAAGAAATTTGTGTTGGAAGCAACTCAGAAAACATGTGACTGTTATGAATTATTTAGAAAATGATATTTAGTGATATATGAACAAAACAGAACTTAATAATCATGTCTCTGAAGCGATGAAGCTGACACACGATGAAAATAACGAGACAAATTACAGCTAATAACATAAAAATAAGCAAAGCACTGTCTCTTGTAAGCGTAACAAGAAAAACACAACACTTAAATAACACTTTAAACACTACTAGAGACTAAAGGTAGCAGACCAAAGCGGAAATAAAAAAAGAAAACAATTAGCAAGCACTGCTCCCACGCCACGTGGTTATAAGCCAAAATACCTTAGTAAACTTGCAAAATTAGGAAATTATAAAAAACGAGTTTTGGTACATGTGTGTGTGGGGATGGGGGGTTGCTGGTTTTAGGAGGAGATCGGTTTAAAGGCACAAAAAATAACTGGCCTTTCTGCACCGCTCAACGGGTTCATCGAAAGGCAAATACGCTAATCTCATAAGCCAGGACCAAACGTATAAAGGGAGACGTTTATTTAATTTACAGTCGCGTCGAATTCACTCTTTGCACAATAAATTTAGTTACAATATTTATAATACATTAGAAGAAGCTCGCAAGTAGAGGTAATTGGACTTTGTAAAGATCATCAGCCCCTCCCCCCCCCCTATGTAAATACTTGAGAATTAGTCGAGAGTAAATGTATATATTTTAATACACGTAAATTTATTATTCTCTGGTTCAGCTTCAGAGCAATATCTCTATGCTCATCTCGTACGGGTAAGGAAAACTTTTCTTGTGACCCCGTTTCGGTGAAAACACCAACTACATAAAGAAAAATTACACGATTTCACCAAAGACAATTATATCCTTCCTTAGATAAACTACTATTACACAAACAAAATAATCAATCAAGCCAGCAAAAAAATTTATCCCCACGGCTTAAGAAGAATTACAACCCAAACTTAACCCCCAAAATCTGAGCGCAAAAAAGATATAAACCAACTAAAACAAAACAGAGCACCCACGAAACAGAAATTACAGCAAACTCAACACCTCAAGTTCGCATCGCCAATCTCAAAACAAAAAACGGAAAAGTAGAACTAAATACACGAGCATAATAAACCACAAAACGAACTAAACACAACTCAACTCCCGTCCCCACACATGGAGTCACTGATTACTTTCTACAACAAGCCTCCCCAAACAATACTGAAACATAATAACGAAATATTACTGTTAATATTTATTTCACTTAAAGTCTATATGAAGATGAACTCAAAAGTGATAATTAATTATTATAATCTTTAAATTAATTAGTAGCTTTTAAAAAAATATTATTATAACATTTTTCAGAAAAAAATGCGCAAAAATGTAATGGCTTTGTTTTTAACGCCCACCATTGTTTGTCCAAAGGCCGCGGAACGTATCGTGCGTACTTCTTTTTGCAATGTTCCAAAATGGCCAGAAACGCGCAGGCGCCGAATCGATTTTAAGAAACGCGTGGATACAATTGTATTCTGATCAAAAAGTTGGCGTGTGAATCGTGTTCCTTGTCTCGCTTGAACATTGTTCAAGCACTTCATAAGGCGAGGCAGCTTTAATTAACTGTTTTATGAATCAGGCTCTTTTGCCAGCTGCTACTTAGTGTCAAATTCCCCTCGAACTTATGCTTTTTGATGCCATCATTCGGAATCATTTGCTATTGAAGAAGGGGTCCACACAAAAGATACACAAGAATGCTAGAAAGAGTTAAAAGTTGGATTTTGCGATATGTACTAGGTATGTACCTCTTTCACTGCTATCATCAGGAGAATATGGAGGATGAAGCAATATTTCCCAACCGAGCTCCTCCAACAGATATTTGGTCATTTAAGGTGTGTAAGGACGGACATTATCCTGGCGGAGGATGGCATCCCTTCTGTTGACTAAGGAGGCTCACTTTGGGCTGAAAGCGTTTTTCAAACAACAAAGTTGATTGCATATGAGATTACCATTAATTGTTTGATTGTTGTTTAACAGCTCGTACTGGACAATCCCTTCAATATCCTACCATACACTAAACATGACCTCTTGGGATGAAGTCCTTATCTAGAAGGTTAAGAAATTCTGCTTCCTCTATTGGTCCACGAACGGCAGTGTTTAACGTTATGATAAAGGATCCTCTTTTCATCCTCAGTACCAAGACTGCCACAAAATGGTGCCTGTAGTTATCGTGAAAGCAATGACTCACAACATGCAACATGCAACATGCTGCTGCTGCTGCAGATTCGCCGATGACAGTAGTTCGTTCGGTATCCCTTTTCCAATCACTAGAACCCTTCACTCCTTTTCAGTTGGCGTAGGACAGTCGTATGGGGTACGTTAAATTGTTATGCGAGTTTCCTTAAGGTTGTAGCAAGATTTGGGGCTACACAAGCTTCCAACTCTGCAAAATCAAGTTCTTTTGGACGATCTTCTCTTGGTCTATCCATTAGACTAAAATCTCCACTTCGGAAACGGGAAAATCACCTACTGCATTTTTTTCATTTACTTCACTTTCCCCATAATTGGTCTGAATAGAGTTTGCCGCTATGATTTCAGTGATACTTTTATGAAACTCATAGAGTAAAACATGTCTAATGTGATCTTTAGATAAGAAAACATAGGAGTGACTAAGAACAATATTATGAACAATATTTTTATAATCTGAACTAAAAAGGTATAACTGAAAAGGTAGCATTTCTAAACGATAGATAACATGGGGCACTACTTTTAATAAATACTATCTAAAGCTTCATTCTAGAAAAACAGACATTACTTTCGTCCAAACCTTATATATATATATTTTCTCCTCCCCTTTTCCTACATCCCTATAAATATATGTATATATATATATATATATATATATATATATATATATATATATATATATATATATATACATATCAAGTTAAATGCCAGTTTAACTTGATATATATTAATCACAATTCTTTGGGTTCTTTCCTCAACTATAAAGATCGTATTGATCCGATATTGAGATACTATGTTGTATGTATATCAATTCAAGTGTACCGGCTACAAAGCCTGCTATGGAGGCCAGACTAGCCTACATCTTAAACAGAGGGTCAATAAACATCTTGGATTATGCCATAGAACTCAAGACCCTTAACTACACCCGAATTCTTCAGCATACGAAATCACGCAGAAAATACTGGCCACCTAATTTCATCGGAACATTTTTCCATTCTCTCTGGAGCTCCTTCAGGCCATTTATTAAAAATACTCGAGTCGCTCTATATTACAAAAATTAACCCGACACTTAACCAGTCTGATTTCTTCTTCCCCTTACGTATCCCATAACCCTACAACCTATCAAGTCATTTCCATACTCCTTTGTCGTTTAACTTTTCATTCTTGTCCTGGAACGACTATCTGATTAAGTTAATGTGTATATCATTCACGTATTCGGTTCTTTTAATATTTTAATTTTGTAATTTTATACCGTGTCATATTTTAACTTTAGTCTCTCTTCCTTGGCTTTATCTGATTTGTCCTAAGCTTGTTTTTTCAGCGTTCTTTTAGTGTATATATATATATATATATATATATATATATATATATATATATATATATATATATTTATCAGTGTATGATGGGAGTAGCTTCTCTTCTATAGATGTTTTGGTAAAGACCAAGTTGTATTTCGACTTTACCCATTATACTTTTGCATGTTCTAATTGTCGGATGCAGTTTTTTATATGAGACTGAAGATTGAAAATCAACTGAGGAAGATCCATTTTATCTGGTGTTAATTAAAATATTCGAATTTTTCGCAAATTTTGGCCGTGAGCTTTCGCCTTTCTTCAGGCATCGTCAGCCGGAAGTCTTGGTTATCTTTGAAGCGGCAATGATGGGAAGTTTTTATTCTCGTTGCATGGCGAGGTAATTGTTTGGTGAGCAGCAAAGAATAAATTTCGTATTCGTTCTTTGATGCCTTTTATAGGTGGGACTCAAAGTACGGTTCGCCTTTCTTTTAGCAGAAAACGTGCAATACTCGCTCAGACCCTGGCTCGCTGTGTGTTCTTGTTCGAGCCCATCCCTTTGATAAGAAGAGCCTCCAAAATATTCAGGCGGTGGAGATCCGAGTTTTTTTCTGAGGATAGTAGTGTTTACAACAAGGATCTTTCTTGTAATTTGTTCATTGTGTTGTTTATTGTAGTGTGTTTAGATTCCTCATTTTTGCAAGTGCATTGTTAGGCGTCGGTTGAGGGTGGTGGTGGTCATACCTTTATTTTGGTTATTTGGATGAGGCTTGTAGTCCTCATGGGGGCATTCAAATTTGTATACAACATTTGTAGTCTTCAGAATAGATTCTTTTTCACGGAGATTGTTTTTCATTATATGTTGCTGACTTTTTTTTTTTTTTATAATATATTCCTAGAGATAACTTATTGTCTTTTCAGATCATTGCCCTGAAAAGCGAAAAGCGCTCGATGGCATGGGTTCAAACCACACCCATTATTCATTTTCATTAACGGGTTAAAGTTTATAAGATTATTATGCCATTTATTACCTCTATTTTTAATCTATGGTTGATCCTTTTTTTGTCTTAGTAAAAGACAAAACCGTTTGTGAATCAGTCTTTCCTAACTCATATGTGTTATTGAGCATACACGAGTATGTCGTGTTCCGGGCGAGATTGAGACGGTGTTAAATCAGAGCGTTAAATTGCTTTCGCCATATTTAATTTCTGCCTTTCAAAAACCTTTTGAAGAAAGAAAGAAAATCGCAGAGACTTCGGATTGCAGCACACCATATAACAGTAGAGTACAAGGCAAAGAGAAATTCTGCGCGAATGAGCATTTGAGACAAGAAATCGAAGTTTACTAAAGGCGAGAGAAAGGGACATTGGAAGATAAAGATCAAGGAGAGGAAAGGGACGGTACAGTGAAGGTAATCCATATTGAAAAGGCAGAAATAACGTCAAAGGAAAAATGGATTATCCTGGACTGGAATCAAACTCAGGTCTGCTGATTTCCGTTCAGATGCTCTACCATTAACCTACCAGGCACGATAACTCAAACCCACCCAAAACGTCTCTCTATCAAACCCAGTATCCCTCCAGGCTAGAAACCTCCAAGGAATTCTTATACCATATATCTAACCCGCTACCTTTGGGGGGGGTCAGAGAAGGGACGCAGCTAGCAGGGGGCAGTGATTTTGTTTTCATACATAATGGGCATGACCGACTATGCCCCTCAATTCCCATCTTGGTAGAGGGAGGGTCCCCCCTCTCACCCACTCCGAGCGTTAAACAGGTTTCCTCTTTCTCCTTTTTGCAGCCGCCCTTGGACAGCCATAACTCTTCTGAGGAGGTGCTCCTCCTCTTGTGTTATCTTAGGAGCCCCTCCAAGATTCTCCTAGTGGAGAGAGTGTGTCCTCCTCTACACTACCCATGGGGGTTTCTCTCTTGCTCCCTTTTGAGGAGTTACCTCCAGGCGATTCTTCACTTGTGAAGGGTCCATTTTCTTTTTCTCTGGGGCCCCACAATGACCACGGGGAAGCAGAGGACACAGTGCGACAGTCCCTTCCCGATGGGGACAGGTGAGTCACCTCACCCCCTTAGAAGGATAATACGTGGCGTTGTGTTCTTGGCCCTGACTAGCCACTTCGTCGACCCGAAGGGTGTCAGTAGGTGGGAGTTGGCATGCCCGCTCCATCATTCCTCCCAATGTTGGTCGGCCTGCTGCCCCATGGACTTTTTTGACGGGTCGTATGCCCTATGAGTCTTCAGTTGGGATACATGCCAAATACGGTGGGTGGGCACTTGGAGGCCCCTCCTGAGGTGGAGATGATCCCGGAGGTGGCCCCGATCCAGATGGTATAGTCTTCCTTTGGGACGAGCCTGGACTCAGTGCCAGACACCGAATCTGAGCTCGCCCTTGTGCAAGTTCCTTCAAAGGCAGCACGGATGGAGAGCACGGAGGACTTGTAAGGAGAGAAGAGACATTCTCCTTTTGCCGGCCAAAATCATCATTTCAAAGAAGAATCTGGTTGAGACTGGTCCGTCTCGACTTGGGGCCCTTCTGGGGGTCGAGAGAAGCGGGTTCACTCCCCGCTCTCCTCTCCAAAAAAGAAAAAGAGTAAGAAGAAGAAGTCAAAGAGGACTCGGGTTCCTCTCCATCCGTGAGGGGTAGCTCCAGTGATGGACGGATCCGCTAACGTTTCTTCAAGTGACCAGTCCAGGCCGGCACGTCCGGCCCCGAGGCGTCCTTGGGCAGGGAGTCCCAGAGACGAAGGAGAATAACCTTGCTAGTGTAGTGAGCTCAGCCTCTATTACGTTGGGTCCCCTCATTGAGAGAGCACCTGGCTTTTCTAGTCATTTGCTTTACTGACGACAGCATATTGGCAAAAGGCCGCATGTTCCATCAGAGGATAGCATTAGCTGAACTGACTGTTAGAGTGTCGAAGGTTACCTGTTTCTGGCAAATGCGACGGTCCCTTCAGAGTCTGCCATTATTAGTGATTTTCGGACACTCAATAGCTCACCGGTGAAATTGAACCCTCACTGTACCATGAATTCGTGAAAGTGGTGGTTTTTTCGAAGGAACACGTGGAATAGTTCTTTGAAGACATCACCAAAGAGATGACCGACCAAAAGGCGGTAAAATTTGAATGTGTGCTGATGAAACAGGAGGGTGGACTCGAGTCCCCAACACAACTCTTGGTCACGTTCGATCATAACAGGCTCCTTGAATCTCGCGTGGGGGTTTATATCGCTATCGTGTAGAGACATTCGTGCCACTACATTGAAGATTCAAGTACTGCAACCGCTTCTGTCATACGAATCGCTCGTGTAGACATGCGAACTATGGAGTGTCGACTCTAATAGGTATTGTACCGCATTTCTCCCAATGTCAAAACGTACCTATTTCGGTTCTCCTTGGCCAATACTAAGTTAGTGCAATTCTATCGCTAACCACGGCTTCAATCCGATCCGGACTTGTTAGTTGCGTGCGACTCAATATCTCATTATAACAATCGGTCAGTCGGTCCCCGTTTTGCTTTATTTGTTTTAGTAATAAAGTTGTAACTATTCGGCCGATTCTAACGAAGTTTAAAGCCCTTATGTAATTGAACATTCTCTTTCGAATGATGTAATAATTGTCAAAGTCCTCCCAAGGTTAGCCTGGGAATTCTTTGGCAATAACTTTATAACTATTCAGCCAATTCTAACGAAATTTGAAACCTTATGTTCTTTGACATTCTCTTTCGAATGGTATGATTGTCAAGGTCCTTCCAAGTTAGTCTTGGAATTATTAAGAGTTTTGAAGGTCGTAAGGTCATAAATCAGAATAAGTGAGAGCACGAGACTTTTGGTGAGCAGACCTTGTTGTTAAACGGTGTTCAATTGGAAGTAGGGTACTCGCACCTTTCCTTGGTCTTATTTTTGACCGACAAATTAACTAGGAGTTACATATTCGCAGCCTTAGGGACTGTTGTAGCAGTGCCATGGACATTCTCCGTTACTTGGCGTTCAGCAATTGGGGTGCTGTTTTATAGTTTATTGATCATTTATAGGTAAAACGAATGTTGTCTACCTGGTGTGGACGATGCACGTCCCTCAGGACCTGAAGCAGTGTCAGTTGTCAAATTTTGCGATACATTAACCGCACATGTATATATACTATATATATATATATATATATATATATATATATATATATATATATATATATATATATATATATATATATATATATATATATATATATATATATATAATTAGGTAAAAGGCCATGTTGTATGCAGGTTCTATTGAAGTCCACAGCTGGAGCAGCGTTATTAATTTTAACTTGTATTTTCTTAATATTTCTTACAAGTTTTTTAACGGGGTCTTCGAGGGAAAAAAAATAATCTGCGAATGACATTCTTTATTGCTAGACGTCTTTCAACTATGTTAGGTCATCTTCAGGGAATGAACAGAAATGGAATTAGTAAAAAATTGCACATTATATATAGTATTTCTACGCGAACATAATAATTACAAAAATTGACCAATCATGGCGCGCGAGAAACATATAAAATTGGAAGGCTCAGATTGTCTGACTATTGACGGACTGAATTTGGGTTCTGTCTTTTTTTACAACGGAGAGCTGTGAGCGCGCTTAAGGAAAAGTTCACTTTTCATTTAAGTTAACGTTAACTTCATGAAAGAAGAAATATATGCGCCTTCTGGACTGATTGGAGATTCCTCCTGTTTCCAGTGGGCGGGTGCTTACCCTAAAGGGTAATTCATCCTTAATTCCTCCTTATTCCACGCTTTGACTTCCACTTACTTCACCGACTAAAAGCAACATAACACGACCACCGCTGCGCCCAGAGCCACTTAAAGTAGGGTATAGTGAATCCCGGAAGAAAGCTCCAATAGGGGGCGCGAAGAAGGCGCTTCTTAGCTTAGGCCTATTTTGGTAGGGTGGTCGTGAAGTGCTAAAATAAGTAGGTAAATAGGGACCCATAGGCTGCTAGGTGATAGGGAACGTTTTCACTGTCCTTTTTTACAGATTTGGAGAGGAAGGAAGAAAACAAACATAGGCTTAGGAGGAAGGAACGAAGAAAAGAGCGCCTAGGCGCTCGGCTAGCAAAAGGATGGGTTGGTCATCCCCCTCTAGGGAAAGGAGGCAGCCTGGAATGCCTACGAATACGTCTACGGACAATTGACCAGGAGATCAAACCGGACAAAGGAAAACTCTGCGAGACATTTGTACAGATAAAAATAGCCCTCGCCAAAATTATCGCCATCCCAAATGGCTACATGGTAATTGCAAGCAAAGAAAAAGAAGTAGAAAAATTAGTGTCCCAGGAAGGGATAGATACACTAAAAGGAATAGGACTAACATCCCAAATCCCGCCCCAGTTAACTGCACACAGAAGTATCATATGCAGGAAAGTCAACGTTTGGGTGGGTTCTCATGACAAAGAGGAAATGAAAGAAGAAATAGAAAAAAAATCAGGAAGGCATAAAAATAAATGAAATAATTAAATTTGGCCACCACACACATGTCTTTAAAATTGTGTGTGCAACAAAAGATATGGCATCAAAGATATTTAAACGAGGACTGCTCATGTTTAACATGAGAATTCCACCAGAGAACATGGAGCACGAGAAACATTAATATTCAAATGTGCTTCCGCTGCTATAAGATGGAGGACCACTTGACGCGTGACTGCACTGAGAGAGATACAGCATGCTCTGAGTGCGGACAGAAGAACTAAGAAATGCGTTAACTGTTATGGGCCACATAGGACTATGGCAATGGCATGCCCCAAAAGAAAGGAGATAATTGAAAGAAAGGAAAGAGAAGCGAGAAACGAATAAGAAACTAGAAGAAATGCAACATACGAAGGAGTGGCTAAATCAACTGTGAAGCAAATGCAGGAAGCACATACCCATCTAACTGTTCCACAAGGAGCATCAACAGAAGTGCTCACATTCATACTCCATGCCCATGTGACGAATATTGGGAAACCGGGCACCTTCACTACGACACCCAATACAATGCTAGAGAAAAATGCTATCAATAAGATGTGGTTCCCTGACAACCCCCCCTCATCTGAAATCCTTAAAATCAACGTCGCCTCAGCGTCGGCACCAACGAGCAATGAGGAACACACTACTGAAGAAAACGCAATTTCAAACATGTCAGTGCAAAGTAATAAAGGAGACAAAATAGTACGCATGGAAGCACAGGAATTAAAACTTAAAGTCTACAGCGATGAATGCCCCCCCCCCCCCGAGAGGCAAGAAACAGGACGACATCATTAAGGCAATTAAATAAGGAAAATGCGAATGGGCCTTCAAAGGAAAGACAGAAGAAGACCAGGAAGAAGTACAAAAACTCTTAATGGAGGATAAAATTCGAATCTACCCTGGCGACTGCGTTACTCTCGGCCATTCTACATTTAAAAGTATGAAGAATGGTAGGTTTAAAGGCAACGAAGCAGAACCCAACAAGAGATTGACCAGCGAGAAGTTCAGAGATCTCTAGACGACCAAACTTAATATACAATGGAACCAGAAAGAAGAAGAAAGCTGAGCATTCTGCATTTAACACTCAAGGATGGATCGGTAAAACATCGACATTAGAAAATAACTTCACAGAGATCGATCCAGACATAATATTAATATCAGAACACGTAGTGAATCCAGAACAAAAAACAATGAAATTGTTCGATTACACCGTCATAAACGTGAACCCTTCAGGCAAGCGTCATGACGGGGTGGCCATGGCAATAAAAAGAGGGCTGGAGTTCAAAGAAGTTAATAATTTGGATGATGCATACTTAGCAGTAAAAAATGAAACGGAATTAACGCTAATAATAGTAGCCACGGGATACCAAGCACCAAGAAAAAAGTACCTTCCCCTGCACAACCTATTTAAAATCTTTGGCACAGGTTTTCCAACCAACTTAATGGAAGATCTCAATGCCAGGTGCAGTGCAAATGGATACCGCTCCAAAAGCAACAAAGGAGCCAACTTAAAGATGATGTTGGAAAGAAACACTTCAAGAGAATAGGGCCAGACTTTCCAACATATGTCACAGGCAATGCAGCAAACTGAACAGGTTACACACAAGATCTTAGTAACTTCGTCCCAAAGGATCTCACTGACGCCAACCTGGAAGATATTGATGAGAACTCAAGATTAACAAGAACGATCATCGAGGCGGACGAAAGATACATACCAAAGACAGGATACCGTACTCTTCCACATCCTCAATGGCCAGAGGAAATGAAGAGAAAGAATAGGCAACTAAGAGGAATACTAGACCAAGTAATTCTCCATGGATGAAGAAATCAGAAGACGGAGAGAAGAACTGAGGCATCTCATAGAAGAACAGCAAAGCCACATATGGGATATCCTAATAGAAAAAATAGACGAATCAAGAAGACCAAAAGTGAACTAGAGACTAATAAATAGACTTAAAGGCAGACCCCCGAGAGAAAAAATAACAATTAAGAATGAACGGAGAGAAAAGATCCAAGAAGAGAGGACTACATAAGAACTTTTTCGTAATCACTGGAAATCAGTGTTCTCCATAACACCAGAAGGGGGACGAAGACTCCAATCCAGAGATAGACGAAATGGGTCTACACAATCTTGCAAAAAAAACATGAACAAGATCACTCCAGCACCAAGAGTAGAGCGAGAAAGGGAGGAAATTCTGGGTACAGGGGCCTACATAACAACGGAAGAGATCAAAGGCGTAATACAATCATTCAAACAGAAAGCGCCAGGCCCCTCAGGAATAACCAGAATTAATCTTACCAAGGCACCTAACATAATCATCAGAACATTAAAGAATATTTTTATCGCGTGCTTAAACACCGGTTACTTCCCTGATAGCTATAAACTAGCGGAAATAATATTCGTCCCAAAGCCAGGAAAAACACCAAACCACCTCAGCAGTTACCGGCCAATATCGCTATTGAACTTCATGGGCAAAAAGTCTTCAAGAAAATCCTTAACAGAAGACTAAAAGAATATCTTGAAGAAAATGACCTTTATAACGATTATCAGTTCGGATTCACAAGATTTTAGAGACACAGCAATGGCACTTGGAATAATAACAGAGAAAAGAACAAAGGCCAAAGCAGAGAGTAACTACATCGATCTAATCCTGAGAGATGTAGAAAAATCATTCGACAAAGTTCGGGTCAGAGGAATGCAATATAAGATCTTAAATCTCCAGATGAATAACAATATGGAGAAAATTATTGCGATTATGTCGGAGACAGAAGAGCAAATGTGAAGATCAATGGTTATTTAGGACCAGAATTCGAATTGGAAGCTGGACTGGCGCAGAGGGGCTGTCTCAGCCCCACGCTGTACTCAATATACACAGCAGACCTGCCACCGCTAATAATGCCTGATTGCTTAAACATCAGTTCGCGGCGATATAAGCCAACTCGTCGTCATTCCGTACAGAAACGTACGCTTTCAGGCAAGGACAACCAACAGCTTTATAAATCATCAACATCAACAACTACGAAAGAGATTGGAAGATAAGGACGAACAGGAGGAAATTTACAATAATCCCAATCTCCAGGAACAAAACAGCTAACATTGTAGTTGAAGATTAGAAATACAGATATCACAGTGAGGGCAAAGTGCTAGGACTCAGAATAACAAAAGGAGGCTACAAACAACATATAAAGGAGAGGAAAAACAAGGCGATTCTGATGCTTAACCTCCTGTACAATCTAAGAGGGTTAGGCATGAAAAATAAAAGAAAAATCTATCTTGCACTAGGCAGAGAGGTACTACTATACCCGCCAACCCCTATCAATGGTGAAACAAGGACCAAAAATTGGAACTCCAGAAAATACAAAATAAAGCTCTCTACCTAATCACCAATACACGTAGGAGAGAGAGGAAAAGACTACAGGTTCTACACCAAAAAGCAGGATTAGAAACGCTCAATATCAACATCAGAAACAGACCGGAGAAAATATGGAGGAAGATAAACGATCTACCTCCGATATTTGCAGAGCACACGAACACCAGAGCTGGAGTCCCCTTTAGCACTCGATTTCCCAGCGGCAGACAACAGCTGAGAATCGAGGAGGTTCCCATGTTTACTTAAGTAGTAATTCAAAAAGAGAGAAGGAACAAGCATAACGATAAAGATATTTACCCGACTAGATACGAACTCAACCAACGAAATAACCAACCAAGACACCAGATTGATGCTCTAATAAAACAACCGGATTTAAACAACTTAAATAGGAAGAAACAACCGACTAAGAAGACAACACAGATCAAAAGTGTTAACAGAAATAATGCGAACAAAATGAACTAAAAGTGTAATAAGTGAACTATATTAAAAAGTTTAACAAAAATGATAGTGAAGTGAAAGTTAAGAGTAAAACAGAAATAAAACGAACATAGTAAGCTAAAAGTGCAATAAGTAAACTATAGTATTAAAAATTTTATCAAAAATGATAGTGAAGTGAAAGTTAATAGTAAAACAAGTGAACAAAGTGAAACTAAAGTGAAAAAGTGATAACAAGAGAAAGTGAAACAAAGTAAGGAAAGTAAAAACAAGTAACATAACAATACATAAACACAGCTCAGAGCTAAGATAACATAACTCAAAAAGGCATGAATACTACAATAAACACATGAATGAAAGCGACAAATAGTCAGACAATCTGAGCCTTCCAATTTTATATGTTTCTTGTAGCGCTTAGTTTCCCCTTAAAAAATTCCCGCGCCATGATAGGCCAATTTTTGTAATACATACTTATATTTGCGTAGAAATACTATATATACATAATGTAGCAATTTTTGAATAATTCCATTTCTGTTCATTTCCTGAGGATGACCTAACATGGTCGAAAGCGTCTAGGAATAAAGAATGTCATTCACGTATGTTTTTTTTCGCCTCGAAGACCCCGTTAAAAAACCTGTAATAAATATTAAGAAAATACAAGTTAAAATTAATAAGGCTGCCACAGCTGTGGTCTTCAATAGAACCTGCATATATATATTAGGGTAATGACCTTTTGACTTTTTTTTTGAAAAATTATTTTCTGTAGCACGAATGAATGAACATTTGCATATTAATGACAAAAATTACTTTTATTCCATTGAAATATTGAAAAAGGTCACGCACAAACCACTTTGAAATGTAATATAGGCCATTTTAGCATTTTATATGTGTTAAAAATATTTATATTAAATATATAAGCCATCAAACAGACTTGTGCAATAATTTATGTACCATAGAATTGTATAGAATTTTCCAGAAAATCATCACGTAATCGCTTGGGCGATTTCTGTAGAGTTCCAGAATTTTCTTCAGCCATTTCACGTGCTGTATATAAGCGAGATGTTTAAAGCGGGTAGTTAGGAGGAGTGGTCAATAAGTTTTGCAATTCGGATATAAGGAAATGAGATATGAGGAAAAGTGTTCTATTATTTTTCAATATAACTACCCTCGATTTCAATGCACTTGCGCCACTTGTCCCTGAGGCTTCGAATTTCCGACAACAAGAAATCTCCCGACTGCTGTTCAATCCACTCCTGGACAGCGAGCTGGACATCTTCATCGTCCCCAAACCAGCGTCCACGCAGCGCAGCCTTGAGCTGGCGGAATAAAAAGTAGTCGCTATGGGTCAGGTCTGGACTGTAGGGGGGATGGTTGAGCTCTTCGAATTAGAACTCGCGCAGGGCAGCTTATGCAACTCTGGCCTTGTGGACAGGGGCATTGTCGTGGAGGAGCAGGACACCACGTGTCAACTTGCCGCGCCGCTTCTGACGGATGCACTTTTTCAACCCAGCCAGTTCCTCGGTGTAATATTGGCCTGTGATGGTCCTACCACGATGCGCATAGTCCACCATCAACACTGCCTCAGAATCCCAGAAGATGGTGGCCATGATCTTCCAGGCTGAGGGTTGGGTCTGGAACTTGATGGGAGTCAGAGAGCCCCTGTGCTTCCAGGCCATGCTTTCGAGCCTGGTCTCGGGATCCCAGTGATGGACCCACGTTTTATAACCTGTCACTATGCGTGACTCGAATCCCGCCGGGTCTTGGTTGTACAGGAGCAGCAGCTCCTCCTTACTTTGATGACGTTGAAGTCGATCATGGGGTTTCTAGGAACCCAACGGGCAGAGAAATTGGTCATGGCCAAACTGTCGTGGATGATGTTCATAACACTTCCATGTGATATTCCAAGTTCTCGCTCAATTTCTTCGACCTTCACCCGTCGATTTTTTAGGATCATCCTCTCCACACGGGCCACATTGTCCTCGTTGGTTACGTCTGACGGGCATCCTGGATGGGGGTCATCTTCAAGGAACTCACGACCATGGCGGAACTCCCTATTCCAGCGAGCAACAGTTGCATAGGAAGGAGTGGTGTCGGTGTACACTGCAACCATGCGTTCATGGATTTCTTTTGCATTCTTGCCTTCCTTGGTCAAAAGTTTGATCACTGCGCGCTGCTCAACCTTTTCCAATGTTGAAAAATTTATGACTAACGATCTGCGATCAGCTACTGCTTCTTAAATAGACGTGGCAGGAGCGTGCGGCTGCAGGTCCTGACTTGTCATAACTTGTCCTAATACCCCCACAAACAGACATAACCCTTCCTCTGTTTTGCCCTACCGATTCGCAAAACTTATTGACCGCCCCTCTTACTAGCTCAGTTTTAACAGCGTTGATATTATTATTGCCTTATTATAATTGTTGTGTATTCTCCAGCGTTTATTGAAAAAATATCCTGGTATTATTTGGCAAGCTATATTTAACTCTCTCACTAATTATATAATATAATAGCATATAATATTTTATTAGTGTCTGCCTTCTCTCTTATTTTTTTATAATTGTAATTTGCTTGTTTTTTAATAAAATATATAAAAGCTCAATAACAGTTTCTTTAATTTGTTACCTATTTAATATTTAGGTTTATTTTCTATTTCAGTTGCTGAGTACAAAACATGTCGTTCAAGAAGAGCTTATTTAACACAGAGAAGAACAAGAAAACCTGGACAAATAACTTAGTTCAGTTTCAAGCACCATCAAGAAAAGGCAACATGGCAGTTTATGAAGCACCCTTAAGTGAACGGAGTCGCATGCCCCTGAAAATCCACGTCGTTGGACGCTTCAAATTTCTTGAATCCACCGCCAAAGAACGGAGGGAGAGGATTGGCCTAATTGTTGCGGAGCTAAAAGCCCTAAGGATCAAAACATTGAACTTCCCGCATGTATCTGATCAAGCCATTTGTGCAAAACTAGAAAACCTTCTGAAAGACTATGAGTACTGCAGAAAGAAACAAAACTTTAATTCTTTGAATGAACTGTTTGACGTGACCAAGGTGAAAGGCAACTGGTTGTGCAAAGAAGATGAGAACCTCTATAAACAGCAAATTTTGACTAAAGGCCAGGTTGGTTATTCCACTGGTAAACCTGCTAGTGCCAAGACCATCCACCCATCCAAGCGAAAGAAGGCAATGGAAGCGACTGTGTCCCTACTTTCCAGCTCAGCACCACTTGATTGTTCCTAAACTAGCACGGACTCATCTAATAACAGCGAAGCCAGTTCTTTGAAGGATGAGAATGCAGCATCAACGAGGAAATGGAAGCATAACCCAACAGGCTTAGCAAGACTCCTTGCTGCAAGCTCAAAGCTGTCGTCCCACAGAGCAGCAAAGGTATGTCACCAGCTTTCTGGTGACGGCATTGAAATCCCAACCCCATGTCAGTCAGCAATCCACAAGGCTATCTACACGAGAGCTGTTCAGGTGAAGATGCTCTTGGTGAGCACGCTTCATCTTGAAAAGTGGAGCTTACACTTTGACGGCAAACGCATTGAGGAGTTGGAATATCAGGTCGTGCTCCTCAAGAATGAAGCGAAAGAAATAAAGTAGGCTGCGCTCAAATTGAAGGATGGGAAAGCTGTAACAATTGCAAAAGAGCTCTAGGGTGTGTTAGAGGAGTTCAACCTGTGAGGAGCAATTGTTATGCTTGTCGCCGACACAACAAGTGTGAATACCGGCAAAAAGAAAGGCGTTGTTGTTCGACTGCAGCAAATGTTCGAAGATAAAGGTCACCCCAAGCCCAAGTTCATCAGTTGCCAGCACGATGTCCTGGTTTGGATTCTTCGCGTTGTCATGGTCGATGAGCTCCATGGGTCGACTAAATCACCAAACATAGAGTACTTCTTTGTGCAGGATTTGATGAGCAATTATGATAAATTGAAAGCAGCCTTCAGCAACGGTAAAACTGAGATTAAGGAAACAGGCGGCTGGAGAGACGACATGAAGTTACTCTATCACCTCACGCGTGTCTTCCGTCACTTCACTGAGATGAATGAGGTCCCCTTTGTAAAGTTTCCAAAGATCCTAAACATCAGCAATGCAAGTTGGAACTCTCGTGCCATTCTAGCCCTTCTTGCGTTCATTCTGATGCCTGACACCCGGAGCAGGCTGCGTAAAATATGTTCATTCATTTCTTACTCATGGGCTGACCATTGGTTCAGCACCCACTTGTTCCGCGCTGAAGATTTTTATGAACTATCTGCAGCTCTGAATGAATACCTAACAGGTCTCAAATGCTTGAAAACCCACTGGAAAACAGATGAATCTCCAATCAATATTGCCCGAAGCAACCAGTGCTGTGAGCGTGTGGTCAAAGTTATGCAAGACTTGCACGAGTCCTGCCACAACAAGGACAACCTATCACTAAGATTCATCCTGTCCAATGACATTATTGTAACTAATCTACTTCCTTGTATGTTTGATGACCCTATATAATGTTTTATATATATGTGACTCATAAGCTTGTGTTCAATCTTGTATATGCCACCAGTGACTTAAAAAACTGGACAAAAAAACTGACAAATAAAATTTTTAAAATCCTTTTGTGCGTGAAGTATTTTTATCAAATCACCTTGAAAGTAAGATTTTATATAATCTTTAATTAAAGCTCATCAAATTATGACACAGGGATATGAGGTTGTAAAAAATTCATCACCCTAATATATATATATATATATATATATATATATATATATATCAAAAGTTTACAACATAATGGTAGCAATTCAAATTTAAGACTTTATGTACTAGATACAATATAACGATACGAAAAACAAAATGTTGAACAGGATAAACTTTATAAGGACATTAATGAATTTAGATAAAGCAAAAGTTTAAGACACATTCATATAAACATGGTTTAGGATTTGGTTGCATAACCCTTGTTGCCAATTGCAGCTTGCAGACGATTTGCGTGGTCTCCTACGCTCTTTCTACAGGCGCTTGGGCTGATTTTATTCCATTCCTCTCAACATATTTTCATCAAATCAGATAAGATAGGCTAATCTCATTTCTAAACCGTAAGTTTTAATTCCCACAACTGATTTCTGATGGGATTCAGCTCGAAAGATTGACTTTGCCCTTCCAAACATTAATTCTATCTGTATGGAGACAACTCTTAGTTTGTTTTGTTCTATGTTTGGGGTCATTTTCTTGTTGAAATACCCATCCTGGTTTCAAGTTCAGAGAGCCAACGCTAGATAACAAATTTCTTGCCAAAATTCTCCTGTACATTGCGCCTTTCATTCTTTCTTCATTTATCTTCATTCTTACAACCCTTTATGAACAAAAGCAACTCCAAACCATGATTGATCCACCACGGAATTTGACTTTGGCGAGTAAGCTTCACACTTTTTCTCCAAGCCTTGTTGTATGAATTTAGACCGAAAAGTTATATTTTCGTTCAATCTGACAAAAGATTTGTTCCCAGAATGTTGTCGGTTTATTTAATGTTCACATGCAAACACCAAACGAGCTTTACAGTGAGTTTTCTTAAGGAGTGAGATCTTTCTTGGAGTACGGGGAAATAGATTATAACGACGCAGTGTTCTACTTATTGTATATTTGATAACTTCTCTCCAGATCTTCCTGCAGCTTTCTAAGAGTAATTTGTTATTTATCATATATTATTTTATCAGGTTTTCGAGCTGCACGTTCCATTAACATCCCATGGCGAACTGAACGATCTAAAGGATAAATATATCAGTTGCATTAAGGTACCAAATGAATTTTGAGCTACCTTAAGCTGTACAGGGATCTTTCTGTACCCAAGGCTACTCTTATGATAGGCTACAATGCGTTCACAAAGATCTTGACTGATTTGTATATATATATATATATATATATATATATATATATATATATATATAGTATAAATCTTTCATGAACGCGATTTACTGATGAAATGAATCCAGCAAACCGGAAGGAACAGAAAAACAGGATAATTTTTCTTGGAAAAAAGTTATTTCCTTATTTTTGCAAAAATTCTGTACATGGGTGGGATTCGAACCAAGCAGACTGTAGCAAAGAGCAACCGCTTTGATCTCAATTAAACCGCCCCTTAGACCACTCGGCTACGCGGAAGACAAAAAAAATTCCGGAAAAACAAGCTTTTAAGGCACGAGTCGAAGGTCGATCGGGACTATGAAAGAGAGAGAGAGAGAAATTAATTGGAAATTCAAAGGACAGAGGAGAATTGAGGTAAACACGCGGCGAATATACAAAGTATAAATCTTTGATGAACGTGAAAGAATCCTGTTTCTTACGGTTTGCTGGATATATATATATATATATATATATATATATATATATATATATATATACCACAGAATAGGAGCTAAAAGTTTAATTCACGAGACTAGTTTCAGTATGTAGTTTATCATACCCTCTTCAGTCGTATACTGAGAATGCAATTGTTACAAAAGTCTATAAATAGCGTACAGATTAGGAAAAAACAAAAATAGAAACCACTAAGAAACATAAAACGGGGGAAAAAGGTCATTAATCAGGGGGTGTGAGTCTAAGATCGTTGATTATGTTGATTACGATGAGGTTACAGGAATGAGGGCTGCATTTCAATTGCCCTTCTGACAAATTAAAATTGGGAATTTCTCCTATTAATATAGATTCTACTATTTTTCTTTTACGGAAATCTTTATAATTATATATGATTTGTGCCTTTGAATAGTCAATTTGGTGGTTGAAATTGCTAATATGATTAAAAATACTGGATGTGGTATTGCCTCGTCTGACATCACCTTTATGTTCATAAATTCGTTTTGTTAAGGTTCTTCCGGTCTCTCCTATGTAAAATGAGGGACAGTTTGTAGAGCCAGATGAGATTAAATATACACCTGCTTCAATTGGCTGATCCACTGGCTTGGTCGAAGGGAAAGGTTTAAGGATACAAAATGGGTATTTAAATGTGGTTAGGCCTGGAGAAATAACTTTGTTCACTCCTTTGAAGAGGGAAGAAAAAGGGAGGGATAGACACTTCCTATTACTAAATTTTTTTTTATCCTTGGGACGGTAATGAGTAAATTTTTTCTTTAGTTTAATTCATTGAAACTGCGGGTTATATATGTAATCTCGTCTTCTAGAAAGCAAGGGTCACATGGCCTAAGTGCTCTCAAAAACATACCTGATGCAATGGCTCGCTTAATGTTAATATCATGATGAGAAAAGAAATAGATATAAGAGTTAGAATGGGTTGGGGTTTTCGGTACATACTGAAACTAGTCTCGTAAATTAAACTTTTGGCACCTTCAAGGTGGCGCGATTAAAAAACACGCCCTCTCATGGCGCTACCCTAACCCGTGAAAAACTTAATCAGGACACCTCCATCATCCTGAGACTACAAAATATCAGAAGATTACGGATGGCCGAAGCCGTCATCATTCAAATGAAGAAACCGGCAATTAACGTGCAACTTCAGCCGGAAACCATACTCCCGACATCTCGGCGTCCCCGAGTTGACCACCGTTCAAAGAAGCCCGTTTTCAAACTTGATTTTCTTTTGCCTCCTTTGCCAGAGAACTAGATCGGAGCGACAAATAGTCAGACTTTTTTTTTCTTTTTTTAAGGGGAGAAAAGGTACGGCTCGCGGTTACTCCTGCCCTCTGTACCCCTCCCACGATCGGCGTCGGGGACACAGAAGAGGAGATGGCCTGAGGCCGACTTGCTCCTGGAGAAACTCCCCACACGTCTGACTCTCAGTTCAAGTGAACCGATAGTGAAGTGCTTAATAGGAAGTCCGGAACAAGCTTTAAAAGAGGGTTTATAGCTGTGGGAGACGGACAGTTTTGAGTTAAAAGAGCGCAGATTAGTGAGGAAGCAGATTGAGCGACCTCGGTAGTCAAAGGTGGAAAGGGTAGAATACCCTTGCCCGAGGCACAAGGGGGGCCTGCTGATTAATGTGAATTCCGAACGACCATCATGAATTTACTTATCATTCATCATTCTTACTTCCTTTCTCAAACTTTAGCACCTATGTTCCTCATACAGAAGCGGGAGGACCGCCTAATTTCTGTTCCCTTATTTTCTTCATCTTTCATTCATTTGTTCATTGTAGCATTCATGCCGTTTTGAGTTATCTTAGCTCTGAGCTTTGTTTATGTATTGTTATGTTACTTGTTTTTACTTTCCTTACTTTGTTTCACTTTCTCCTGTTGTTATGACTTTTTCACTTTAGTTTCACTTTGTTCACTTGTTTTACTATTAACTTTCACTTTACTATCATTTTTGTTAAACTTTTTAATACTATAGTTCATTATTGCACTTTTAGTTAATTTTGTTTGCATTATTTCTGTTTACACTTGATCTGTGCTGTCTCCTCAGTCAGTTGTTTCTTCCTATTTAGTTTGTTTAAATTCGGTTGTCTTATTAGGGTATCAATCTGGTGTCTTGGTTGGTTATTTCGTTGGTTGAGTTCGTATCTAGTCGGGTAAATATCTTTATCGTTATGCTTGTTCCTTCTCTCTTTTTGAATTACTACTTAAGTAAACATGGGAACCTCCTCGATTCTCAGCTGTTGTCTGCCGCTGGGAAATCGAGTGCTAAAGGGGACTCCAGCTCTGGTGTTCGTGTGCTCTGCAAATATCGGAGGTAGATCGTTTATCTTCCTCCATATTTTCTCCGGTCTGTTTCTGATGTTGATATTGAGCGTTTCTAATCCTGCTTTTTGGTGTAGAACCTGTAGTCTTCTCCTCTCTCTCCTACGTGTATTGGTGATTAGGTAGAGAGCTTTATTTTGTATTTTCTGGAGTTTCAATTTTTTGGTCCTTGTTTCATCGTTGATAGGGGTTGGCGGGTATAGTAGTACCTCTCTTGCTAGTGCAAGATAGATTTTTCTTTTATTTTTCATGCCTAACCCTCTTAGATTGTATAGTAGGTTAAGCATCGGAATCGCCTTGTTTTTCCTCTCATTTATATGTTGTTTGTAGCCTGTTTTTTTATTTTGAGTCCTAGCACTTTGCCCTCACTATGATATCTGTAGTTCTGATCTTCAACTACAATTTCAGCTGTTTTGTTCCTGGAGATTGTGATTATTGTAAATTTCCTCCTGTTCGTCCTTATCTCTCAATCTCTTTCGTAGATGTTGATGTTGCTAATTTCTAAAGCTGTTGTCCTTGCCTGAAAGCGTACGTTTCTGTACGGAGTGACGACAAGTTGGCTTATGTCGTCCGCGGACTGTATGTTTAAGCAATCAGGCATTATTGGTGGTGGCAGGTCTGCTGTGTATATTGAATACAGCGTGGTGATGAGACAGCCCCCCTGCGGAAGTAAGGTGAGAGATGATTGGGGATAGTGAGAATATAGCATGAGAGCTTTTTTTATTTTTATTATTGATGGGGGGGATGTTATTGCGTGTGAAAGAGTAGAAAAATAAAATAAAGCCAGGTTACTGGCTGATCTCTTTCTTCTTTCGACGTCAAAATCTCAATTTTGTTTCTTGGGGTTGTTTTCGGTAGGGTACTTCTAAGTCGACTTTAAATTCTGTATTAATACTGTTCATTTTATGCTCTATGTTAGGTTGTTCTAAAATTCCTTTTTTTATGTAGTTATTTCCTAGTTCTTTGTTTTTAAGCATTCATACCTTTGTGATAGTTTTTTATTGTTTGATTTCGCTATTTATTTCCATATTGTATTCCTTTTTGTTTGGTTGTTTCGTTTTTCATAATCTTGTATCTGATTATTTCTTTGCTTTGGTTTTTTTTCACTTGCCGTTTGTAATTGGCTCAAAGATATCCTTCTTGATGATTCTGACGTCGTTGGGGAAGATCCTTATCTTGTTTTGTTCCAGAAGACTTTGTATAATATTTTCGTCATGGTATGTCATGTAATTCCATTTGCAGGCGCATTTTTCAAAACCTCCATATATTTATCATTCAATTTAGTACCTTTGGGTAGGGGATAGGCCTCGTTTACGATGATCTTACGTTTGAAATATCTTGCTTTGTAACGACAGCCTTCCTCTCTTTTCGTTTCGCTTTTCGTTTCGCTTTCTGTGTAGGTTGGTGTGTCCCATTCGGTTTGGTTCTCTTTTGTTGGGTGTTTTCTTGTTTTCTCTTGGCTCTTTTTTCCTTTCTTTTATTCATTCTCTGAAGTTTCCGTTTCTTTTTCCTCTTCATTAGGTTCGTCGGATTCAACTGTTTTCCCTTTTTCTTCCATCTTTGCTCCTATATTCAGCATATCTTTTACCTGAAGGATTTTACCCGCCGTTACTCCGTATACTAGTGCCGAGGGGGGTTCGGAGAAAACCACATCTTTCTAACTCCGTTTTTCTCAAGGAGAAGATTGAGCGTTTCTGAGAAAGTCCCCGGTTGTGCGATATTTTGGACGTGGGCGTACATAATGCAGGCTAGAATATCCAGGCCCGTTACCTCGTTCACATTGATGTTGTTTTTTAGTTCTTGGGTCTCCTTTATTTCTTTTACCGTACCATTTGCTACGCTGGCGTAGGTTTGTTTTAGTTTAGAGTTCTTTTTTTTCTTTTGTTCCTGCTCTTTCTTGTTTATTATTTCTTTTCTTTTTGGACAGTTTACTGCCATGGTCCTGTGTGGTCCTTGACAGTTCACGCACTTTTTTATGGTTTCGTGCATTCTCTGAAGGTGGGACTAGTGCTTCCACATCCCGAGCATATTTTTTTATCCTTGTTCGGGCAGTTCCTTGTGACGTGATCCTCGATCGCATAGCATTGGAAACAGGTCTGAACATTAATGAATTTTTCTATGTGATATTTTCTGTTGGTATCCGCATCCCGAATGCCAGAATTTCGTTGTTCGTAGCTTTATTGGCCATCTCCGATGAAATACACACTACTTTGGAAACTTGAATATGGTGGCCGAATTTGATTATCTCTGCGATTTTGAGGTACTTTTTTTCCCTTTCCACTTCTTCTTTGAGTTCTTCTTTTGTGTGCGAGCCGACATAAAGGTCTACTTTGCGACACAGAAATGAACGGTTCGCCATTAATTGTGGTGACAGTTTCAGTGATAAGCTAATTTTGCTCAGAGCTTTCAGCCCATCGGTTGCCACCATCATTTTAACGTCATCCTGTTTGTGGCAGAGTTCCACGTATCCGTTTGGTACTTTTATGAGCTTTGTCAGCGCGATTTTTAAATCAATATATATGGTTCTGATTAGAAGTCTTCTTTCTGGTTTTGTTTTTCCTGCCTCTGTCCTTAGTGGCAGTCTTTTATACTCTAGATTCATGTTTGTATTATAGGGGGTCCCTCCCCTCAATTATCCCTTAGATCCGCCCTCGCTAAAATGGCTGATATGATGTGATGAATAAGTGAAAGGATGGACCCGGGTGGGCTCCTCTCGAGGGGTGAAAAGTGACGGACATTTGGTTGGTCAGCGTGGAATCAACCATCGCTAGCCGGGGGTTCCGCCTCCTCGAGGGAATTAAAAACCGCTGCTGCGTCCTACCATACACTGAGACGGTTGCGTGTCCCTCAGTGGTCTTGGGGGCCACCCACAGGCGGAGTTGTTATACTCCCCTGCAGAGGTTGCAGGCTGGCCCATTGTCCGGGGTTCCTCTGGTACGGGTATCTGGCAGTGGGCTAATCCTCAAACCTTACTCCTCCCGTACCCCCAATTATGCATATGCTAGTGCTCTCCATAGTTAGGACGAGGTCGAATATCAGCTCCTTTAGCTAAGGCATTGGACTTTGGGTGGGGGGCGGGGGATGGGGGATTTAGGCAGTTATGGTGAAATGTATGACGGGCCTAGAAAAGTATTTCTCTCTTTTTTAGTACCTTCCCTGTATGGGGGAATTTAGGTGTGGAAGAGGAAAGGTGATCGAGACGATAGATGAAAATGAAGTTGAAAATGGTGAAAATGAAGTGAGCGGCGGCTTCCTTCTGAATCTCGTATGCGAGTAAATATCCTCGTGTCGATTTCTTCTGAGAGTAATTCGTAAAAAATCTTCTACGTAAAAATATCTTCTTCGATCGAGAATGAGCTGAGATTTTGGTGGGAGTCGGCTTTATCAAGCTTAATGAGAGTGGTCTATCAGCGATCCAAGCGGCGAATTTCCCTGCGAGAGCGAGATTTGCGAGATTTATTAAAGAACGGAGTTTACAGGTTTGACTATTTTTACATATAATTAAATAAATGCAAAAACAATTTAGATTACAGCGCTGAATATACACACTAAAAAAAAGAAGAGCAGAGAAGGATAAGTTTACATGGAGAAGTAGGAAGAACGAAAACTCCAGGAACTGTGGAGGTTATCTATCTTTTTTCTTTTTTTATTTACATATTTATTCTATATATTCCATTTATAAACAGTTTATCACATCGAATTTTTATGTTATTTATTTTGTTATATCTCATTTCTTATTTATACACTTAAAATAATCATTTTTGTGTGTTATTTTATTATTCTTGAGGGATTTATTTATTATTATCATTTTAACGTTTAACATTCTATTTATCTTATTACACTTTATTATCCCCAAAATTTTACACTTAAATATTTTATTTTATATTTTCCTTATTCTATTTATATTAATTTTCAATTGGTAATTCATTTTCGCTTAGTTTATATTTATTTCATTTTATTTTCATACCGAATTTACTTTTATTAATCTATTCTTGTCTTTTTGATTTATTTCTACACTTTCTATTATTTCATAGTTTTTAGCGTTTAACACTTTCAATTTATATTTCATATTAATACAGTTATTATTTACACTTTATTTTAATACATTCTATTTATAATTATTTCTCATTTAAACCGAAATTTTATACACTTAATTTTTAGTATCTATTCTATTTATATTATTCCACTTGTAATTTATTTTCACTTTAATTTATTCTTTTATCGTATTGTCACTTTTGATTTATTCACTCTAGTATTTCACTGTTTTTAACGTTTAACACTTTTTAATTTATTTTTCTTATTAGTACCGTTATTATTACACTTTTACTAATTTATTTCTCATTAGAACCGAAATTTTATACACTTAATTTTTATCTTCCATTCTATTTATACTATTTCACTGGTAATTTATTCTTTTATCGTAATAACACTTTGATTTATTCACTTCGTTTGGAATTTTATGTTTATTATTCACTCTTTTTTCATTCACATATTTTGCTAGGTGTGAGGTCTTTTGTCCGTTTTTAATCACCTTAAAGACATTCAGGTTCTCTGTATGGATGCACGAATCCGGAATGTAAAAAGTGCTATCCTCCAGCAGTCCTGCTATCTCCTTCGCCGAGAAGGGTCCTTCGTGAGTCCACTTGAATTTGCCCATTCTTATGCCTTCTGGGAGTTCTTCAATTTTTCCTTTCGGTGGTCTGTTAATTGGTGAACCGAAGACCTTGAGGGACACTCCTTCTGCGCTAAAGAAGTACCCCATCTACAGTATCTCATTTTTTTTTGTGAGTGGAACTCCTGGGTATTTTAATATCTCTTCGTCCTCGTCTTCTTCTTCTGTGGTTGGGTTTTCACTTTCTTCGTTTTCCTTTTTCTTCTTTTTCTTCTGTTTTTTCTTCTTTGGGGACTTCTTTGGGTTTTCATTTTTTAGTCTTTCTTCTCCTTCTGTCGATTCCTTTTTTTCTTTCGCTTCTTTTTTTCTTTTCTTCTGGCTGTTCTTCTATTAGCTGGATTTTGAGAATATCGTTGGACGCAGGGTTCGGCGGGAACCCTAACGTCTTTTTCATCCCGTTCATTTGCAGGAGCTGATTTAGCTTATCTGCCAGATTTGCCAGGTTTGCCAGATTTGCCAGATTTGCCAGGTGGGTGAACATTATCATTGCCATAACTTCGGTTCCTTCCTTTGGCATGACCAGTTTTGTTGCTGTTTCCGTGGTAGTGTTCCTTGTTGTGGCGGCATCGAGGTATGACTTTGACTTTGCCTCCTTTTCCTTTTCTGTTTCTCTTTCTTTTCTATGATTGCTTGTTCCCGAATGGGGCATTTCATAGCCATGGCTTTGTGTTCCCCTACCTCAGTTGATACATTTTGTTCTCTCTGCTCTAAATTCCTTCAACCCGTGCCCGAGTCCGGCGCAGTTGGAGCACACCATCTCCTTCGCTGGTCAATCTTTGGTCTGATGCTGCTCACCCGCGGAGCATTTGAAACAGCTCTCGATGGGGATATATTCTTCAGTTTGGATTTTTTCCGGGGCTACCCTGAGGTAGAACCTTAATAGTCCATCGTTTTTAGCTCGGCGCGCCATGTCAATGTTCGAGAATACGATTTTGACTGTGATGTTGGCCTTGCCGAATTTTTCCACTCTTGTTATTTTGGCCCATTTTTGCTTATCTGACAGCTCAGCCTTGATTTCCTCACAGGAGTTCTCCTTAAAGAAGGGGTCAAGCTGTTGTAGTATTACTGTACGTTGTACGAGTATTTCGTAGGGGATGATCGCTTCCAGCCCTATTTTGTGTAAATGATTTTTAGCACCTTCTGAGACTAAGTTCTCCACGTCCTTCATGTTTTCGCAAATACTCGCGTAGCCTGAGAGCGTTTCGAGGAGTAATCTGAGCCTTCCAATTTTATATGTTTCCTGTAGCGCTTAGTTTCCCCTTAAGAATTTCCCGCGCAATGATTGGCCAATTTTTGTAATACTTATGTTGGCGTAGAAATACTATACATAATGTAGCAATTTTTGAATAATTCCATTTCTGTTCATTCCCTGAAGATGACCTAACATGGTCAAAAGACGTCTAAGAATAAAGAATGTCATTCACGTATGTTTTTTTTCGCCTCGAAGACCCCGTTAAAAAACTTGTAAGAAATATTAAGAAAATACAAGTTAAAAATGATAACGCTGCCACAGCTGTGGACTTCAATAGAAACCTGCATATATATATATATATATATATATATATATATATATATATATATATATATATATATATATATATATATATATATATATATATATATATATATAATCTCACCAGACAAATAATTAGTCACCTAGGGAGAAAAAACATAATTTAACATCTGAAGCGTATAGGAACCTTAGGCAGCCGAAAAGTGTAACTTAGTTTACGTCGAAACGTTACTTATGCTTTATTTGTGTTGCGGAGGACAGTGTGAAGATCTATAGATAGCAAATCAGCCCTACTTAAAATGGGCCGGAAAAGCGACGTCATGGAATGTCAAAAAGGTGTGATTGCATTTGGCCGCGACAAATGTAATGTTTCAACGAGTACGGTCATCCGGATTTACAAGCAATGGCAGAACTCCTAAAATGCGAAAAACTCTCCCCAGAATTGCGGACGGAAGAAGGTGTTGATAGAGAGGGACCGTCGTAGAATCTCCAGGCTTGGAATTGCTAATCGATTTGCTTCCAGGCAGAAATTGCTACAAAACACCAATTCTGGTCCTTCGCCACCCATTTCAGAAAGAATATTAAACAGGGAATTCCATGGCATGAACATATGGAGCAAACTGGCGTGCAGGAAGCCCTTGCTATGGTTACAAGTGACTAATTCTGTGTCCAGTGAGCTTATATATATATATATATATATATATATATATATATATATATATATATATATATATACAACCTCAATAACCTACACCTTACCATAAAATTCAAATTTGAATGGGAAAATAATAATTGTTTACCTTTCTTCGATGTTAAAATTGTAAGAGTAAATGACCGACCTACTTTCTCTGTATACCGTAAAACCACTAATTCAAATTCTTACATCCATTTTTACTCTTGTCATTATATAAAAATTAAAAAAGCCATTGTAATAGCTATGCTTTTGAGAGGTTTTAGAATCTGTGACCCATGTTTCTTGTCCGATGAAATTACTTTCATCACCTGTACCTTTATAGAACTAAAATATCCCCTCCATATCATCAATAAATGCTTATCCAAGGCCAAGTCAAACTTCTATTGCCCTAAAAGTAGGAACCCAGATACTAAAAGAAACTGCCTCTTCCTTCCATTTTCTCCATTACTGAAAGGTTTAAATAGTATCCATTCCCCTAACTTCACCACTTTTAAATACCCTTTGACCATTAAAAAATTATTCCCTACCACCAAACCTATAGAAGGAACCAACGAAGCAAGAGTCTATTTAATCCCCTGTAAAGAAATTAACTGCTCTTTATTATACATAGGCGAAACAGTAAGAAATCTGGATAAGAGAATGTACGAACACAAAGGAGACATTAGACGGGGAAACACACAGTAATAACTTTAATCGCCCTATAGACTTCCCACAGACCAAGCTAATCTACCCGTGTAAGGACTTCCGCTAGGGAGAAAGGTCATTGAATCCACCCTTATAGATGAAATCCACAACTTTATCCTTTCCGTTGGGCAATTTAAATGCAGCCCCTACGTAAAAGATCTAATCTTAAAAGATATCCTTAATGAACTTAAATTCACACCCCTTGATTAGGAACTCTGTGGAGGAATCCCATTTGAAAAATATTATTTCCCCACCTACTAAGACAGTATTTTGGGAGAGAAAACGAGCCGTTACTCTTCCCACTTCCCCTTCCGACCTTTCCCTCGTTTGACCCGTCGCCAGGTTCCCGTGAAATTCACACCAAAGCTTCCTCCCGGTTGTCTGAACCTCCCCCCCCCCCTCGGGTCAGGAGACTGCTTTGTAGCATCGCCGTGAACCGCGTTTATGGCCCTGCCGCTGTCGCCCGTCTGACTGCTGATCCCAGACGTTGACACTTCCTCGTAAGGAGGCGCTCGGATCATCGCGCCCGATAACGCAGGTTAAGAAGGTCTCACTCTCTCTCTCTCTATCTCTCCCTCTCTCTCTCTCTCTCTCTTTCTCTCTCTCTCTATTTCTGTTTTGAATAGCTCCGGGTATATATGCCCCCGCTCCAGGCTGACGGATAGATTCGGTTAGACGCGGCTTCCCCGAAAGGAGTGCAATTCAACGAGCTCTCTCGCAAGAAGAGTGAGTGACGGTCGCAAGCCACGGAAGAGCTGGACATCACCCCCGTGTCTTCGGGTCGAGGAGAAGAGTCTCGTGCGCCAACGTCAGCCTTTCTCACCAGCCTTCGGACCAAGGATTGGAGAAGCCATCCTCCGAAGTTCGTCTGGTGACCTCTTACGACAAGAGGCCTATTTGCTTGCTCAAGTCAAGTGTGGAGAAGTCATTCCCCTCCTCCCCCCCTCCCTTTCGAATTTCATTCGGTGACCTCCTGATGACAGGAGGCCCGCATCTGGTGACCTCTTACGACAAGAGGCCCATTAGCTCGCTCACGCCGAGTGTGGAGAAGTCATCTCCCCCCCCCCCCCTTCGAAGTTCGTTCGGTGACCCCCTGAGGACAGGAGGCCCGCAACTCGCAAACGTGAGTTCGAGAAGAGTGAGTTCTGTGGCTACCCTCCGTGAGTAATCAAGGTCGCCAAGACCTCCCCCCATTTGCTCCACCTTACCCTCGTGTTCAAAGGAAGTAAATCATTCATTACCCTCAATCTCCCATAACAACCATTCCCTAACTACGGTTATCTAATTAGTATTCGGAATTTAAGTCCGCCTCATTTTATGTCTCATTTATATATATATATATATATATATATATATATATATATATATATATATATATATATATATATATATATATATATATATATTTATATATATATATATGTGTGTATTTATTGTTGTCCCCTTTTAGTCGTGTGTATTAAAAGTCTATTTTTGTCATTGTGTTTGTTATATTCCTTGGTTCCGCAGCTTCTGCTATCTATTAAATCGCACTCTTAGAAACAATAACAGTTGTCGCTTTGCTTGGCCTACCTTAGACCCTGTGTGCGCATATTCACGTACACTTGGCCATACCCCGACATAAAGATATTTAGTGCCAGGTTTGGGGGTCTTTTCTACATGATTTTGAAGCACTAGGTTCAATTGATAGCAGCTGCATTACCAAGAATATTCGAATAATATTTCAGGACCATTTTTCTTTTATTAACGGATAGCAACAAATTTATAAGCCCAGGCTTGTGTGGTGTGCCCACAGTTTTTCTAATTCCTTAAAAGAGGATAGAAAACTAAGCGGTAATACTAACCGTCTTTTTGTGTGTCTTGAGACAGATTCCACCGTTAGTTAGTTTTTTTGTGTGAGTTTGCCCGGTCTTTGCTAGGAATTTTAATAATCTTTTTTATTAGAAATTATATTTGTTTGGGTAAAGCTTCCATAGCTCTGGCAGCTTTCTCGTTGCGCAAGGCCGGAAGTAGCATATCCAGGATGTCTTCATTCGATCGTTTTCATAAACAAGGGCAGATCCTAGGCTTATCTGGGAAAGATTTAATCGCTTACGTCCAGGAAGAGGAACGTAGCGAACGTGCGGATAGAAAAGCACAGAGAGAAGAATTAAGAAATGCAGAAACCCAAGATAGAACAGTACAGATGGAAGTGGAAGTAAGGAGAGAAGAAGCTCAAAGGCAGACAGAAGAAAGAGTAATACGGATGAAAAGGGAAACAGAAGAAAGGAAAATACTGATGCACAGAAAAATAGAATAAAGAAGAATACAGATGAAAAGAATAGTAGACGAAACAAGAATACAGTGGAAAATAGAAGCAGAAGAAAGGAGAATACCGAGGGCAAGTAAAACAAAAGAAAGAATAATACAGTTGAAAAGAGAAGCAGAAGAAATAAGAATAAGGATAGAATGAGAAGCCGAAGAAAAAAGAATTAAATATAAAAGGAGAAGACGAAGAAAGAAGAAGACATATGAAAAAAAAAGCCTAAGAAACAAGAATAAAGATAGGAAGAGAAGTAGAAGAAAGGAGAATACAAACGGAAAGAGAACTAGCACAAGCAGCTAAGAGAGCCTCGCCTCTGACCCCTCTATCTCCTCTGGATCACCCAGAATTCAAAGAGTACAATTTTCAAGCCTTCGCGACCGCGCAAAAAGAAGGTCTGTCTCTCAGTCCCCTGTGGGAAAAATAAAGGAAGAAGGAGACTGGAACGGTGCGAAGCGATCGGAAGATAGAAGACACCGTGAAGGACGCGTTAGTATACCGTTCTTCTGTTGAGTCGGAACCCGCCCCGACCAACGCGTCGTGTGTGCCGAGAACGAATATCCAACTCGTTCTAAAGATGGCTCAAGATGGCCTAATGGCCCGACACTTCGGCCATAAAAAGACGGCACCGCGAGTTTTTAATTATTTCTTTCGGCCAGGAGAGGCCAAAGGAATTATCGAATTCTTCAAGACCTTTGACCTTTGCCAAAAGGTCAACTCCAAAGGGCATGTAGCACCCGCCCCCCTTCAAAAGATCCCGAGAGTGCCCGGGCTCTTCGCCCGGGTCCCAATCGGCCTAATAGGCCCAATTCGTTCCCCGTCTAGCAAGGAAAACATCTACCCCGTTGAACCCGTGTGTCTTGCCAAAACGGTGCGTGTAGAAACAGATGATAAGTATCCCCTGCCGTTTCTTCCTTCCCCCCAAGCGGAGCCTCACTCCGACTTGAACGTAAACCCCAATCTCGCATCTATTGAGACGGCTCAAGTCTTTGCCTTATTGGAAGGTTTTCCCGTGTCCTTATATCGTCGTTTTGGGCTGAATTTCTCTGCCCTAGCCACGCCCCTTGACGACCTACTTACAAGAACAGACCCCGTCCCATTCAATTGGACCCCTTCCCCGGAAGATCGCTTCCCTCAGTTAAAGGACAAGGTAATCTCTGCCCCTATCTTGAGATTAACGAATCCAAATAAAACATTAGGTGTTCGTACCAAGGCCTCCCAGTATGGCCTGTGTTGTGCTCTCGTCCAATATGATGACGATGAAATGGGTATCCTGTAGGGTATGCTGGCAGGAAGCTGTCCCATAGCGAAAAGGCGTATGCCACCAAAGTGTTTGAAGCGTTAGCCATAGTGTGGTATATTTGTAGGTTTAGGATGTATGTCAAAGGCACAGATAACTGCCTGGCCGATAGCTTGGGTAGGAACCCTATAGAAGACCCCCTCCAACAACCTGAGTGTACAGTAAAATTGGCATTTGATTCATTTTTTTGGTAAATATTATTTTTCTTTTTTTCTTTTGCCTTGTTGATGTTGTATGTGCGTTTATATAGATTAAGTTATTTGTGGTTACACATATGTAAGCCCCGTGTAGTGTTATGTTGGTTTTCGTGTTGGTAAACATTAAATTTGCAATTTTATAAGTTCCCCTCTTAATGAATTTATTATAGGCATTTTTTTCGCTCCCAAGTGTCCATCGCTGTAAAGGTGTCTTTGGATAGGGAGGAGTGTGAAGGAATCCCCTTTGAATAATATTTTTTCCCCACCTACTAAGACAGTATTTTGGCAGATAAAACGAGCCTTTAGTCCCCCCCTCCCTCTTCCGACCTCTCCCTCGTTTGACCCACAGCCAGTTTCCCGCGAAATTCACATCAAAGCTTCCCCTCGGTCGTCTCAACCCCCCCCCCCCTCGGGTGTGGAGACTGCTTTGTAGCCTCGCTGTGAACATCGTTTATGGCCCCTCTGCTGCCGCCCGCCTGGCTGCTGATCCCAGCCGTTGACACTTCCTCGTATGGAGGCGCTCGGTTCATCGTGCCCGATAACGAAGGTTAAGAAGGTCTCACTCTCTCTCTCTTTGTTTTGAATAGCTTCGGGTATATATGCCCCCGCTCCAGGCTGACGGATAGATTCGGTTAGACGCGACTTCCCCGAAAGGAGTGCAATTCAACGAGCTCTCTCGCAAGAAGAGTGAGTGACGGTCGCAAGCCACGGAAGAGCTGGACATCACCCCCGTGTCTTCGGGTCGAGGAGAAGAGTCTCGTGCGCCAACGTCAGCCTTTCTCACCAGCCTTCGGACCAAGGATTGGAGAAGCTGTACTCCGAAGTTCGTCTGGTTACCTCTTACGACAAGAAGCCCATTAGCTCGCTCAAGCCGAGTGTGGAGAAGTCATCTCCCCCTCCCCCTTCGAAGTTCGTTCGGTGACCTCCCGAGGCCAGGAGGCCCGCATCTTGCAAACGCGAGTTAGAGAAGAGTAGCCCCACCCGCAGTGGGTTCTGTGGCTACCCTCAGTGAGTAATCATGGTCGCCAAGACCTCCCCCCATTTGCCCCACCTTATCCTCATGTTCAAAGGAAGTAAATCATTAATTACCCTCAATCTCCCATAATAACCATTCCCTAACTACGGTCATCTAATTGGTATTCGGAACTTAAGTCCGTCTCATTTTATGTACCATTTATATATATGTATTTATTGTTGTCCCATTTTGGTAATGTGTATTAAAAGTACAATTCTTTCAATTAAATAGGACCCTCCCTGGCCAAGGGGTGAAACGATCGATCATAGTGAGAAGATAATTGTAATCACGGGAGTAATGCAGAGGACCTAATAGATCGAAGTGAACGGCGTCAAAACGTGACGAAGAAGGAGGAAAAGAGACTGGAGACGTTATCGTGTGGCGATGGACTTTGGCACGCTGCCTACCAGGCATGAGCAAGTCCATTTGGCCACTTCGGGATTCAAACCTGGTCATACGAAGCGTTGTGCGACGAGTTTGCGTGTTGCAACGATAACAGGATATGAAAGACAGTGAATTTTGTTGAAAATATGCCGACGGTAAGCGAGAGTAATGAGAGGACAGTCGGACATTCCTATATGTAGTCAAACCCACAGAGAATTAACTACTCCTTAATGAGTTAGACATCTGTGTGAGTGCGCCGTTCTTTATAAACACTCTGACAAGCATCAAAACAACCTTCCAGGTGGTGGCAGAGCAGCTCCAAGTACCTCTCCTTGTTCACAGTATTGTTTTTCCCCCAGATCACAAGTTTGCCGGCGCTGTGTTGCGCGAAAGCAACCTAGATTATAACATTATCAAGGTGTGCGCTGGTCGAAATGGAGATCGTCGTGGAGCAGTCACTGGATGGACCTAACAAAGGCCTTCTTCAGCTGAATTGCGTTCTTCTTTTTTTATTTCCTTGGCTATTATCCTAGGGTCAGCCTTTATTTACACCTGGACAACACTAAAAGTCCTTTTTGAGGCATCACATGTCATCCCCGCCCTCTTATTGTAAACCTGTAGTTCTGCGGCACAACTTTTGCGTGCTTTCAACTTCCACCTCTGACGTTACACGGCCCCAGTCCAGTTAGGGCAGCAATTCCTTTGTTTGCTCTAAACAAGGATGCTATCGCTGTCCCTGATCGCATTTCGAGTCAAAAGCAAAACACAAAACAAGATAGCGAGTCACGTAACCATGCACTCCACGCCACCCCATCCCCCTAAAAGAATGCACGACCTCTAGCTAAAAACACCAAAAGCAAACTGAAGCCTGTCTGCTTAGCTGTGCTGAGTCTCCTATTGCCCTACCCCACCTGACTTACGCGCCAAGTAATAACGCGTTTTCCTTATGCACTAATGTCTCGGTAAGCGACTGTCTATGAAAGATAAAATAATTCGCCGTATATGTTAGAAGACAAAATCGCTATATATACAGACTACATAGATATTGGTCATGCTCCCGTGCGCATTTTGACCACTCCCATAAAGGGTGATCAGATATACTTCCGCCAAATCTTTTTTGGCGGAGGTAAAAAAAAAGAATAGAATGTACTAAACTCATTTAGTTTGCTAAGGAATAAATCAAATAAGCATTAAATGCAAATTGTTCAAATTACCATAGAAATGGTAAAACATTAAACAAAAGTATACAAACTGTAAACAACCAAATTTTAACAGTAAAGTCAAACTGAAAAATGAAATCTTAGTGACAACAACCGAGTTGAACAATTTTATCGAACATTTATAGTCACGATAACACCGACTATCTGATCTCAACCTTCAAAAGGAATTCCTACCAGTAAAGAAAGACGACCCACCCTTTAGATCGTGAACATTTTCCAAACATTTCGAGAGGTCAAGTTTGAAATTGCAAGAGCTTGGAAATAACATTTGTTCAATCATTTCTCATTTTGTTTACAAAATCTAAAAAAAATATTTCCATACCAATGCCATCACCTATGCAGGGTGGGTACTTCTCCTTCGTGTTTCATATACATTTCACCATATCATTTATGGGAGCCATCAATGTGTCGTTTCGTAACATAAATCACATCTTGCTCCTTCTATCTCTTGACCTCTTTAACTTATCTAAAACTTTATTAGGAGTCTTTTTGTCTACAGGGAACGTTTCTTTTAAGTGCAACAACCCCTACTCCTGACCTACACATGTTATGGTTGCCAAACCCTTTATCTTGCTCGGGTATTTGAATGGTAGGCACACTCTCTGGGGGGACTACACGATCAATCCCAGGGGTCAGGTCCTTGCCAAGCTAATCGATGAGATGGAGATTGATGTCCTAAATGCGGATGAGTTTACGCATGACTACCCAAGAAACGCTTCATTTGCTTGTCTCATTTTGTCCATGTAATCTCCAGATAGATAGCTTCATTCAACTAAGGAGGTGATCGGTGACCTTCATAGTAGTGACCATTTTCCCATTCAACTAGCATTTTCTGGGATGCTGCCTCCTGAAAACCCTTTAAGTTGTGCTACATCTCAGGAAATAATTAATTTTTCTGTTCCAGTGGAGGAGCTTAGGTCAGTGGATAAGGCCGTTGAGTTCTACTCCTGTAATCTTATCGCCGTGCTAAGCGTCGGGTGGTTTAGTACGCCGTCCGTTCCTTGTGGTCGGCCGAGTGTGAGACGGCCCTCAAACAGAAGCGATATGCCTACATGCGTCCGGTAAATTTCGTCAAGCTAGCACTAGGTTCCAGTATGTTTCGAAGCATGCCCTCCAATCTTCCTGGCAGGCATACGTGTCTTCACTTAATGGGAAGACCCGTCTTTCAGAGGTGTGGAAGCGAGTCAAAAGGATTCGGGGCAAGTTCTCGCAGGAACCTCCTCCCGTCCTTCAAGTGAATGGGACCGCAATCTCGATCTGCGCGTCCGTGGTGAGTCATTCGCGACCAATTCTCTGCATTCTCTTGCCAGGATGCTGCTCCGCAAGCATTAAATGCACGTCGAGATGTCGCTGAATTTCATCGACTGGAGTTTACCTCCAGATGCAGAAAACCCTTCAACAACAGGTATACGTTTAGTGAGTTGCGTCCCCCTCTCGCTTCATGCGCGGACACGGCCCTGGGTCTGACCACGTCTCGTATGCCATGCTTTGACATCTAGGTGATCGAGGCATAGCATTTCCGTTAGATTTGTTCAACAGTAACTGGAGAGAAGGTATCTTCCCAGACTCCTGGAGAATGCTACTACGCTTGCTTTTCACAAACTGGAGAGAGCTTACTCTATCCCGCCCGGTTTTCCGCACTATTTTTCTAACCTCTGCGTGTGGAAGTTGATGGAGAAATTGGTAATTGTAAGATTAGCATTTTTCAGAATACAGCGAGGGCTTTCGTGTAGAAGCCCACCACAGGATGGGGGCAATTAGACTCTCCTAATTTTGTATATATGAATTTTTGGCAAGATTGTTGACACCTTGTACTGGTAGCAGAAGCTGTCTCAGGCCCAATGTTGCAGGAAGAGGTCGTTCCGCAGGAAAGTGTCCTCAGTGTGACATTCTTTGCCATGATTATTATCAGTATTACATCGGTGCTGCCGGAAGATGACCTTTCGATCTCTTTTGCTGCGGCCCAGATGCAAATTCTGGAGCGTTTATCCCAACAGGCATTGAATCGTATCTATAGCTATATCAACGTGCACAAAATTTGGTTTTCCTTGGTCAAAATTAAGATAGTTCACTTCTGCCACCATCCACGGCTCCACCCCGACCCGTGTGTGAGATTTCCGTACATCCGATAATACTGTCCACTTTGGGGCAACGCTGAGTTCTCTGGCTCGTTAATCTCATGATGGTACACTGCGGGACACCGTTTTCCTCACCTGGAGGCAAACGAGCTCCTTTCCATGGCAATGGGCAAGTAGACTCGGGAGCAAAATGCTCTAAAAATAACTGGGCTTACGATCTTTGCACACTCTAAGATGACGCTAAGTTCCAAGATGAGACTACATTCCAAGAAATAGAATAAGAACGATGAAATACAGGTTATCAGCTCATCCAACATAGGTATGGAGCACAGAATTACTCAGGAGGGAGATCAAAATCGGCCTAAAGCCAGAGTCAAAGGCATGGCAAAGAGAACAGAAACACTAGAACTTGAAACCTAAAGTAAAATAAAAACCTTCAAAATTACGCTAAGAAACAAGTTTAATGAACTAAATGATTAAATGACAGAATCGTCATTAGAAATATACAGCAATAATTTAAAATAAGCTATTTTACAATGTGCAACTTTCATTAGTAACAGAAAAAATAAAGGACCTTACGCAAATACTTCTAGACAAAATCGAATAATGAAACGGAATGTAACAATTAAAGAAAGGGTCGAATATTCAGAACTTAACAAGCTTATTATAAAACAACTCAGAGTAGAACAGAACATCTATTACAAACCCAGTGAAAAAATCTTTTGAAAACACAAATCACTTCCAATTGGAAACAAACAAATGACAACACTAAAAGATAAGTAGAGAAACAAAAACCCAAACCTAAAAAAATATTTTTGAACAATTGTATCAGAATACATATGATAGCAATTATTAACTTACAGCAGATAACCTTTCAGTAAATGAGAACGAAATTTTGCATGCACCTACTAGCATGAAAAGTGGCAAACGGCCTGAAAAGGATGCAGGTGCACCCAAGTCGTAATACCGAGTCGTCTCCTCCCCCCTCCCCCACCACTACTGTGAATCCCGAGTCTTCCCCTCCCTCGAACCCCACCCCACCCCACCGTTATGGTGAATGTCAAGTCTCCTCCCTCCCCCTAATGCTTTGGTCAGTGACCTTTTTTCGAAGGAATTAGAGTCTACACACACACATACACACTAGAGCTTTCTAAGAAATTAGATTCTACACACACACATACACGCTGGAACTTTCTAAGGAATTAGAGCCTACGCGCACACATACACACTGGAGCTTTCTAAGAAATTAGAGTCTACACACACACATACACGCTGGAACTTTCTAAGGAATTAGAGCCTACGCACACACATACACACTGGAGCTTTCTAAGAAATTAGAGTCTATACACGCACATACACGCTGGAACTTTCTAAGGAATTAGAGCCTACGCACACACATACACACTGGAGCTTTCTAAGGAATTAGAGTCTACACACACATATACATTGGGTTAGGTCAGGAGTAAAATGCCCCTCCCCCACCCCCCACTTAGCATTGGTCACTACCAGCCTTGGTCACATGCAGAAAAAAATATTTAGTACACACACACACACACACATACACACACACACACACACTGGAGCAAATCGGTAGAGATGAGATAAAGACTGCATCGAGCTAATTTATCAGGTATTATTCTGTCCGTTAACAGTGGAGTTGCCACTTAACTTTTTCAATTTCTTAATTGGTCCGTCTAGTTGCCATCTTTTAAATCATTTGTTGCTAAACATCTCTGTATGTTACACGTTCTAAGATGATCCTTCATCCACACCGTATCACACCCAGAGTTGGTAGATATTTTGCACCCGAAGATGTTTGTGGATCGGATTATAAATTTAGCCCAGACTATTCATCTTCGGTTGATTTCTTCGATCATGTTCGTCGACTTATTCATGAACACCCAATTGATCGGATTGAATTTCTGTATAGTGGGTCAGTCCAAACGCCTTTAAACTACAATAACGGGAAAGAAGTTCTTCAGTATCTCCAGTTTATGGATTTAGAACATTTAATCATCGGTTAAAAATTAAAAAACGAGCTTATGGATCAGTTTTTCTTTGTCGGAGGACTATCCGATGGTCACAATACATGGGTGGATAAGTTTTTCTGCATATTGCATTATAACATGGTTAATGATGGTGAGAAAGTAGTGAACATCGCTATATTTGACACAAACCTCCTGTTATTTCGCTTTCTCTCATGGTATTCCCATCAGCTCACTGATATGATAAAAACCAAGATTAAAGAGGCAAGGAGGAATGAATTCTCCTTCTCACAAGATCGAGAGAATGTCATAAGTTATTTTGTAGACAAATTGAAACATTGGTAATTAAACGCGGTTTTGTTTTGTTCATCTTTATTTTATTCATATTAATCAGAAAATATTGTTAATGATTAAAAATATATACATAAAGAGCTTATAATAGCTGATCAGGATTCAATGGTGATTAACTTTTTAAATGTCATGTAAGATCCCTTTGAAACCGAAAGGTATGGTTCGAAAATTCCCTGGGAGTTCAATGCGTTTACGAAAGGTTTTCTCAAAATCTTTTTCCCTCTCACCTCTTTCACTCCACCGTATTCCTCGGCTCTGAAACCCATAAATGGTACAGAGATGTGACTATCATCATCGACTCCAACTAGGCCTTTCATAGCATAGTAGGTTATTATATCCTTCGTCTGAGTGTTAATTGTTAATCCTTTAGTACGAAGTATATACTTCACCCCGTTCGTTGTTTGGATACGTACTGAATAGGATTTTGTACCCGTTGAGCAGAATGAATCTCCATACGCCTCGGCACCATACACATCTTTGATATCATCGTTGAGATCACCTAGACATTCTCTAAGTCGAGGTTGTGTGTCATCTTTCCTAGCAATGAAGATGGCACTGTCTGTGTCACAGTACAACAAACGTTCACCCAACGAGTCTAAGAGGCCATATAGCTTGATTCGAGTATAGGCGGTTGTGAATGCTGCAATTGGAAGATTCGTTACGTGTGACTCAACTTCTACACGTTCAGCATTCTCCACTTTCACGATGTATGCATTGCCAACCACATCCAAAGACTTCACAATGAAGTCGTCGTTTCTGATCAGCTCGATTACATCATGATCAGAAGCACAGATGACCGTTTTCATACCGCGATTCTTCTGAGCGAATTTTCCCCATAGTTTAATTTCACCTCAAATAAAAATATTTTTTTATTAGAGCACGATTCCTTAACAAATATGTTTATTCAAATTCTATATCATATAAAAAACCTTCTGATATTAATTTTCAAATATATAAAGTTGGATTAAAAACACATATTGGTAATTTTTATCCGTTGCATATCGAATACCGTTTTCCTGACCGGATTAACCCAGCTCTTTTGATTCAGAGAATCACTAAATATGTACAGAGTAATAAAATTGCGGACATCCATAAAATTCTAATTGAAATTATATATTTTAACCTAGATGTAAAATAAAAATGAGTGTGTTTTTAAGTTAAGCTGTCCTTCATTGAATAGTTATATAAGAATGTAAACGAATCAGATATTCAGTTAAAAATGAACCGCCGATCGTTACGCTTATATACATCTCGGAGCCTGCCAACATCTTTTGGTGGGGTAAATCGGCTATTCCAATCTGTAAAAAAAATCGCTAAAAGATCTGATGTAGAAAGCTTTCTGTCAGGTTTGGATAAATATACACTACACAAACCCGTACAAAAAAGATTCAAGACAAAACACGTAAAAGCACAAGGTTTAAACGAGATTTAGCGACTAGATCTAACTATTATATCTAAGTTTGAAGTTTTAATAATGGTGTACGTTACATACCCTTTGTAATTGACGTATAATCTAGATATCTCTGGCAAATTCTTTTAAAGGCGAAAACGGATCAAATCGCCTCAAATGCTATACGAAATGTCATGAAAGAAATCAGATGAATTCCAGGTTATAAATGTTCTTGAAAGGGATCAGAGTTTAATGGAAAGAAGATGAAAGGCTTATTGAGCAAATATAATATCGGCGTATATCCTGTTCACTCATTAAACAAAGCTAGTCTTGTAGTGCGTGTACAAAGAACAATAAAGGAAAGACTTTTCAGATATTTTACTTGTATAACACATGGAAATATATCGACGTGTTAGATGTTTTTGCAAGGGTTTATAATAATTCTAGACATAGAATGATTGGGAACACACCGTTCCAAGTTATACATGATGTTGCTATACCGGAACAGAGATCTGAGGTTTAAAAAAAGAGGTTTCTATATAAGATCGGTGATTATGTTCGAATCTCACACGTTTCCAGTAATTTTAAAAAAGGATATGAGGTTGGGTGGAGTGAGGAAATCTACAAGATATATAGGAATTCAAAACTATTAGACCTGTATGAAGAAGAACTACAGAAAGTAAAGTTTGACTCCGGTAAGAAATATGTAGTGGAAAAGATAGATAAAGCAAAAAGGCTTTGAAAAAACAAGAGATATTTAGTAAAATGGCAAGGATACCCCAAATCGTTTAATTCATACGTCAAGGCATGTGATATCACACACCAGCCATGAGCACATGCATTCGTGGAATTATATAAAGGTAGGAGATGGAGAAGCTTTTTATCATTTGTGAAGATGGAGTCAGAGAGTTTTTATGTCACCCTTCCCTCCTCATCCTCCCTGGATATTTACCCTCAAAATACCATGTCTGACTATAGAATTGAATTGTAAAAATCTAATATAACAGATAACACTCAGTATTAGGTAGGGCTTTGTGAATTTCAATTTACAGGGAATATTTATAATATTACTAAGTCTACACAGGCATTCACATTCTATCGGAAAATGACGAAAGTAAATAATTATACATCAAATATTATATTGGCAAGACGAAAGGAAACAAAAATAAAAGGAATTGACTTTGCTTATGATGAGATATGGATAGACGCCGGATATTATAAAAATGAAAAAACATTCCTAGAGAAAATTAATTTGAAAATGAGACAGAAATTATCATGTCAAGATTTACTGTTTCAATCTGGCAAAACGCAACGGAAAATGTCTACTGACTATGTGTTAATGCTCACTTCACGTCCATTGCTCAATGTGAAAATGAAAGAAAATCTATTATTTCATCTGTCAGAAGAATTTTCCAATATAATGAAAAGATCCATCTGAGATGATATCCCCCAATTAAATAATTGTATAACATTTAATATAGATTTTCCGGCTCTTATATCTCATCCGAGATCATGTTACATTTACTCTAACCTTGTAGACTATCAGTTAGTAGATGGGACCCAGTCGAGGATGCTGAGCATTATTCACCTTCCCTTCAATGAAGGTTCATTCAGTATAACTTTTGATAATCTACACTATCTGAATCTAAGCTCTGGGGAATTGAGATCAATTTATATCTATATAAGAACAGTTGAAGGGAAAAATTTTCCATTCGTTCTCGGTCATTTGCTGATAAAACTACACATTAGAAGAAGACATTAAAAATAATAAAAAATGTTGAATTACCCACGCGTGTTTAAAGGGTTAAGAGCTCAGAGAGGACATGGTCTTGGATCTCTATTCTCCTCCCTATTCCGAAATGCAACGCCTTATCTAAAGAGTGGTGTTCGCTCTCTAGGGAAGAAGGCCATTTCCGCTGGATTCAATATCGTTCAGGATAGTATGCATGGAAAGACCACAAAGCAAGCTTTGAAAGATCAGCCGGGAAGGGCGAAAATTGCTATTACTAAAGATACAAGACAATATATTAGAAGAAAGTTGAAATCTCAGTGTTAATGAGAGGAAGTCCGAAAAAATGGGTATAATAAATAAGCGGAAATGGATCAATAAGAAGGTGAAGAAGAGAAAAAGGTTGAATATAGATGATGAAGTGGGAGGGGGAGAATTTTCTCAAAAAATATAAACAAGCATACGTTTCATAGATGTTCTCATAAAATCATCATTGGCTGTAAATCACACACGTATAAAAATGAATGCTCTTCATCCAGCAAGTTATATCTGTTCGAAGGCAGAACTCAATTTGTGTTCCGTTCCACCGACCCAAACTTCAATCGTTGAGAGCAATTATCAGTCTTACTCTCCACTTAGCAATCAATATCTCTTTAGATCTTACCCCAGTTGAATATTATGTATCTGGTAGTGGACAGTATTATAGGGATCCGAGTGAGGTTTATCTTTATATTAAAGCAAGAATTGTAAAGGCAGATGGAAGTGAACTTAAAGATGGCGAGAATATTTTTCCGGAAAATAATATTCTTCACAATTTGTTCAACAATGTTTATATTTATTTAAATAAAACATCTATAAATTCCATTGGAAATAATTATCCATATCGTGCATATTTAGAGACCCTGTTGAACTATACTGAAGAAGAAAAATCTACTTTTTTTTCACTGCACGATATTACTCCAGTAAAGAATGTATAGAAAATAAATATAGCAGATCGAAAAAAAAACTAATTGATGTATATGGAAAAGTACACGCCGATTTCTTCTCGCAACATAAGCTGTTGATGAATGGAATCTCACTAGAGATAAAGTTATCTCGAGCACTACATTCATTTACACTCTTTAGAACCCACACCGGCTTAAAAGCAAAAATAGAATTATTAGAGAGTTTCCTTTACCTAAGAAAAGTCCTCATTTCAGCATCAACTCATCTGGAAATGGAGAATAGGTTGCTTACATCAAACGCTAAGTACCCGATCACACAAGTTCAAATGCCATATTTTACAATTGTGAATGGAATATCAATGAAGAGTTTAGATAATATCTTCATGGGAAGAATACCTTCGAGGATGGTAATTGGCATGGTTGACTATTCGACAATTTATGGTAGCTATGATGCATCACCAGTTGCTTCAAGGGCTTTTTACTCGTTATATAACGGAATAGGGTGGATTGAAGGTGGACCGAGTATTGGAATTAGGTATGAACAGTTTCTAAAGAATAAAAATATTTATTGTATTAACATAAAATGGGATAAGAGTACTACTTGTCTTGGTGAATGCTCCAATCCTATACAACAGGGTACATTATGAATACAGTTACAGTTTGGATCTCCATTAATAGACGTATTAGTTTATTCTGAATAAAATGAATGTAATAGGAATAGAAGAACTATTGTAGCGAAATGAAACAACAAAACGAGTTTTTCATGGCTGTTTTGCGAGAGACACTCAATTATGTCAACCTTTAAAACTGCCAGGAGCTTATATAATTAATCTGGACATCAGCCATTGACCTGGTTCGCATTAGATCGCTTTGTTTGTTAATAAAAATGTTTGTATTATTTCGACAGCCTATGTTTGGGGTTCCAAAATGATTTTTCTATTCGTAAAAACTTAGTAAAAAATAATAAAATTATTATCGTCAATCCATTTAGAGTTTACAGTTACTTTTCAAACTCATGTGGCTTGTTATGTCTCTATTTCATTCAGCAGATGACAAACGGTAAATCATATCGATCTTTTATGAGCAATATGATTTATATAATGATCAAAGAAACGTAGAAATCGTGGTAAAGAATACTTTTAATAGAATGTAAAGAAAAAAAATATACTGTACACTCAATAAAATTGATTTTTAGAAAATATGTAATTGTGTAGCCTATCAACTCAATTGTATTTATTATGTACAATTATATAATATGGTTAGCATCAATTAAATGTTTTTTCGATTTATTAATCTGTAGAAAATGTATGCATACTTGAATTACAATGTAAAATAAAACATTATAAAAATCTTGACTTTTTTAAACAAGTTACAAAAGGAAAATGACTTACTTTGTGAACGAAGTTGTCAACTGCGAAAGGGTAAAATGTTCAAGGAAGTCAGATATCTCACCATATGAACTCCATTGATCTTCTGTTAATGTCTCCATATTCTTATGATTACTTAAAAGTTCCTAATCAAAGAGGAAATGTCTTCTTTACAGCAAAAGCTATGAAGCACAATGTTAAGAGAGTTTTTTCGAATTGGTTTTTATATCTCTACAGATGGGGTTTTAGAGAGAAAAGCGATCTTTGCAGATATGTTAAATCAGTCTAGACATTCATAATCTTTAGATTACAGGTATGATTAGATCCAATGTATGTGCGTGTATATATATATATATATATATATATATATATATATATGTGTGTGTGTGTGTGTGTGTGCGTGTGTGTGTGCGTGTAGACTCTAATTTCGTCAAAAAAGAGTCGCTGAAGCGATCTTTGTCACCTACTGTCAATGCCATATATGATTAAACGGTCTAGACATTAGTATTTTTTTTTATTTATACTCCGATAGCTAGCACTCGCACCATTAAACATATTAATTAATTTCAAAATGAAACGAGAAAACACCTGAATGTGACCAAGGCTGGTAGTGACCAATGCTAGAGAGGGGCATTTTACTCCTAACCTAACCCAATGTATGTGTGTATGTGTGTGTGTAGACTCTAATTCCTTAGAAAGCTCCAGTGTGTATGTGTGTAGATTCTAATTCCTTCGAAAAAAAGGTCACTGACCAAAGTATGGGGGGAGGTGAGGGGAGAGACTTGGCATTCACCATAATGGTGGGGTGAGGTGGGGGTCGATGGGGGTGAGACTCGGCATTCACAGTAATGGTGGGGGTGGGGGTAGGGGTGGAGACTCGGCATTTACCCAACCCATCATCGAGTGAAGGTGTCAGCGGTGAAATTTTACCCATATCCTGCTCTAACTAGCGTGTCTAATGAAGAAGACGACGATGATGATGGGCATGATAAAGTTTTTCATTGGTAATATTTTCATACTTCCTTTACTCATGCTTTTCATTTTTATAATGAATGAATGAGTCAACTTCTATCAGATAACTACAGGGTGCGGCAGAACCGATTAAGCAGTTTTGAGGAGTCAATGCTCAGGAGGAGGAGGGGGAGGGGGGGGCGCTCTGCTCCGTAGACATCCCTATTTCAGTAGCAAGCATGGTATGGACGGGAGCACATCGCGGCTTTGCCGTGCGCTTATTTTTCGAACTATCAATCTGTGATTGCAACGCAAAGAACTTTTCGGCGACGGTTCAATATTAGTGAAACGATGCCGTTCTTCAGGCGAACACAATTCGGTCTTGGGTTAGGCAGTTGGAAGCAACTGGTAGCACACTAGGAAGAGATACACATGGCCGACGAAGGTCCATTAGAACACCAGAAAATGTGGAAATGGTGAGAGCAGCGATTGTGCAGTCGCCGAGACGTTCTACTCCAAGGTATGCTGTTGCTTTAGGAATTTCCGACCGCAGTTTGAGGAGGATTCTGCATATGGATTTGAATTTCCATCCCTACAAAATAATGATGGCTCAAGAATTGAACCAAGCAGACTTTTCCAACCGCCAAAATCTGTGTGAAAACATGCTTGCACAGATCTCTCCCGAGGCAGCTTTTTTCAGTAGCGACGAGGCACACTTTCACCTCTGTGGGGCTGTGAATAAGCAAAATTTCCGTCACTGGGCTGAAAATAACCCCCGAATTATACAGGAAATACCGCTCAATTCCCCTAAACTAACGGTGTGGTGTGCCATATCACAATTGGGCGTGATAGGTCCGTACTTCTTTAAGGAGGAAGGAATAACCGTGACCGTGAATTCCGAACGTTATATCTCAAAGTTTGCACAATTCACTCAATGTTTTGAGACGAATGTTTCCCGGAAGTCTGGTGTCTCTGGGGGGTGATTTAGGGTGGCCTGCGCGGTCACCTGATTTGAGCATTTGTGACTTCTTTCTTTGGGGATATCTGGAAGAAAACGTGTCTAAACGTCGCCCTCATACCCTACCACAGCTAAGGGAGCGGATTATTGAAGAAGTTAACGCCATACCCCGCACTATGTGCGAACGTGCTGTACGAAACTTCAGAGATCGACTCTAACAGTGTGATGCTGTTAACGGCCACCATCTTAATGACATTATTTTCCGAACCTAAGGATTATTAAAGGTATGTACTGCTAACCTCGAGTATAATAACATTTCTTCTCTATATACCCTCCCCTTACCTTTTTATAACTCTTTAAAACTGCTCAATCGGTTCTGCCGCACTTTGTATATACAAAATCTTTTTTCGTTCTTTTTTAGTTCATCAGAAATGATGTTTATTCTTCCTGCAAAACGAAAACGGATCTACCGAAACAATTCAAACACTTACTCTTTACCCAACTCCTCATCGAGTGAAGGGGTCAGCGGTGAAAGTTTACCCATATCCTATTCTGCTCCAACTAGTGTGCCTGATGAAAAAGAAGACGAAGATGATGGGGATGATAAAGTTTTTCGTTGGAAAAATATCTACGGTGTCATTACACTGAGCTCCGCCAATGAAGATGTAGTACTTGCACTAGAAGGTGAATGTTCAGACATACAAGACAGATCATGTAAAGCACCATTCTTTTTTCGGAGGGAGCAGCAAATTAACTGTGTAGAAATTCGTACTCTCATACGCAAGAAAATTCTTTAAAGCAAAGAGAAAATCATACTCATGTAAAAATTATTCCCTTAAGAGAAAACAGACATGAAAACCTTCTCATCATTTTCTACCATATAATTGTGGGGAAACCAGAAGAAGCTGGTCTTGATCGAGTAATGCGTGAGCTTTCATGGCATATTTTGAATCTCCAATGGCTTCAGGAGGGTGATTATCGTGTAAATATAAGTTTTGAAATTGTGGATGCAACCGGTGATACAATCAATTTACACATTCCATTCGTTCAATTGCGTGAATCAACACTATTCGATTATATCATGGGACGATTCGAGACTGCATTCCAGTCTGCGGACACAATCGAGTTTGGAACTTCCAATCTCGTAGTTCGTATTTATAGGATTCCTGCAGGTCATGTTTTGATTCAATCGAATGGTCGATTTGATCCATATAGAATATATAGAGGACATGGAAATTCTACAGGATGCGCCTTTGTTTCCGCAGTCCTTGCGGAAAAAAATGAAGGAGAATGTTCTTTCAAAAACCTTTGGTTTCCGGTAATAACAAAAGAAGCTCAGAAGTTGGCAAGAAAATGCAATCTTGTGTACGAAGAGGCCGTCACTGTAGATCAGTTCTCCTTAATAGAACGCGAGCTTAGATGCAGGATACTCGTATTAACGGCTACAGGGAATGAACGTCAGTTCAAATTACTTCATCGACCAACATATCCTGAGAAATCAGCCCCACTCATATTCATTGGTCTTTAGGGTGAGACCTACAATCCAATTCGAAGCATAGGTGATACATATATTAAAAACAAGATACTTCCTTTTAATCACAGGATGTGTTTTTCTTGCTACACGTTCCATGACGACGTAACAGCCAATCTAAAAGAATGTGAAGGTGTTTGCAGTCAGTGTCTTGGGCATTGTGATGAAGAAAGAAATCGAGATATTTTATGTAATGAGTGTAATCGGAGATTCTACAACCAGTTGTATTTTAACACATACAAAAAGCTCTGTACTTGTGTGAAAATATGGAGTTGCCGTAAATGTAATCGAATGCAGCGTATTATGACATAGAAACCTATAAAAAAGTGGGATCATTCATACTTTATCCATATATAATGGTTATGCAGATAATGTGTGAACTCTGTTTTGATAATAAGAATGAAACTTATGATGAATGTAAGAACTGTGGTCCACGAAAAAAGATTTTTGAAAGAGATGGTGAAAACTTCCCTTGTAAACCCTTTATAGAAGAATTAATACGAATAAGAAGATCGAGAGAAAATGTGAAAGCATATGTGATGGCACATAACAATGCCAAATTCGATGTCCAATTCATCTATGACGAGCTGCTTCAATATTTCAATTCTAATCTCTTTACTCTAAATCCAATGAAGCGGGAAAGAAAAATCTTTAAGATAGAATTCGTTCAGGACATAATTTTTAAGGATACACTCCTATTCATGCCATTATCGTTGAAAAAACTGCCATAAACAATGGGTATCCCCGAAGTGGAAAAAGGTTTTTTCCTTACGATTTTCTTTCAGAGGAAACGTTGAATTACTTTAGTCGGATTCATGAAAAAAGGTATTTTAACTATGAGAAAATAAACAATGAGGAAAAATTATATTTTGCTAGTAATATTTACCCGAATTTCCAGGATGGAGAATACAATATTCGTACAGAGTGTATTAAGTATTGCATTCAGATGTTTCTATCCTCCGCCTGTGTTTTGAGAAGTTTAGGTGTTCATTCATCAGGAGATTTAACATTGATCCCATGCAGTCTTGCATTACAATAGCCTCCTCATGTTACATTGTGTATAAAGATGTCTTCTTACAGAAAATTCAATTGCAATTATCGACAGGAAGAAATCCAAAGGTTTTTCTTAGAAGGCTATACGTTGGCTTATGTTTGAAGAATATGTTAGAGGAATCCCGATTCTCCATGCAAGAAACGGTGGTGAGCGAAGTCTTTCTGTTGGGGGGATATTATTTTTCCCTGACTGGTTTTCACCATCAAATCTAACCCATTTATATTATACTACCCACCAACCGAAGTTTTGAAAATACATTATGTCTATTTTTGCTCCTTATATCCGTACTGCATGAAAAATAATCAGGATCACCTCGGCGTTGCATATCTGTGCCAGAAATTCCGTCTATTCGAGAATTCACTGATGGTATGAATGAAACATATTTCGGTATCGTCAAAGTTGATGTTCTCCCTCCTAATGATCTGTATATTCCACTTCTTCCTTAATCCATAGATAGTAAACTTACTTTCACACTATATACCACACGCGCTCAGCAAAACTCCGGCGAGTGCCATCACTTTGAAAAGCAACGTATGATTTGCGGAGTGTAAACCAACCACTCCAGAACTAAAACTTGCCCTGGAAAAGAAGTAAAAGATCAAGAAAATTTACGAGTTTTGGAAGTTTGAAAAAGGGATGGTTTGTTTACAGAGTATATAAAAAACATTTCAAGAAGAAAAAATAGAAACTTCTGGATTCCAGCGAGGAGTGGTTGGAGAGAAGGAGAAAATGGAATATGTGAAGAGGGTGAATCAGTCAGAAAACCAGAGATAGTCCTCGCCATTGAGAAATACACAAAGTGAACTCCCTCAACCTCTCCCCCATTTCGTCAAAGGATTCACTTTTTGCTCATCGCTCGTCAGTGCGAACCATCCCAAGATTAAACCGAAGATTGGAAAAAGCATAACTTCACGGTCCCGTTGTCTAAATCATTGGACTAAGATAACGTGCTTAACGCCATCCGGCGCCCTCACCGAAATCACCTGTTGCTTCAAGCACGTCGCCTCGCTAGTCAAACGGCTAGGCGTCTGAGAACACGCCCACACGCTTAACCACGAACCATTTTTTCGTCTACATAAGATCCAAGGCAAAGATCCAGCCGGATTCACGTGTGCTTATTTTGAAGGTAAAGAAATTCAATTATTTTTTGTTTCAATTAGCGTCCAATATTGAAGTGAGCTTGGGGATCAATCATTACTTTATATTCATTTGGTTTAAATTAGTAATGCTAGCATAGACTCGTTTATTCATGGATGTATAGTTTGTTTTTTTATCTCACTTTTTTATGTTGCAATTACAGATATATTTTTTTAGAAGTATTTACTCAATCCTCAAAACGCTACACATGGCACTAGAAATCCTCAAAGATTAAATAATGTAAAATAATATAGCACTTCGAGAAAACGTAATCAAGGAGTTATTCAAGTACGTAAGAAACCTACGTACACCAACTCGGCCCTTACAATACCATGACAGAATGCAATATGCAGAAAAACTTATCCACCTATGTATTGTGAAGATCAGATACTCCTCCGACAAAGAAAAACTGATCCATAAGCTCGTTTTTTTTAATTTTTCACCGATGATTAAATCTTCTAAACCATAAACTGAAGTTGTTCAAGAACTTCTTTTCTGGGTTTTATAGTTGAAAGGTGGTTGGACTGACCCACTATACAGAAATTCAATCCTATCAATTGGGTGTTCATGAATAAGTCGACGAACATGATCGAATAAATCAACCCTAGATGAATAGTCTGGGCTAAATTTATAATCCGATCCACAAACATCTTCGGTTGCAAAATATCTACAAACTCTGGGTGTGATACGGTGTGGATGAAGGATCATCTTAGAACGTGTGACATACAGAGATGTTTAGCAGCAAATGATTTAAAAGGTGGCAACTAGACGGACCAATTAAGAAATTGAAAAAGTTAAGTGGCAATTCCAATGTTGACGGACAGAATAATACATGATAAATCAGCTCGATGCAGTATTTATCTCCCCTCTACCGATTTACTCCAGTGTGTGTGTGTGTGTGTGTGTGTGTGTGTACTAAATATCTTTTGTTTTTTTTCTTGCATGTGACAAAGGAGGGTAATGAGCAATGCTAGGCTGGGGGCATTTTACTCCTAACCTAACCCAATGTATATGTGTGTGTGTGTAGACTCTAATTCCTTAGAAAGCTCCAGTGTGTATGTGTGCATGCGTGTGTGTGTGCTTGTAGACTCTAATTCCTTCGAAAAAAGGTCACATACCAAAGTATTTGGGGGAGGGGGGAGACTCGGCATTCACCATAACGGTGGGGTAGGGTGGGTGCAGGTGGGGAGACTCGGCATTCACAGTAATAGAGGGGTGGTGGTGGGGTGAGTTTGGAGACTCGGCATTTACCTAGTATTACTACTCACCCAACCTAATAAACGTTGGGGTGAAGGGTTTGTTAATCTTATCAAATCAATGAAATCGCAATAGACAGTCTTGATCATCTGTTCCGTTGCGTATTCTACCATGAACTTTGTGAAAGGAGTAGTTTATGTGAGGGAACTCGTTGTCTACTCCATAGAGGACATAAAATTAGAGCTGGCTGACCATGGGGCGGTCAAGGTCGAATGTGTAATGAGAAAACAGGGAGAGGCCTCGAGACCCACCCCTACACTCTTTGTCACGTTCGACTGTGACAAGCTCCCTGAGTCGGTGCCGCCGGTTGGTACCACTACCGTGTGAAGGCATTAGTGCCACTGCCGCGGAGGTGCTATTACTGTCACCATTTCGGTCAAACGAATCGTTCACGTAGACGTGCAAAGTCAGGGTCACCCGAAGTATGTGAAAATTGCTCCAAGGCCGCACACAATAAGTCCAAATCGTGTGTGGCCAAGTGTGTCAATTGCAGAGAGCCGCAGCCTGCTTCTTCGAAGCAATGTGGTGCGTATCTCCTTGAGAAATAAATCGTGGCCGTTCAGGCCCAGGATCGACTCTCATTCCGCAAGGCTAAAGACTTGGTCCTAGCGCGCCCGGCTCGGCCTGAGACGTCTTATGCCTCAATGGTTAGAAAGACATCCTCTGCTCCTGGCCCATCCAGGCCAACGAGCATGGTTGTTTCCGCTCCTATTCGGAGCCCTTCTGCGGGTTCTATTCAACCCGGCCGAACCTCTGGTAAAGTTAGTGGCACAAAGGGTTCACACCCAGCCCCGGCTAAAATGAGGGCTCCATCCCCCTGCCCCCAGCGTGACCGTTTCCGGTAAGGCGAAACGACCACGCGCCTCCACCGAGTCGTTAGACTCACAGGAGGCCACACTCCTGAAGTTGGTCGCCAGGCCATCATCTGGGGTTCCTAAAGCTGTCCCCCAAAAGGAGGACAGCAACAAAGGAGCTTCGGCTCTTCGCTCACGCCTAGTGGTGGGCTGAGTGTCTCGGAGACAGAGGATCCTCGAAAAGAGGGATACCCCGCCTCCGAAGCCGCAACTCCCGCCTAAGTTTTCGAGGTGGAGGGAGGAAAACACCCGCATGGCGAGCCCAAACTCCCCCAATAAATCCTCCAAGGAGACAACGCCCGGGGTTCTGCCTCCGGGAAGCTTACGGCCATTCCCGTAAGGGTCTTCTGTTCAAAGAGGTCCCCCGCGTCTCCTTCGAACTAAGCCTGGAGGGCATATTCCTTCAATGGAATTGCAGTGGACTCCGGGCCAACTGGGAGGAGCTGCGGAGGCTCGTCTCATCCCATTCCCGTTAGCTATTTTTCTGCAGGAGACTATGGTAGGCGCGTGCCCCCTGCCCACCCTCCCGGGGTATAAGGGTTTTGCGACCCCACGAGATACCCCTTTTGAAGGCAGTGGCTGTGCAGTTTCATCTGGATAGGAGGTATACTATCATTTCTGCGTATATTCCACCGTCAGCTGACTTCGACGCGGGAGACCTCCGCCGTGTCGTGGCACGGTTGACAAGACCCTTTTTCGTGCTTGGAGATCTTAATGGCAGACATCCTCTCTGGGGGGATTACTCAATAAATCACAGGGTACAAGTCCTTGCCGATATGATCGAAGAGCTTGAGATGGGTGTCCTAAATGTGGATGAGTTTACGTATCATTGCCCGAGAACCACTTCATTTTCTTGCCTTGATTTATATTTGGGCTCTTCGGATTCACATCCTGATTTTTATTGGGAGGGGTGGTCGATGACCTCCATGGTAGGGATCACTTTCCCATTCAAATATCATTTTCAGGGCAACTGCCGCCTGAGAGCCCACCTTAGCTGTCATTGGCGCGGGCGCAGGGGCCTATCTTTCAGGAAATGACTGAATTCTCTATCTCAGTCGAGGAGTTTAGGTCGTGAGATGAGGCCGTTGAGTTTTTCTCTGGTAACCACATCGTCGCGGGCCTGACTCCTATTGCCAGAACGTCTGGCCGCTTTGCACTCTATCCACTCCCGTGGTGGTCGGCCGAGTGTGAGACGGCCCTGAAACAGAATCGTTATGCCTACATGCGCTATAAGCGCCGCCCGAACGATTTTACTGTCGGTGAATTTCGTCGGGCTATGGTTAGGTTCCGGTATATTTCGAAGCACGCCCACCGCTCTTCTTGACGGGCATACGTGTATTCACTTAACGGGAAGACCCCTCTAGCAGAGGTATAGAAGCGAGTCAAAAGGATTCGAGGCAAGTTATCGCAGGACCCTCCCCCTTCCCCTTCCGTTCTCCAGGAGAATGGGACCGCAATCTCGGACCCAGCGTCCGTGGCAGAATCCTTCGCGCCTGCTTTCTACGCATTCTCTAGCCGAGATGCTGCTCCACCAGCATTCAATGCACGTCGTCATGTCAGGGAAGGCGGCCGACTGGACTTTACCTCCAGAGGCGGAGAACCCTTCAACGACAGGTTTACTGTGAGTGAGTTGCGTTCCGCTCTTGCTTCATACGCGGACACCGCCCATGGTTTGGATGATGTCCCGTACGCCATGCTTCGACACCTGGGTGAGCGAGGCATGGCCTTTCTCTTAGATTTGTTCAACAGGATCTGGGTGGAGGGTCTCCAACCAGATTCCTGGCGAATCGCTACTGTGCTCCCCTTTCGCAAAGCGGGGAGAGATTACTCTACTCCGGCCGGTTTCTGCACAATCTCTTAAACCTCTTGAGTGTGCAAGTTGATGGAAAAATTAGTAAATGTTAGATTAGCCTTTTTCCTGGACAGCGGAGGCCATCTGTCTTCTGCACAGTGCGGCTTCCGGAAGTTCCACTCCCCGTCGGATGCTCTGCTTCGACTGGAAAATGCCGTCTGCGAGGCCTTCTTTCGAGGACAGCACTATGCCACGGTGTTTTTCGATCTGGAGAAGGCCTATGATACCGCATGGCGATACGGTATCATGGAGACTCTCCACACATTGGGGGCAAAGGGACGCCTTCCAATCTTTATATCTGAATTTTTGAGAGATCTTCGATTCCGCGTACGGGTTGGGGGAGCCCTCTCCGGCTCAAAGGAGCAGGAAGAGGGTGTCCCGCAGGGAAGTGTCCTCAGTGTCACACTCTTTGCCCTGAGCATCAACGGCATACCTCGGTGTTGCCGGAAGATGTTCTCGCTACGCTCTACGTGGACGACCTTTTGATCTCTTTTGGCGCGGCCCAGATGCCAACTCTGGAGCGTCGACTCCAACAGGCATTGAACCGCGTCTCTCGCTATGCCGAAGCGCACAGGTTTCGCTTTTCCTTGGCCAAGACTAATGTGGTGCACTTCTGCCGCCATCCACGGCTCCACTCCGACCCAGATTTGTTTCTTAATGGGGTGCGCCTGGAAGTGGTTGAATCGCACCGTTTCCTTGGTCTTGGATTTCACCGACGCCTCACCTAGGAGGCTCATATTCGCAGCCTTAGGTTCTCTTGTACCCGCAACATGGATATTCTCCGCTCCGTGCCGTTCAGCGCTTGGGGTGCTGATAGGGCTACTGCCTTACTTTTTTATTGATCTATTGTTCGTTCGAAACTCGACTACGGATTCGAGTTTTATGCATCCGCAGCTGGGCGTTTATTGCGGAAGGTGGACTACATCCACCACACCGGCCTTCGCTTTGCGACCGGTGCCTTCCGCATTTCCCCCATTGAGAGCCTACTAGTCGATTCTAGGGTGATGCCACTCGCTCTACGCTGTGTAAAGTGCATCATTCGCCGGTACGCGCGAGCCCGGCGCCTCTCTCAGTCGACAACAGCTCTCACTGCATTCGCAGCTGATTTCGACGGAGCCTATGCCGCCGAGAAACGCCAGTCATACCCTAAAAAGGGTTTAGGGCCAGAAAACTCCTTCGAGAGCTAGGTATAGCTTTCGGGCCGATGTTGACCCTGGTTCTGCCCACGATGCCACCCTAGAGGGCACCACATTTGGCTATTTGTTGCCACGCCTTTGCCCTCAAAGCTTGTACAGCGCCGGGATTATTGTGTTCGACCTTTTTGGAGCACACCTCGTATCACGCTGGAACCGTGCCAGTGTATACGGATGGCTCCTAATCCGAAGAGGGGCTCGGCTTCCATGCCTTATCCACTCTGTTTGAAGTCAGCGAGGCTCTGCCAGGTGCTGCCGTTTTCTTCACAGCCGAGCTGGTGGCAATAAACCACTCGCTACGGGAGATTACGCAACGTGCCCGGTTCGGAGACTGGATTGTGATCTATAGCGCTCACCAAGCGCCCTGAGTGCCTTCGGGGCATTGGAATCTCCGCATCCCCTGCTTCGCGATATCCGGACGCCACAGTTTTGGCGAGCCGGGCGGATATCGAGATTATCTTCTGCTGGGTTCCTGGACAAGTAGGAATTGCGGGAAATGAGCGCGCCGATGAGGGCGCCAAAGAGTCCACGAGGACTCTGCGACCGGACCAGCGTTTCGCTCTTCCTCACACCGACTACATGGCAGAAATATGGGCAGCTCTTTAGGCTGCTTGGCAAAGAAGATGGGAGACGGTCGAAGGGAAATTAAAGTTGTTTTCTTAGTAGGTCGCACGCTCCTGCGCCGGGGGAAGGTCCCCCTCTCCCCGGCGCAGGAGATTGCTTCCTAATTGCTACGATCTTCCCTTTAAATCGTTGTTGTGTTTTTGTGTTCTTATTTCTAAGTAGCCTAGAGCTAGGCTGTCAAGATTCCGGTGACTTATGCCTAAGTGGGCAGTCGCTAGATAGGCTCTAAAAAAACATAACAAAAAAACCCGTTGTAATCGCTATAACCGATTTGTCTGGTACATTTTATACCCTTTTATAGAGAGCAAAGCAACGCTGTAAACATAAGACCTCTCTCGTGCCTCAAAGTACTCAATGATATTTTTAAAAATCTCTCCTCTTTACCATGTTAACTGCTATCCTAGGAGCCAAGAAGGAGAGTGTAATTACGTATAAAATATTTTTCCATTTTTCATCAAACATGTACATTTTCGAATATCATCAAACTTCAAAGAGTAAAGAAAAATATGTATTCCTTATTTCTTTGAAGTTAAAATATGTTGTATTTTAATAACGCCAATCATATTCTCGAAATAACAAAATCTAATTTCCTTTGAAAAAAATAATATTGCATTTAAAAAATGTACTTATTAAAATGGTAATCATAATGGAAACAAAATTATCACTCACACACAAACATACACAAATACATACTCTAACGGAGGTTCAGGTAAATCGTATTATGAGAATCGATTCTGAGGTAGTTTCCTCAGAAGGCAGGGAATCGTTACTTAGCAGGTCCTTTGATCCAACGCGTCTGTTGAACTTCGTTTAAAAAGTCATAACTTACAAAAGTCATAACTAAAAGACTAACATAAACATTGGACTGTAATCATGCTTTTTGCCTCGCAAAAAGCACTATCAAAAGAAAGGACTCTGTCGCCACCAGAAAAACCAGAACCCCTCACTGATAATTGAAAGAGAGAGATCAACTATACAAGGTCTACCACCCCGGAAGTTTCGACTCACAAGTAAAGTAAGAGTCAATAACGATCACGTGTAACCTCACCATATGGGAGACAGAACCTCCATAACTGGAGCACATCCATAAATCAACAACATCGTCATTTAGGCTATACTCAGTTAAAAATCTAAGACAAACAAAAGGAATAAACCAGGAGGATCACAACTAACCAAACCTTACCGAAAATGAATTTTTAGTAGAAGAAAATAATTATAAATATTATTGCAGAAAAAAGAGCAATTACGATTGACGATCAAATTATAGCGCAACTTGCGACTTCTGATGGGAACACATAAAAGAAATCACCATAAGAAATAAAATAAGGCTGGAAGGGTTGGCAAGGTAAGTTTTTCTCACTTTTGTTTTGCCCGGAAAAAACTCTAGGAAAAACTGGGTAAAAGGATAAGTTTTTCCCTGAGAAAAACTGGGTAAAACTGATTTCTTTTGTAAAAAAAACTAGTAAGAAGGATAAAAAAGGAAGAATTGAACTTTTAATTGATTACTAATAAAGTTATACACTTAAGTTTGATATATTTACTATATTAGAACAGATAGACTAAACTATATACTTGTAGCTTAATAATAATAATGATAATATATTAGTTGGCGTAACATAGGTTTTCATTACTAGTTGGAAAAATTAAACGATGCCCCCGACAAACAAAGATACACAATTCTCATTATCAGAAATCCATGAATTCATTAAGGTCATCCTCTGAATATCTAGAAGTTGATTGACATGTGGTTTCACTTATGATGCTACTATTGTCTTCATTATCTTTTGGTTCCTTCCATCCAAAGTGCCTGTATACGTGAATAAGCTTAGCAACACGTTCATTGTTGAGTCTGTTTCTTAGCTTTGTATGAATAAGGCCCGCTGTGCCGAACAACCTCTCAATCCCAGCACGAGAAGATGGACATGATGAAATAGATAACATCAGGGAGCACAATTTTTTAATTAGATCTGATGAAGAAACTTTTATCATATAATGCCAATATTTTTGAGGTAATAATTTGCTCAGAGATTTCTGGAAAGCTATTTTTGGAAATATTGTGATGTCTTCTGTCTCATATGCTGCCAGGATAACCATTAAATTTTCATCCAAATGACCAACATAGTTACGTGCAATATCTTGTTGTTCGTCCGTTAAAGCAATCCATTTTTCATTTTTTTTTAATGGCATCTCGTCTTCGGTGATCAATTAAATAAGGAAGGAGGTGTTGTGGAGTTACAACTTCATTGAACCTTCTCTTTATTTCAATTCTTATTTCTTCATTGTTGTTGTTATCTGCGATGAGATTAAGCCAAGCGGTAACACAGCCTGACAGGTTGTTGTGATCATCCTGTCAATAAAATATAATTTACAATTGATTTGAATGCTATTGATCTAAAAAATATAATAAATATTACCTATATTAATTGTTATTAAACACACTTATTAGCATTTTATATATAATTATATTTAGTTTTTCAATTGCTAATTACTGTAATATTAAAAAAATTATTTTAATCTCCAGAAATTGAATGAAATATTATTAAAGAAAATGTTTTGCATAAAATTTATTATAGCATTGACTTTTTCTATTGGTAATTATTGTATGTTTTAGAAACTCACTGAGAAAGAAATCCAGAGAAATAGAGATTGTCTTAAGCTGCATCAGCAGATTTCCTGCTTCCACAAGTAGAAGCCGGTTGTGAATATGATTGATGATATTTGTACTCATTTTATGAGCTTCTCTGTCTCGCATTTCTACATACTTCGGATGATTTTTCACAAATGTTTCTAGCATGCTCTTTGTCGTGGTATGACATTACATTATATCAGTATCATATTATATCTATCAGGGAGGGACCAATAACTTGAAAGCGAACCGACAAAAGGGACAGAAAACCACGAGTTCAGACGGGCTGAGTAGCGAGAGAGTGCAACGAGGTCAGGTGAATTATGGACAATGGCAAAGCTCAAGGTTATTTAAAGAGGCATGTACAAAAATATAATTTTATTTACACAAAAATAATGAGATAATTGATGGGTAAAATTACCTCAGAGAATTAACGGGCAAGATCGCATCAGTAAATGAAAGGGGGAATTGTAGTTATAAATCAGGCTATGAAGTTAGAAATTAAGGTATTCCCGGAGGAGACTATTCAAGTGGGGGGGGGGTAACTCAATTGGGTTACTAAAAGGAGAGATGGGTTGGCTTACGGATGTCTTCGGCACTTGAGGTGAGGCCGCTCGGACTTCAAAGCGGGAGGTTGGAGTGATGACGGTGCTCCAAAAGCAAGGCAGGGGGGGGGGTAACTTCCGGTCCAGGGGAGAGTATTTTTTCTACCCGAAATGAAAAGGGCTTCGACAAGAGTTGATGAAAAAAGTCGGGAAAATCACTCGGGGCGATCGTTCAGTGGAATTACCTCCTGGCAGGGGCTAATTCCAAATACACAAAATAGTCAAGCTGTCACTTTGTTTTGTTGCTAGCACTTGACTTGGAACCATGGGGAAACCTTCTCGGTTCTGGGCGAGACTTCTCAACTATGTGTCTCTCTCGGGAAGTCGAGCGTTATTTATGTCTGAGGCTCTCCCCGGAGATGGGGGTTAGCGGGAAACAGCTCTACTCTCGAAGGGCCTCGAATCTTCTTGCAGAGCTATTTTATCCCGCATAAAGGTGAATCGTGGGGGACTCGTTTCGAGGCTACCGCTTGTGGAAGGGGGGGAGGGGGGTAGGCTTACCACTTTAGGCCTAGCCGCCTTCTGCTGCACATAAGAGTTCCTTTCTGCTAAAGATCTTCCACGTGGGGATTCCCTCACACATCTCCCAACCGAAAGATGATGCTTTACAGAGCAGTTGCGTAGGAAAGGATCATCCCAACCCGGCAAACTAGAATTATCAAAGGTCTAGGGAAATTCTGACCTGCTACAACAGGTGTACACACACAAAAAAAACGTAAATCTGAGCTCATCGGGGAATTTACGGGCATAAGCCTTAAACAGGTCGATTATAGAGAATTTAATTAATACAATTTTAAACAAAAGAGAAATAACAGGAGAACATTGGCGACATTTCAGTGGAACCACAAAAAAAAGGATACAATTAAATGGAGGCATAAATATGGTACAAAAATAACTTAACAATTTAGTGGACCAAAAAAATAATCATAATTAGGAACATCAATGAGATAATATATAGACAATTCACGTGGAAAACCTTCGCTTTCGCCGGAGTATGGATGAGGTAGTCCACGGGTCCTCTAGCCTCGAGGACGGGGTAGGGTCCCTTTCACTGGCTAAGGATTCTGTTGCTTCCCGTGAGAAGTAGCACCAGCACCTTTGTGCCATGCTTGAATTTCCGTTCTCGTGACGTAAGGTCCAATTAGGTCTCAAACCTCTTAACAAGTCCTTCTTCGCGGGATACTAGACTCGTTTGTCACCTCGGGTGGACTCACGCTCGAGGGATTTAGTTTTCTCCAAAAGGGGAGGGGGAGTTGCGCACTCCTTCCGGGCGCGGAAAAACTTATCGCTCCAGAGGGCTTGGAACTCCGGGTCGATTGGGGTTTTCAGGGGAACAGGTGTACGGGATCCCAGGGCTGCCTGTGTACGAGTAATCACGGGCTGGGCCACGGGATGGTCGTGAATTACAGGGTTCTGACCGAATAAAATGGAGCAGAACTGGATTGGGGCCACTACCACTTCGGCCCAACTGGACATATAGTCACACTCGATGTGACAACGAATTACTGGGAGCGACTGGCCTGGCCAAGGTAGTCGTGGTCCCCTACAAATTTCTTGTGGTCGGGCCCACAGGGAAAGTAGGTCCTCAGACACTATAATGCAGGTGCACCCGGTGTCACGGAGGAGGGTGGATACTCGGCGACCGTTCACAGTTCCGTTCTCGAACTTCAATCCACCAGGGTTTTTCTCATTAAAGAGAAAATTTACCTGATAAACCGGGTCTTTGGCAGGCAAGGGAGGTTCGGGAGTCTTCTGAGGCGACGAAGGAGGATCAGGGGTGGCTCAGATTTAGTGTACTTGGTGGGACTGAGAGTTTGCGAATCGGGAGTTTTGAGGACAGTTCGTGCGGTAATGGCCGGGAACTCCGCAGGTGTAGCAGACGATCGGGTTCTTTTGGTACGGCACAACCGGGGGAGAAGAAACTAGGGGCTTAACGTCTCGGTGTTCCGATGGATGGAAGTTTCTTGGCTTCGAGGGACTAGAAGCTTTGTTAAATCTTGGAACCAATTTAGGGGGGGTCTTAGGGCCATAAAATTTAGTTTTGGGTGGCGATTGGGGAGCCTTTTGAACATCCTTAGGGTATAAATCGTGACTACCCGCGTAAACATCGGCCTCTTCCAAGCACTCCTTGAAAGTGGCGCAACGTTTATCCTTAATGAAGGTCGAATTTCGGGAGCCACAGCAGCTAAAAGCTGATCCCTAAGGAAGAAGTCCAGAAGGGACTCGTAGACCTGGGGAATCTTGCACGCATCCAACCAACACTGAAGGTTTCTTTGTAGGATGTACCCGTGTTATCGAAAGGTTTGGCCAGGGTGGATCTTTTCCTGGCGGAATCGGGAGCGGTAGAATTCGTTATTCATATGAACAGCGGCTAGCAATTCGGACTTTAACGTGGAATAGTCCAAAGTTGCTTCCGGGGGAAGGGATACGAAGATATCTCTTAACTTGGCATTTAGGAGGGAAAGTAAGCGAGCGACGCCATCATCTTCGAGATCCCATCTATTGATCTGAAAGATTCTCTCAAAATGGGCCAAAAATGGCCCAAAGTCCTCTCCATCATTGAAAGCGGGAATGTGGACTGAAGGAGTTTGGGGAATTTCAGCCTGGGAACCGATGGACTGAGAATCCATTTGATTTCGGCTCATTTCCAGCTCATGCTGCCTAATTTGTTCACGTTCCTCCATCTCCATCTTCAGTCTGTTCTCCTCCATTTTGTTCTTCTCCATCTTCAGTTTGTTCTCCTACATCTCCATCTTCAGTTTGTTCTCCTCCATCTTTATCTTTAGTTTTTTCTCCTCCATCTCCATCTTCAGTTTGTTCTTCTCCATCTCCAATTCCCTTCGCTCTGCCCGTTCGTTCCTCTCTTCTTCCTGTACTTAATTTAGCAGGTCTTTGCCCGAAAGACCTAACATTTCACTCTGACTCTTGAATTTTTCGAAGGGTGACATTTTTACGCAGTTAACTGAGGGAACACTGATACGCGAACGAGCTAGGACACTACCCACGCGAAACCAATACTTGAATATTCGTGAAGGCCTTGATCACCAAAAAAAAAATACAGCTACTTACCTCTGCTGTTTCTAAGCTGGAAAAAAAATTAAATGGTCCTACCGGAATTAGGACACCAAAGACCTTAACTCTTTTGGATTAATAACCAGGAGAGTCTCCAAAATTCGAACACAATAAAAAAAAATAATTACCTGGGGTCCAACACAAAATCTAAATAGATTACGTTCCACTGCTCTTCAAATAACTTGAACTTGCCCTCTGCACGTGCAATACAAAAATTAATATAAAAGGGATGTACGTGAATAACAAGAGAACTTCTAATGTCGAAATTAAAATGACACGGGTTCGTAAAAACCCCAGCACGCTTGACACCAGATTTATATAATACGTATATTAATATATATATATGTATGTCGTGGTATGAAATTACATTATATCAATACTATATTATATCTATCATGGAGGGACCAATAACTTGAAAGCGAACCGACAAAAGGGACGAAAAACCACGAGTTCAGATGGGCTGAGTAGCGAGAGAGTGCAACGGGGTCAGGTAAATTATGGACAATGGCAAAGCTCAAGGTTATTTACAGAGTCAAGTACAAAAATATAATTTTATTTACACAAAAATAATGAGATAATTGATGGGTAAAATTACCTCAGAGAATTAACGGGCAAGATCACATCAGTAAATGAAAGGGGGAATTGTAGTTATAAATCAGGCTATGAAGTTAGAAATTAAGGATATTTCCGGAGGAGACGCTTCAAATGGATGGGGGGGGATTAACTCAATTGGGTTACTAAAAGGGGAAGAGGGGTTGGCTTACGGATGTCTTCGGCACTTGAGGCGAGGCCGCTCGGACTTCAAAGCGAGAGGTTGGAGTGATGACGGTGCTCCAAAAGCAAGGCAGGGGGGGGGAGGTAACTTCTGGTCCAGGGGAGAGTATTTTGGCTACCCGAAATGAGGAGGGCTTCGACAGGAGTTGATGAAAGAAGTCGGGAAAATCACTCGGGGCGATCGTTCAGTGGAATTACCTCCTGGCAGGGGCTAATTCCAAATACACAAAATAGTCTAGCGGCCACTTTGCTTTGTTGCTAGCACTTGACTTGGAACCATGGGGAAATCTTCTGGGTCCTGGGCAAGACTTCTGGGTTAACGAGAAACAGCTCTACTCTCGAAGGGCCTCGAATCTTCTTGCAGAGCTATTTTAGCCCGCATAAAGGTGAATCGTGGGGGACTCGATTCGAGGCTACCGCTTGTGGAAGGAGGGGGTTAGGCTTACCACTTTAGGCCTAGCCGGGCCTTCTGCTGCACATGGGAGTTCCTTTCTGCTAAAGATCTTCCACGTGGGGATTTCCTCACACACTTTGACTGGACCATCTGCAATACAATTATATTTATTGTAATCCCATGCGATCATTCAACTATTGACAAGTAAATAAACTGTTTAAGATTTGGGTATTGTGATAATTTTTTTTAAGCAACCAGAAGTTACAATACTTTCTAAAAGTGTAACTAATGTTATCTTTAAACATGCGAAACATTTTGAAAATTAAAAGGTAATATCAAGAATATGTTAACATGAAAATGTACATGCGAGGAATAAAAAAAATATTTTTCCAACTTGTTAAATTTTAATTATGATTTAGAATGATTAATATTCCTTGTATTATTGTGAAGTTGTGGTAAGATACTACTCATTTCCTTCAACTAACCTGCTGGCTATTGGTGATCACGGAAGTACCTCTGAACATCCTTTATGGCACCCAAAACTAGTGTTGGAGTTGCTACCATATGCCATTATAGTCGGCCTCCAGTTAACAAGCATCTGCAATTACATAAGTATATTTACATATATAAATAAATTAAATCATAATAACTTATACCTGCATATATGATAGTTGATTTAAATAAATAAATATTTCAAAGAAAATTATTTTAGCTTTGTTTAAGAAATACTAACCTTACGAAGGAGTTTCATTTTTGCTTCATTATCTGACACAAATCCAACAACAATTGCTCCACACTCAGTCTCTGCTTTTAAAATGCTGATCTTTGCTAGTTCAAAACAATAGTCTACAGTTTTACTTTGACTTCCTGCACAAACACAATTAAGTGGATATGATTTTCCTTCACAATGTATGGTACCGGCAATAATTGGATCATTGTGAATATTAGATCACCCATCTTGTGAAACGACATACATTTTGTTTTTAAATAGTATCTTCATTTTTGTATAAACAAAAATAATGAATTTTACTCTATTTTTCGTACAAAATTTAATGTATAGATATATTTGGGTGATCTTTTAAGCAAATCAATTTTCTAATTGAACTATAAATTGAAACCTATAATAGGAACTATATTAGTGATTTTTAATGCAGCTCCAGATAATCTAAGATATTGATAATAAAAATACATAATTTGCCCTATTCTCAATCATGTTTAATTTGGAAACTTACCTTGTAGAAAAATTGAGCCCACTTCCGTTGAATCACTTTAAATTTCTCATCACTTGTTTTCTGAATAAATTTGTCAATATGATAAATAGTTCATTTGTGCCTTCTATTTTTAATAACTTTTTGCCTTGAAATTACCTCAGAATTACTAAAAATTTTCATTGAAGTTGAACTAATTTGTGAGTGTTTGATTGAAGCCAATATATCAGAATCAGACGTTTCTGAGAGGGATGCTGTTGAAACTGGTTGTGAGTTCTCAATTTCTTTAGTAGAACTTGTTTGATCATTGCTTTCATTTGTTACATTTATATCATCGGTGTTGCAGTTATTAGCATATTGACAATCCATGGGAGTAATGCTGCTTATATTAATTTCTTGGTTTACAGATGGGGTTTACAGATGGGATTGAAGTGTTTACTGAACACTTTTTATGATGGTCTTTTACTCGATCAATTCTTTTTGCTATTATTCTTAAACATTTTTTACAACGAACTTTATTACTAGAAATATTTTCATATTCAGACCACAATGAGTTCTTTAGCCGTCCACCAAGAATAGCATGATTTCTCTGTAAATCTGTATACATATTTTAGCATATTAAATATTCTAAAATAAAATATAAAAAATATACAACATTAGTAGCTGAGGTAAAACAAAAAAAAATAAATGTAAAATTTCAAACTTTTGGACTAAATATTACTAAAAATTCAAGTTAATAACGCTATGGAACCTATATAACAAAGACCACTGAGGTTGATTTAGTAATCTTATATTAATATTATACTTACATGAAATTTTATGCTTGTATGTTTTTCTCAGTTTTTCCTAGTTTTCAGTTTTACCCAGTTTTACCCGGGAGAAACTGGGTAAAAGGGTTAATAGGTTTTTCCTACATTACGAAAGTGAAAGTAAACACAAAAGGATAAATGTTCGGAATACTTGGCAGTGGCCATAAAAGAAACATATTGATAAGAACACAAACACAAAGTTCTGAAGTGGAGATTGACAATACAAAAAAAACCACACAACAAAGTCAACGCAAGATTAAACAAGGGAAAGGAAAACACAAGATTCTAAAATGAAACAAACAACGGCATTCAAACAAACACAAGAACAAAGTCATTAGTTCCGAATTAATATTTGAACAGACATAAACCGAAAGAAATGATAAATAATTGTTTTATAAGAAATTCATCCGACAAATTAAATTTATATATAGTAGGAGTAAATTTTATTAATTATGAATTTGTCGAGTTTAAATAAACCATCGCTTAAATAGAAATTAATTTCTTGTTGAGAATATTTTGATGGCCAACTCAACTATGTTTGTTTTAATTACAAGAAAATATATTAGTCCGCTTTAGAACAATCGATTTGAAGATTTAATGGATCTATTATAGATCTTTCTCCAGGCTTAGTTAGGTCAGATAGTACTACATTGGGTTGGCTACCAAACTCATCGGAAATTGAAGAAAAGGCAACTAGAAAAACCACTGATAGATAAAAAGAGCGTTGGAAGTTTGTAATGTCCTATAACTGTATTTATGTTGTTTAATTTTACTTTTTAATCCCTCAGTGGTTTGTCCTAATTAAAAATTAATCGACAATTTACGTCGCCAAATGTAGATGGGCCCGTAATTAATTGGAGTTTATTTTTAAGTTCTTACTCATAGAGGATCTTCTGGAAGCTCCACCTACCCGTCCCCACCGTGATAAATAGTGTCAGCTTTAAAAAAATCCGGACGGAGATTCGAACTGTCGAACTGCCGACCCAGCAATTGCCAGGCAAGCGCGCTAACCACTATTTTAGCCGGGAGACTCACCCGAGAGTACCTTTTTTAAGCGTGACTTAGTTGTGATCATGGCAGACAGTCAAGCAGTAAGAACTCTGCAGTTACTGAGGTAGCTCCGTTCAATGAATAAGGACCAAACAGGAGTGTTTCTTCTACTTTCAATGAACTTTTTTGACAAATTTTACAACTTTTGAAAAGTTCGGTATCAAAACTAATATATGGTCAGCCTTTGGAGAATTCTGAGCTAAGCTACCGTTTACAACAATGTCCTAGGTATATATATATATATATATATATATATATATATATATATATATATATATATATATATATATATATATATATATATATATATATATATATATATATATATATGTATATGACAATTTTTGGAACTAAGTGGAGAAATATTAAATTTACCATGTTGTAATTTAGTTCGAATCCGCTAGGAAGAGGTTTAAAATGGAAAACCACAGTTAAAATATACTAGCGCGGTACATGATTTTTTTTTATCTGTTCCAATTGCTCGTTCAGAGTAAAATAAGGTCGGGCAGGATTCGTTGATCTGATTTTTAAGAACTAAGGTCACATTGGTTGGAAGAAAATTCTTAGAGAGCTGGAGGGACTGGAAGAAGGGATTGGTTCCACCATCAAAAGAGAATGTGACTTCAAAGGAGGGGTCTTCTTATTCAAGGGGAAGGGGGGAGGACGTGATTTTGCGACAAATGAAATGAGATTGTTGCAATGGGTGGATAGGGGGGGAGCAACTCATAAGACATGCTCCTGAATTTTGCTGAAATTAAATTAAACAATGGTTTTAAGGGGTTGACTTCCTATGGCTTCTTAAGACATGCTCCTGAATTTTGCTGAAATTAAATTAAACAATGGTTTTAAGGGGTTGACTTCCTATGGCTTCTTAATAAAAGTGAAGTATGCATTTATACATATACACACGTATACCTCTATGTATATTTTGTATTCACCTAATGACAACCATTTTAAGTATACAAATATATAGTATACTTAAACCGGAATAATACATTGTTGTAAGCGGGTCTGTCATGAAATTAATTACCCTTTATCCTAGTTAATTTATTCTTGTTGAATCACTTGTTTTATTTCATTAATAATAGCTTATATTTTTAAAATTTTATTAATTCTTCCTATGTAAACGGTTCAGTCTTAAAAGCACTATTTCCTCCGCTCATACACTGTGGCCGAAAGGCACTATTTCGTTTACTCGTACAGGGTGTCCGAAAGGCACCTTTTCCTCTGTTCATACAGGGTGTCTGAAAATCGCTATTTACTTTACTCATACAGGGTGTGTGAAAGGCACCATTTGCTTCACTCATACACGGTGTACGAAAACACTATTTCCTTCGCTCATACGCTTTGCCCGAAAGGCACTGTTTGCTCTGCTTATACAGGGTCCCCAAAAGCACAATTTCCACGCTCATACAGGGAGTCCAATAAGCACCATTTTCCCCCACCATTCGTTCAGAAAGCGTGTCCGAAAAGGACTATTTCCTTCGCTCAAACAAGGGTATCCAAAAAGCACTTTTCCTCCGCTCATACAGGGTCTCCGGAAAGCACTCTTTCCTCCGCTCATACAGGGTCTCCGGAAATCCCTATTTTTTCCACTCTTACTGGGTCTCCCAAAAGCACTATATCGTAGGTTAACTCCGCACACCTTGCACCAGATTAATATAGATGTCGTAGGTTAACCCTACACACCTTAAACCAGTTTAATATAGATGTCATCAAATAGGGTGAAGTTCACCATTTCTGCTTTACGAGTCCGTGGGAAGTTTACAATATAAGCAGAGTGCAAATTAACTGAAAGTAGGTTGGCTAATAGTCGTTTATCTTGGAGTTCTAAGATAACAGAAAACGGGGGAAAAATAACTTTACTAATATGCAAATTAATATTATTTTACAAGATTAAAAGGAGATATAGAATGAGATATACACACATTAGATTTACACGCGTCTCAGCAGCTAAATGGGGGGAAGATGTGGTGAGGATGGTCACCGTACAAACAAACGGATAATGACTATTACGGGGGTGAACTTAAATTTTGCTTTCGAGTAACACGAATCGAGATTGAGTACGTTGCGTTCGAGGAGCTGGGGAAATGGGTCGAGGTAGACTCACGTGAATTAACGAGAATACCGGGAGCTTGAGGGATTCTGCAAGAATTGTGCAGAGTCCGACGGGACATGAATAGCGTGTACCGACGGAGCCGGACAGAGTATACTGTCCGGCTCTTCTTTAACCTCGCTGAGAAATGAACGAGGGAGTACTCCAAACGAAAACGAAGTCGATACCCGAGTGATAGATGCCTTTCCGTGTATATCGTCTGTTGGGCGGGAACTCTAGCCTTAGGTACAAGCGAGGCCTGGTAGAGAGGTGACGCGTTGCATTCTTAGCTGGAAGCCGTTGGGAGGCGGGGCAGAGCTGACGAGACTGTACGTGGCTGCTAACCAACACGGGGATGTAAGGTACTAATTTCTCAAAGCTTTTCTCGAAGTATTTATACTGCCTCGGCTGAAGCGGGTTGCCGGAGGCCCCCCAAAGGGGCACGGATATCACATTAGCCTTAGTGCGCCAGGAGGAAGGGGGGGATATTCTCGGCGGGTATCACAGCCTCGCGCGAAGGTCCTTGGCGCCGTAGGTCTGGCGCCGATCAGGCGATGAGACGGGGAGATAAAGAGAACCCAACCCGCGTCAACCGACCGCGCGAAGTTCTCGATGCTCCCTTGGGGATGTCTGTCCGTGCATGTGCATCTTTCTTAGGCACCACGGGTAGACGTTGGGTTCTGAGGGGGAGGGGGATGGGGAACTTTCTCTCTCTGACAATTACTGCCAGTCATAAAGGGTGTCCTAAGACCACGATTTCATCCGCTCTTACAAGGTCTCCGAAAAGCAATATTTCCTGCGCTCATATAGGATCTCCGAAAATCACTATTTCCTCCGCTCATACAAGGTATCCGAAAAGCACTATTTCTTCTGCTCATACAAGGCTGTCGAACAGCACTTTTTCTTCCGCTCATACAGGGCTGTCGAAGAGCACTTTTTCTTCCGCTCATACAGGGTCTCCGAAAAGCATTTTTTCCTCCGCTCATACAGGGTCTCCGAAAAGCCCTATTTCCTCTGCTTATACAGGTTCTCCGAAAATCATTATTTCTTCCACTCATGCAGGCTGGCCGATAAGCACTATTGCCTCCGCTCATACAGGGTTTCCGAAAAACACTATTTTCTCCGATCATAGAGGGTGGCCGATAAAGTACTAATTCTTCTGCTCATACAGGGTGTCCGAAAAGCACTATTTTCTTCGATCATACAGGGTGTCCGATTAGCAGATTTTCCTCCGATCTTGCAGAGTTTCCGAAAAGCAGTATTTCCTCCCTCATACAAGGTGTCCGAAAAGCATTATTGCCTCCGCTTATACAGGGTCTCCGAAAAGCATTATTTCATCCACTCATACAGGGTGTCTTAAAATCACTATTTCTTCCGCTCATACAGTGTGTCAGAAAAGCACTATTTCGTTCGCTCATACAGGGAGGTCGAAAAACACCTTTTTCCGCTCATACAGGGTCTCCGGAAGGCACTTTTTCTTCCTCTCATACAGGGTCTCCGAAAAGCCCTATTTCCTCTACTCCTACCTGGTCTCAGAAAAGCACTATTACCTCCACTCGTACAGGGTGTCCGAAAACCGCTATTTCCTCTGCTCATACAATGTGTCAGAAAAGGACTATTTCTTTCGCTCATACAGGATGTTCGAAAATCACTATTTCCTCTGCACATACAGGGTCTCCGAAAAACACTATTTCCTTTGCTCATACAGTGTGTCCGATAGCACAATTTCCTCCACTCATACAGGGCCTCCGAAAAGCACTATTTCTTCCGCTCATACAGAGTGTCCGAAAAACACTATTTTCTCCGATCATACAGGGTGTCCGAAAAGCACATTTCTTCCGCTCATACAGGGTGTCTGAAAGCGCTATTTCATCCACTCATACAGGGTGTATAAAAAACATTATTCTCTACGCTCGTACAGGGTCTCCGAAAAGCACTATTTCCTTCGCTCCGACAGGGTGTCCGAAAAACATTATTTCCTCCGATCATACAGGGTGTCCGAAAAGCACTTTTTCTCCCGGACATAGAGTATCTAAAAGGTTACTATGCATTGGAAATATATTGTCTCGCTAGGATCACAGTGGTCTGAGACTATGATAGTCGTCCGAGCACAGGTGTTTATAGCGACATTCTCAGTAAAGATTTTAGAAATATCCGGACATCGTTTCCGGACAAGAAGACATTTCCGATGTATGCTGAAGGAAGTAAAGCGACGTGTATTGGGGTACTTTACTGCACAATAACTTTTGGGACACCCGCTATAATCGTTGTGAATACTTTGATAAACTTAATCCTCAGACTCGTGACGTGGAATTCAAACCGGTCTGGGTTGATGTTCTCTCCTTGTGTACACTAATTTCCCGTTAATAATCTCTTCGTGTGATCACTGGAAGCCTTTGTACATATTTATGTACACATTCTTCCCAATGTATACAATAAATTAATCACATGCTGTAGACGCACATCTTCTTACCAGGTAATGTAGGTTAGAGCCCTTCCTTGGCCTGAAAGCCTGAGAGGTAATAAACTGGGATAACCTGGAATAACCCCCCGCCCTCAAGGATGACCTGTAGACGTACCCAATCTCCTCGAGCACAGTCCTTAAGTCTAAATCTTTGATGACCTTTTGTTCGTATTTTGAGGTCTGATGTTCCGCTATATCGGCCTAATGACGCTAATCGAGATCCTTCGCTGTCTATCCTCTCCCACACTCCGCTTGCGTCATCGAGGGCGCGAGACGCACTCGACACATTTTTGTGGAGGGGAAGAGGAAATGATGAGACCAACGAGAGCATTTTCACTGATGGTGGTAAAAATAAGAGGGGACGAAAAAGGGTGGGTCGAAAGAACAGGAATAATGAAAAGGAATAACGCTTGGTACCTTGATGAACTGCACCTCACCCCCCTGACCCCATATCCCCTGGGAGTCTCAAACTAGATTGACACTACCTGGGTTTTGTTCCTTCTAGTCATTTCCACTTTACCCTTTTCTCGCCTCTTTCTTTACGTGTCTCTTCTCGCTCATTTTCATGGCCGGCTGGTGATTTTGCAGGTTAGTCGCCGACCAGCTTCCGTCCATTGATCCTAGTCAGTGGGGTGGGGGAGGGACCCATCGATCTTGGCTAGAGTTGGGGGCGTTAACACCTCTTCCTTCACCCCTCTCCTTTCCTTATCTAGCCTTTGACGATTATAAGGAGTTGTTTAGTGTTACAGAGGCAACCTTGGTGCGGCTGACATCTGGAAGCTTGTGTGCCCTCCAAGCCCCAACACCTCCGTTTCCCCCCTTTGATCTCTAACTTGACCACTTTCTTTGTAGATCTACACTTACACATTTTGTGCGGTAGATGCCCTCGTTGGTCTCGCTCTTTTATCAAAAGGACAAAAATGGCCCAAACGACTTGACCTGAATCCTAAACTTGGCTGACTATCCTTCATTTTTTGTCTCTCTCTATCTCTCTCTCTCCTCTCTCTCTTTCACTCTCTCTCTCTCTCTTCTTATCTTTTCGCTTGGAATCAGACGAAAATAAATCTTTCTCCTCCCGTGAGAGCCAAATAGAGGTCATCGCCCAGGACCCCACAGGGGGGAGGGGGACGAGTAATCCCGCTATTAGCCAGGAATCCGTCGTGTTTGGTACCTCGACTTGCTCTCTCATTTTCGTGGCCTTCTTTCTGAAGGCAGGTCCGAAGTAACGCGGGATCCGAACAGCGGCAGGTCACACCCGATGTGACTTAACTTTGCTCATGTGAAATCAGCATTTTCATTTACTAAGCCAAAGTCCTCGAAAATCAAAGTTTGTCTTTGTTTTACACAGGGTGTTCAACCTTAGTGGCACGTGCAGATGCAAGTAGAATTAAAGAGGCACCATTAAAGAAACACTATTGGAAGCTTTAAGGAGTGGACAGACTTTTGCCATTCCATTTAACTTTTAATTTGGAACTAATTTGTTTTTCCCATTGAAAGAATATTCGGTGTTACCACTTTGCCACCCGCACATGGACCAAACATCTTAAAAAATAAATTTGGGTGATGTCCCGATTCTGGTCAAAGGAACCAACGTTAAACAGAAAAACCCTTCGAGCTAACCCGTTGACGTCCCCCTATAAAGACCCCAAAACACGATGTTTAAATACGTTCCACTCCAGAAGGTTGCTTAGAGTGGAGCGCCAGAAGGACACTCTGCTCCATATCATCGCAATAACCGGACTTCGCGCTGCTGTCCAGCACCCCACGGGTCATGGACCACCACGTAACGCAAGTAATGATGTAATCTTGCGTCCTTTCCGAGTAAATCACGCTTCTATTCGGATATGTGGCTTACATCCATGGGACGACTGTGTTCCTTTAATCGCGCCACCATTGGTTTGCAACTACAACGCGAATCCTTTTCATTCAGTGCGAAAATGAACCAAATCATTAAGAGAAATCACGTATCACTCAAACAAGTCAATTCATCCAATTTCGCACGCTCTTGTTGGTTTACTACCATTACCCGCAGGGATCTTCGCTTCTTATGCCTACTAACTTTTCTCGAATCTGCTATACCCACATTCTACCTAAGCCACTTGTTGACAAAAAGAAACAAAAAAAGAAAATTATACACCCACCTCTGCACATCAAACTGGGTCTCATGAAGCAATTCATTAAAGCATTGCCAACTGAAGGTGGCTTTTTCAAGTACCTCCTTTTGGCATTTCTTGGACTGTCAATCGAAAAAAATCAAGGCCGGTGTGTTTGACGGTCCCCAGATTTGGCAGCTCATCAAAGATGAACATTTTAATGAGATCAATGTCAAAGTTCGATAAAAATGCTTGGTTATCATTCAAGGACTTTGTCCCCAGATTTATTGGAAATACACAAGTAAAGAATTGCATCGAAATTGTCTAGAAACTATTGGAGAGCGACAAAATGCTAGGTTCCAACATGAGCATCAAGTTGCATTTTCTAAATAGCCGCCATTTTGCTAAATTCCCTAAAATCTTGGTGAGTCAGCGATGAGCAAGGTGAATGACTCAACCAAGATTTGAAAGTCATGGATGAAAGGTATCAGGGTAGACACAGCTTATATAATACATATCGGTACTAATAATGTTTTATCTACAAGGTCCGAGGAACTTCTAGCAAGGTACCGCCAACTGATGAGGAAGATGAAAGAAAAGAGTGGGAACGTAGCGTTTCCAGGTGTCCTTCCCAGAATAGGTGCGGCGAATGTCTTCTATGGAAGAGCATCCTATATTAACCACTCTCTTAAAGTTCCTTGCCAGGAAGAGGGAGTGTACTTCATCGATTTGCGGGATGATTTTTACGAACAAAGGGAGCTATTGTGGCGAAACGGCCTTAATCTAAGCAGCGTGGGTGCGGCAAGGCTATGAAGAATATAATTAATAATTCTCTTGTAAATTTTTAGACAGAACAGCATCGGAGAGTAAAGAACACATAGGGGAGATTGGCTCACCGGGTCGTAATAATAATGTACCCTTTCTAAAAAACAAATTTACATGTCTACTCCTGTAATGCGCGTAGTATTCGAGATAAACTCGACGAATTTTAATGTTTAGTGCACTTCAGCAGCTTCGATATTATAGCAATAACGGAATCATGGGCGGAGACATGTAGGAGAGAGTGTATCGGCGAACTTCAACTAACAGGGTATAAGCTTATCAATAAAGAACGTACGCATAAACGAGATGGAGGAGTACTACTGTACGCCAAATTAACCGAAATTAAAATAGACTCTCCCCAAAAAGTTGAGGTAATATTCGCCGAAATAAAATCAAATGGTTTTTCAGTAAATATCTTTGTAGTGTATAAACCCTCACCACAACAGATTGAGATTGACACTGAATTATATAACATTATTGGAAGTAACATTGAAAATAATTGCACTTTATTAATTGGGGATTTGAATGTAGAAATATTAACTATGAAACGTTTAATGCGGACGGGGAGGGGCGTAGACTGTTGGAGTTTATGGAAGAAAACTATTTAACACAATTAGTCAATGAACCATCCCGAGGGGAAAATTTCCTTGACGTAATTCTAACGAACAACGTTAATCTTATTTCGGCTATTAGTAATGGGGAAGGTATAAGTTACAGCGATCCCAAATCAATAGAGTTCGATATTAATATAAATCGTAACAAGGAAAATAATGATATTAAAGTGCTAAATTTAAACGTGCGGACTTTAATGGCTTCAACCGCAATTTTCGAGAGATCAAGTGGGATCCAACATTAGGAAATGTTAATGAGTGCTGGTCCTTTTCCACTGAGCATTTTAGAGAATTAGCTGAGGAAATTCATTCCGCGAAAAAAACAACGAAACGCCTCAAGTAAACCAAAATGGTGGAATGATGATATCGAAGTCAAATTGAAGGAGAGCAACTGCTTACAAGTGCCACAATCGTAAGACATTCGAAGAAAATAACCAAATTTACTTAGCCCGCCGGAGGGAATGCCAGGGGGAAATAAGAAACGCTAAAATAAAATAGGAAATTCAACTTGGCACAAAGAAATTAAACATAAATCTAAGAAGTTTTTCGATTATGCATCCAATAGTAAGCCGATAGGGGAAACAAGAGGGCCTATCAAAAATGACAATAACGAATTGATTTCGGATGCAGAAAAGGTGGCCAATATATTAAATAACTTTTTTGCATCGGTATTTATGGAGTAAAACGAACATGATAATCTTTAACGAGCATAACCTTTTAACCGATATCGAATTCTTCGAAGCAGAAATAGATTTTTATATCAGTAAATTAAAAGCCAGTAAATCTCCAGGTCCTGATTTAAATCTATCCGGTTTAACATCCATTGTAGGTAAATTAATTGAATCCGTCATTCACGAATAATCTCATAAATGATAGTCAACACGGCTTTAGACAGAATTTTCATTTTTAACTAATCATCATCATCATCATCATCACTTACTCTATAATTTAAGAAGGGGATTTTTTTGAGTATTTGAATAATAAATTCATCTTGGTTTGGTTATGACTTATGTTTTTTTATCAAAGTTATTTCTAATAATTCTTTTATAATATCCAAAAACAAAATGGTGAAGTTCAGAAATAAATATAAGTATCAAAATTTTGTGATTTTTTTAAAACCCAAAGAATTACAAATGGTGAAGTTCAGAAAATATATTTTTATATATCTTCTATAACTCTATATTTTAGCAACGTGATATTTTGAAAGGGGGAAAATTTAGTTTAGAGTTCCTTTTTAAAATTATTATAATTGGCGACGTTCAGAAATTTATAAAAATTTAACCATGGCTGCTTTTTTTTCGATTTTAAATTTTAATCTTAGTGGCGAAGCCATTGTCTGGTCATTTAGAATTTTACGACAGCATGATTAAAAGCTATGACGAAAGTAGATCTTTGGACATAGTTTACTTAAGACTTCGCTAAGGCATTCCACACCGTTGCTCATGGAATTAGGGGAAACCTCCTACAATGGATAGAGTCGTGGCTAAGTAATCGTAACCAGAGAGTGTTTTTAAACGGTAAATTTTATGTGTGGAAAATGTAACTAGTGGCGTACTCCAGAGGTTTGTGTTGGGACTATTGTTGTTCCTTATTTATGTAAACGATATGGACACACTTACTGGGTAGATTATCCAAATTTGCGGACGACACAAAAAGTGGGGGTAAAATTATGATCAATTTAAGATAAGGCACCTAAGTCACTCAATTCAAGAATAAGCTGCATTTCGTTCAATTCATGATAAGGCACCTCAAGTCACTCATTTGAAGATAAGGCACCTGCTTAGGTCTCAATACAATTAGAGGCACCTACGGTCTGTTAATGACTCACAAGGTGACTTGTAAGGGAAAAGAAAAAATTTGCAAATTACTAAGTAAAGTTTTATTGAATAGAAAAATATTTAAAAGATCATTTAAATATCATATTGTTTAGTTATATCATTACAAAAGCTTTGAAATGGGTTAGGTTAGGTTCGGTTAGGTTAAGTAAAGGTAAAATCGTTGTTTGAAACACTGATCCTGTCATGACGGTGTCTGGATTGAACTAAAGGTAAGATAAATTACGATTAACGAAAAGAACTTCTAAAGTAAAGAAACTCAATTTAATGTAAGTTACGATCTACTAAGAGACCTTCCAAATATTTACAATTTAAGAATAAGCACCTGCGTTTCGTTCAATTCAAAGAATAAGCACCTGCTTTTCGATCAATTCAAGATAAAGCACCCGCATTTCGATCAATTTAAGATTAGACACCTCAGGTGTCTAATCTTAAATTGATCCTAAAATTTTAAATGAGAACGATAGCAAATTACTTCAGCAGGATCAAGATAAAATCTTCGAATGGTCTGCTAAATGGAACATGAAATTCAATTTAGACAAGTGTAGAGTTTTGCATGTAGGTCGAAATAGCCCAAGTTTTAACTATGAAATGGGTGGTAAAAATCTTATCTCCGTGGACGAAAAAAAAGATTTATGGGTGCTGGTTTCAAAGGATTTTAAGTTTATTAAACAATGTGACGAAGCGTGTAAGAAGGCGAATGCTTTGATTTATTGCGAGAAGTTTTCACTACAAAAATCAAGATATAATCATAGCTCTATATAGAAGTATAGTAAGGCCACATGAAAACATCAATAAAATGGAAAGAATTTAACGACGTCTAACTAAACTAATTCCCTCGATTAGAAATAAGTCGTAGATCGAAAGATTAAATATACTAAAACTACCGACTCTCGAAACCAGGCGATTGCGAGGTGAGCTTATCGAAGTATTCAGAATTTTAAATAAATTTGAAAACGTAAATTATGATTTATTTTTAAGTACGATTATGGTATCACACGTAACAAGGTTTCGAACTGAAAAAACGGAGGTTTCAAACGAAGGTAGTAAATGCTAGTAGTATGAATAGTTTTAAAAAACAAATTGACAGTTATTTTACGAATAATGATATTGTTTAAATACGGAGTCCTGTTGTGGATTGAATGTCGCATGGGTGAACATCGTGGCGACAATGTCCAAAGGAGGACTACTAGCATATTAGTAAAGAATGGGACTGGTCTTTGAGCGGACTAAGTAGTCCTTGCTGGCACCCTGTAACTATGTAACTAAATATGTTGGCTGACTACTGTTGGAGTATCGTCGTCGTCGGCTCCAGCTCGTGTCCGAACATCGGTTTTGTCGTCAGTTATCCGGTCTCCTCGGCTGATGTTTGTGTCGGATATGACTTAGGAAACCCTGTTTATAAAGGAAGAGGGTCTAGTTGGGGAAAGAAAACATAGACGAATGCCATTAGCTGAGGAATTTGTTTTGGGCGATCGTGGCTGCGCGACGGCCACGCGCGCACTTGGCCAGTAACGCGTCCACTGTGCCTCAAAACATTTAGACATACGGTTTCGGCGAGTCTGGTTACATCTGGTTGCCGGGTTCTTGGTCTATCAAGTCTCGCCTTTGTCGCGCCTGCGCGCTGGGCGGTGCCCTCCTCCGCCGGTGCCAGACAGGAATCTTATATGGCCCACGTCTGCTTGGCCCGCTGTTGCGGTCTTGCTGGTTGTTGAGTTTTGTCTGGAACCTCATCCACGACCTCACCACCTTGGGGGACCCTGCCAAGAGTTTGAAACTCCCGACGGCATCGCTCTTGGAATCATTTGAGTAGAAAGCAAAATTGCCCACATATAGAACACCAGGGAAATGTTTACCTATACTACTTGCATATAATCCTTTTTGCAATAACAATATCGAACAAAATAAATTTATACAAACATTGCAGTCAAGCAATGTTGTATTATTTTCCAATGTATGTAAATTGTTAAAGCATTTTATAAAATAAGCACAAATTTGTTAGATGCGGAATTTTAATGGCTTTTTATAGGAAGCAAAGGTAACCTGTAGCTCAAGAAAGTTGATGTGATACAGAAAAAGAGCTCATTTTTTTATTCTGAAGCCAAAAGTTAGTAGAAAAATAATGTCAAATCTCACTCAACAAAAATTGTATTCCCCCATTGTATTATATACTGTAAATCCTGTTCATCTAACTCTTCTATAGGAAATACATGGATGATAATTCCTTTTAATGAATATTCGAAACACTGGACTGTAGCTTAGTGCATGTAGATGAGGACTGTAGTGTATATTCATGTGTTAAGTCCTTTCTTATTATTTTCTTAAGCGATCCCTTTGTGTTTGTCGGCAGAGATGCTCTCTTTGATCTATGCTTGTTAAAAACCATTATAATAATGATAATAATAATTGTCTTTTCTCGGATTCTAATGTCTGAGAGAAAATCTCCTCTTTTGTACGGGTGTGACAGATTTACTCAGTAGCTGTCACGGATTTCCCGAACATTCTTGAGTAGTCAACTTCTAATTAACGACCAATTATTTCATCGGATGGAAATGCCAATAACTTGCGTGTATTGACAAATTGAAAACTCAGAATTGCTTCTAATAGTTTCCCAATAGATTTCCATATCCCATATTTCTTCCTGGCGGTGGCTCAAACTCATATCAATTTATCTGTTATCACAAGATAATATTCTGTCTCATTCTACGTTGACGATAAAACTTGATCAACTTTCTCAGAGCCACGATATGCCAATGCTTTCTGTCCGGTTCTTACAGGGCTTAAATGAACTTAATACTTAGTTATTTCATTGTAGAGGTTAAAAAAAACAACAAACTATTAACTCAAGGATTATTTTTAATCCATCTGTAATTTATTAATTGATGATTATTGTGATTAAAATGTAATGCTCTTTCTTATCATAGAGACACGTCATTATTTTCTCTTCTAATGACCTCCAAGGGGTGGGGGTTAGCAGGAGGGATCCCCTAGATGTATCTGAAACCTGCAGCATGACTGGTACACCCCCACCTGACACAATAGGGTGTCAGGCGTAGCATGGGCCAGCATGCTGTAGCTGACATCTGAAGGAATGTATCTTCTGCACTTTTTACTACATTTCGGCGAGATGCCCTCGATAGTTTTCGCTTAAGATCAAAATAAACCTTTCACTTTATCTTCCTCTGCAACTAGACTCGTTATCGAGGAAGGGCGCAAGAGAGTTACGCGACCTCCAAATGGAAAATAAAAAAGTAATCCTTAGAAAAAATTGGAGTTGAGAAGAGAAGAGCTTATGCTTCGAATTAATGGAATTTAGGTAAAAAAATCCCTAGTTTCAAACGGAAGGAATTTCTATAAAATATCTTCTTCGCTTCTTAAATTCCTCCGTCTCGACCTAAATATAAGACTTATCTAAAGGGTTTTAATAGAATGCAAACTTTTGACGATGTTTCCAAAGTTGCGATTCTTTGTTTTTGTTGTTCAGTGATGTCAACCATCCAAGTTCGAGTTCCATCTTAGATCTAAAACAAATTTATTTGCGCGCGCATGGGGAGGGGAGGGCACGTTTTCTTAATGGCTATCGGATAACTTCCTCAAACTCAACCATGACAAAACTGAGGTTGTTTTGATGGACACCTCAGCAGATGTCGCTCGCTGTAAGAATGTAGCCCCTTATCTCAGTCTTGGTGGCTCTCCGATCGCGTTCTCTGACAACGTTAGAAGCCTGGGTGTTTCCTTTGACAGTCAATTCGATTTCAAATCGCATGTTGCTAATATCAGCAAATCGTGTCTCTGCTTTCCTCGTAACCTCGGTCGAATTCGGTGCCACTTTGACGGAAACAGTTTCGAGATCATCCATTCCTTTGTTACCTCCTGCCTTGATTACTGATAACTTTGCGATTCTTGCCCTTCAACTCGTCCAGAACTTTGCGGCACGAGTTCTCTTCGGTCGAGGAAGGTTCTCTTGCACCACGCCTCGTACCTTACCCCTGCTCCGCGAACTGCACTTGCTGCCCAATAAATTTGGAATTACTTTTAAATCCTCTTTCTCACATCTAAAATTCTGTACGCCACAACTCCTCCTTAAATACTAATAATAATAGGTATTTATAGTGCGCCCTTCAGGGCTGTTAGCCCTCCCAGAGCGCAGGTTGTGTAGCGAGTGTAAAGAAAGTTTACAGGGAAGAGAAGGCAATTTTGAAGAGATGAGTCTTCAGGAGACGTTTAAAAGTAGCGAAGGAGGGAGAGGATCGGACTTCGGCAGGAAGAGCATTCCAGAGTCTAGGGACACAAACTGAGAAGGAACGGTCACCCATAGAGCAGAGGACAGAACGAGGAGTGTTCAGGAGGGGAGCGAGGTTAGACCGGAGTGCCCGAGGAGTTTGACGACGGGTGAGGGCAGACGAGAGATAAGGTGGAGCCTCGAGGTTTAGGTATTTGTAGGTGATGAGAAGAATTTTATAGTGGGTACGGAAGCGAATAGGTAACCAGTGTAGCTTCTGTAACAGAGGAATCGAAAGAGAGAACCGGGGGCGGCGAAGGAGGATTCGGGCAGCATAGTTTTGAACTAGTTGTAGGGAGCGAAGTGACGAAGAAGGGAGATTCACTAGAAGAGAATTGCAGTAGTCTAAGCGTGAGGTGACGAAGGCATGAATAATAGTTTCAAGGCTTCGTCGATCAAAATGAGATCGAAAACGTGAAAAGTTGCGGAGGAAACCGAGGGGAGACTTACAGATACGATGAATGTGCGGTTTAAGCGAGAGTAGCTCGTCGAAAATAACACCAAGATTACTGACGGTATCAGAGAAGGCGACATTGGTTTCCCCAAGGTTAAGGGAGGGGAAGAGCACCTTAAATTTCTCCACCATCGAAGCGGTACCAACAAGGAGAACTTCAGTTTTTTCATGGTTAAGTTTAAGAAAGTTGGCAGACAGCCATTCGTTTATGGAGGTGTAGGCTGAAAGGAGCTTAGTAATTGATTGAGAGAAGGAGACAGGGGGGTGAGGAAAGGTATATCTGAGTGTCATCAGCATAGAGGTGGAAGGACAGGCCCAAATCGCGAAGAAGGGAGCCAAGACGAAGTAAGTAGATGGGAAAGAGATGGGGACCAAGGACTGAGCCCTGAGGCACCCCAAAATGAATGGGCGCGGGCTCGGAGGAGAGGTTACCGAGCGCGACCGACTGAGTGCAGGAGGAGAGGTATGAGGGAAACCAATCAAGTGTAGGGCCCGAGAGACCAAGTGAAGTGTGAAGACGATCAAGTAGGACAGTGTGATCGAATTTGGTCTCGAAAGCAGAGGAGGGGGTCTAGGAGGAATAGAATGTACGTACAACCACTATCGGCTGCTTTACGTAAACCGTCTGAAATATTAAGAAGAGCAGTTTCAGCAGAGTGCTTCGCTTTGAACCCCGATTGGTACATTTCATCGATATTGCCGTTCAAAATATGGTCATTAAGGCGAGAGAAAACCAGTCTCTCGAGGATCTTAGAGAGGAATGGAAGCTAGATGGATCAGAGAGGGTTGAGGTGTGTTTTTTTAAAGGATAGGACGAATTGGGGCATGTTTGGAGGAAGAGGGAACCACCCTTGTGGCAAGTGAAGTGTTAAAGAGATAAAGAATCAATGGGAGGACAGTAGGGAGAATTTGGTGGAGGAGTTTGGGTGGAAAGCCGCCATTAGGGGATCCAGATTTGTTGAGCGTGAGACCAGGGCAGTTACTTCCTCAGAGTACGCCCGAGTGAGGACGTTAAGCGGCAATGGAGGATGGTCAGGGAGAACAGCATGGGCTCGTTTAGACGACTAGGGGAGTACGGCTACGCCCAGCCAACAAAGAGATCTTCGCTCAAGAATTTCCCTCCTGCTTTTAGTTCCTGGCACTCATCTCTGCTGCATGCAGGATCCTGCCTTCTCTGCAGGTCGAAAGGATTTTAGAAAGGTACCCAAATCACCTTCCTAAAGGTTCTAAACCTTAAAAAAGGTGATAGTGGTGCGGTTAGTTTAGCAATGTGTACCCACCTTCACACTGTATCGGGCAGGCCTGGGGAACGCTTTTCACGCATACCAAGCTGATGACTGTATCCAATAGCCGTTTTCCTTACTATTATAAGATATATATACCTAGCGTGCCCCCATGGGTGGGAGAAAACGATCTCGTTGCCCTATGGGTGGGAGAAAACGATCTCGTGGCCCCGAAGGTAGGAAAAAACGATCCCGTGCCCCCACGGGTGGGTGGAAACGATACCGTATCTCCTGAGTGGGAGAAAACGATCCTGTGGCCCCATGAGTGGGTGAAAACGATCTTGTGGCCCCATGAGTGGGTGAAAACGATCCTGTGGCCCCACAGGTAGGTAAAAACGATCCCGTGCCACCATGTGTGGGTGAAAACGATCTCGTGTTCTCATGCGTGGGTAAAAAGGATCCCGTGCCACCATGGGTCGGTTAAAACGATCCCGTGGCCCCATGAGTGGGTGAAAATGATCCCGTGGCCCCATGAGTAGGTGAAAACAATCCCGTGGCCCCATGAGTGGGGGAAAACGATCTAGTGCCCCCTTGCGTGGGTGAAAACGATCCTGTGCCCCCACGATTCCGTGTGCTGCGACCACAGAAGTGGAGGTTAAAATAGCCAATTTATGCAGTTATCTTTAGGGCCGTTAGGTTGGCCTATTGGATACAGTCAGTTTCATGGCGTGTCTCAGGATCGTCCCCCCAGGGTTGCATTAAGATCCTTACCCGCTTAGCCAAATATGTTTGAATAACAAAATTTCACCTAAAGGTGAAATAAGTTAGATCCTAGTAACTTCTTAATTAAAAAATTGTCTTCAACATTCTTCTCTTTACTAGGCCATATATCTCGTGATGGTATCCATGTGGTACATTCTGTGTACCATGCATGAGACTTTGAGTGTATTTATGATTTCATTTTTGGGAGATGAGTGATTTTTGTACTTTAGGTAGAGAAAATATTATGTCAGCTGCTGCCAAAAGGGATGCGACCTCCAGATGTAAAAATGTTTTTTAGGTTAGATTCCCAAAGAAATGAATGTAATTCCCTGTTTTCTGTTAAAATAGCGAGAGGTCAAATTATTAAATTCCTGTTTAGGATGGATTTGGGGGGATCAGCTTGAAACGGGGGATAGAAACGGGATCTTCTGCGGCGGTGACTAGGGCGTCTCCCAGGATGCCTTAAGAAGCGGGTATTGTCGTTTATTTCTTTACACTAACCTCACCATATCTTGGAAAATTGCTATTATTTCTGCTCCCCGTTCTCCTTTTCATTCTTTCTCTTCCTTATTCATGTTCTTTCAAATTTTATCATCTGCATTATCAAGTATCTGCAAAATACGTATTTCTTCTCCTCTTCATTCTACGTTTCTGATCATCATTCCACCCTTCCGCACTTTCTGCTTTCTCCACCCACTTCTATGTCGTACAACCACTCGCCCTTCCAGTGACCACTAATTCCTTCTTACCTGTGTTGTACATGACCTTTATCGCACAGGATCACACCTCCCCTCTCTCTCTTACTCTCAAGCATTCAAAAGCTCTTACTGTTGATTCTCCCTTCCTTTCCACCTTCTTCACGCGGCCGGATAGGACCTTACTCACTTCTTAGAGCACTGGTTCCCAACCTTTTCGTTCCTCTGTACCCCTTATGGCAACCTTGCCGCGCCTGACGCTTCGAGGATTGCCTTCTTTCCCGAACCCAACCACCACACTTTGCCCTTTCGGCCCCCCATGCACGCAGGAATATTTGCGGTTAATAGTCTCCAACAGATTTTCACTTCCTCTAGCTTCATCATTTTCTTTACACATCTCCCCTATGTCCTCTGTACCCTTTGGTCATTCCGACAGGTTGCTATGTACCCCTAAAAATTAGTATATAAAAATAAAAACATAAATTTTAATGTTTAATTCAATAATTTTAATATTTAGTGAGGGCATTTTGGTTCTTTTTTTAGTAACAAATTCATTAATAGAAAGTGAAACTTCTGCAACTACACAAGGAAGATCATGTTCACGAGGTTCGAGAGTTGATCTGTACTTCGATTTAACTTCCAACAGCACTGAAAATGCCGACTCATTGAGTCATATTGGTAGAAATGGCAGTACTGTTCGAACAGCACTCCTTGCCAAATGATCATGCTCGAGATCTATCCGTTCCTCCTGTTTACAACTCCAAGCCTTCAATACTTGAACCTTTGATGTAAATGGATTGCGAATATACACAAACTCATCCATCAAGTTCCTATTCCAGCTTCATAAGAAGCTTAGTGATTGATCTAGAAGTTCTGCCACTTCACTAAATAAATATTCCCACGCTGTTGGACTGAAGATTTGTACTACACAGACGAAGTTTTGCAAGATATCCGTTTTGTTTATGCTTAAAATCAAATACTGTTCCATCTCTTTCTTAAAGACTCTACTTCGGCATATTTAGTGCATAAAATATATGGACCACGTAAAGAAGATTCAGAGGCAAAGTGCGCTTTCAAGGAAGTGACAAAACTTTCATGTTCGTTAGAATGTTGAAAACAAACTGGTTAGTTATACTCTCGTGTGGCCCTTCAGAAATGCGGCTGTACCCGTTTGAGCACATGAATGAGCGGGTGTAATTCCTGCTATCTTACAGACTTCACATCAAATAGAACTAGCAGGCTCAGGAGAAATACTAGAGACATAGATAGATCATACTCTCATTAACACTCTCCATCATACACCCGATGCGTATATATGCTCATGTATGTGTTGAAATAACTTGTTCGCCATTCACGCTTCTCTCATTACAGATCCATATCACCCTTCTATCTATTTTATTTCCGTCCAGTGTATATCAAAGCTCCAGCTTTCTCACCTCATCCTGCCACACATTTTTCCATCCATATCTCACATAGCCATCAATAGATACACCCATTCCCAATTCAATCCACTACTCTTCCATTGTTAGTGCAGATGCTTTTATGTGAAAGTCGGAACCAACGTATTAGGTGAGATGAAAAGTGGAAGGGAGAAAAAGGAAGATAAATGAAAGGAAGGATTAACTTAACAGTTTCAGTAAGGTCTTGAAAAGATATATTTTCTCTTTTCAGGGGTGAAGTCACTAAGATGTGGGTCAGCTTTATGTGTATTTACCATCGTTGGTTCAATTAGTAGTTGAAAAAATTCATGGTTGAAGAATTTGGAGTTGAATAACTATGTCGTCTTTCCCTGGAAAAGGACGAGAAAATGCTCTTAAGAACCTTGAAATTTCAGCAAAGACAATCTTACCCGTAAATGTGAGAATTACATACCATTCACGAACCAATTACATTTGGAAAGGGGAGGGTATTTAAAGGGGTCTGGTTGCTCGAGACGTGAAGATTCTGAGCCAAGATGGGTTGGGTTGAGTTGAGTTTGAGAAGTGACGCAGGTCAAATCTATATTTGTTGTGTGGTTGATGGCTCATAGGGGAATTGTGTCCTCTCTAACTCTAAAGGTCTTAATTTGGTGCCGCTCTAGTAGTGTGATTCCTACCAAAATTTTATTCCTACTTTTGCATGTTTCTGTTTTAGTGTGATTCCTACCTGAACAACTCCACCCAATCGAAAACGCTTTGTATATCTCTATTATAAAAAATGCGCATATGCTATATAGTGTATATCAGATGTTATATGGTGTCTTTGATATACACCATATAGCTCTCTTACTAATCAAGGCGCGCAAATTTCTAATTATGATGTTATGACGAAAAAAGATTGACAGCCATCTTGTCATTGATAGCTTGTTTTGAACCACCAAAAGAATGGGGTTAGGTGGGGGTTTAGGTAGGTTAGTTATTTTTAGTTTGTTTTTAGGCTAGGTTAATTTTAGGTGTCTGGTTTAGTTTTTTTTTTTGTAAGTTGTTAGTTTTTATGTGATGTTTTTCTGACGAAAAGGAAACAAACAAGAAGCCTATTCTAGTTTCACGCTGTGGCATAACTTTTAGTCCAAAATAACTGCTCTTTGTGATGGTTGAAAAAAATAACTGTATTTGCTCGCGTGAATATTATAGTCGTTTCGAAGTTGTAATTTGTCAAATACGCGGACTAATCCAAAAAGAAGCTTGTAAACGGTGTTCGGGTAAGGTTACCCTCCCCACACTCTCGTGGGTTAAGGTCCCTTGATTCAGTGCTTCCAAGGTCAGGATCAACTGCGAACTTGGGTAGTTAGGACCACAGCGATGAGGTGACTTGGCCGTGGTTATCTTAAATTAGATTTATCGAGAAGGATATGGAAATGCGAGAGAAATTTGAAGATTCGAAGACAAAAAAAAAAACGTAACTGTTCCGAATCAATTTTTGAAAATACTTAAACCTACTACCCCAGACCTTCTACATCCTGGTTAAATTATAATCATCGTTGGAGTACCTGCCATCACCTGCAGGTTCACTTAGATGAAGTTTGATGGAGGCTTTCAAAGGGTAAAGATGATGACTCATTTTAATGTGTTCCTTTTTCCCATGTTTCTAAACCACTAAAATATTTATGTGTTTAATTAAACTAATTAAGAGTAACTTCGTCTTTTTCTCAACTGTAGTTTAGGTAGGATTAATGGTAGGAATCAGGATAAAAGCGTGAGAGGAGTGTGTCGGGCATTCCCCCAATCCCAACAAGGAAAAAGTGGGACCACCGGCCATCCTGCGTTCTAGTTGGGGAGAGGGACGACCCCCATGAGAGGGTTGGGCCCACCACGCCATGTCTTCCCTTTCCCTCTAGGGAGTGGGAGGCAGTTCAACGATTTAAGGGGAACTCCCACACACTTGTTCCCTCGCCCAAGAAATATGAAGTGGAAAAGCGTGGCGATGAGGGTGTGTCAGGAGTTTTTTAACACCTCAGTCATTCCAGAACTTCTCTTTTCAGCTTCACTTCCATTATTCAATGACGGGGGGGGGGGGGTATACACTGCAGCCACCAACAGCTTCACCCTTGCAACTTCACCCACATAATTCTCGAGCTCACACACTCCTACCCGACCGCTGCATATTACTACCACTTAGCACCACCGCACCCTCTTCCCCTCTACCACCCACAATGATCCCCCCCCCCCAAATCGCAGTGCTCCACCCCACCGTAACTCTTCATGTCCGCCTCGCACACTCCAATTTCCCTTTTTTAAACACGTTCCCGACCTCTCCCCTCTTTCTCTTTCCACACACCCACTTGAAACACACATTGACTCGAATTGGTCGGCGTGAGTGGATAAGGGCAGCAACACTCTCGCCCATTACCGCGAATGACCCTCGAGTCTGGTGTGTGGCCTTGCATAGCAACGGCTCCCATATCCGGGTTTAGTGGCCTTTTACGACACTCCGAAAGACAGTATTGGTATTTTTTCCCTGACCGACATAATAATAATGATAATAATAATAGTAATAATTTTATTGCAACTACTAATAATTATATTACTACTACTACAAATAGTAATAAAAATAATATATCGTGGACCGGACGAACCGTCTATTTTTATAATCGTCTCAACCAATTAAAAAAAAGGTAAATTCTAGGAATATAAAAAACAAATAATGACAATAATGGATGCGGTACAGAGAAGTTGGAGAAAAAACATGAAGAAGCAAATCATGTTAAGGTGTAAATTATACAAAAAAATTAAGTTATAAAAACCACAAAAAATGTAAAATGGTAACCGAATATTCCAAAGGCATAATTATATAACATTATCAAAATAAGTACATAAATCTATTAAATAAAGGTCAGAATTTTTAAATTTGACTTTTGTCTTTTCCAAATCCGATCCAGAACTCTAATCAAAATATTAATGGTTTCTTTGAAAGCGATTAATCATATTTGAAAAGCATATCCCTACTGTATTTAGATCCCCCTCCCCCCCTCACTTTCCTGGACACAAACAAACATTATTTTTTTTCATTAGATATTTTGTAGGTTCCGTTGTTTATATTTTTGCCAATTTTCTTCGTCGAAATGGCGGGAAAATATTTTTATTTCTTGACTTCAAAACAGTGGTCATTTGTTATGGTTTATATTAGCCAAGCTGGATGTTATGATTAATTGTTTTTGTCATTATCTGACGTCGATAGGTCGATAATAGTTAATTATCCGTATTACGTTCTCCAATTTATGAAAAAAAAACGGGCAGAGCGTGCTTATTTACCATTATAAGGGGATACAATTCCACACATATATGTACATTTATAATGAGAAACGTCATCATAATTTTAGCCATTTAAAGAATTCCATGATATACGTCATCAGTGCGCCGACCAATCCTGGACCGCGCACATATGACGTCATAGTTCAGTCACTATCCAATCAAAATATAGTCGCATTTCTGAAGTGTAGGTTGGTTTGTGAGGAAGTGTTAGATCTCTATTGGGCAAAAATCATTTAAAATTACGTACCTGCCCACTTAAGTTGATAAATTAATAGGCTTGTGGTTTTTATCTTGTAGCCACAGTGCAAACAATGTGGTTGTGGAAACTTTTCTTGCTGTTTTTAATTGGAGGAGTTTTGTCGTCCGAGAATTCAGGTAAATGTCTGACTAGGCTTCGAGTGAGACTGGTTGCCCAAGAAGGATTTTTCTTTTTTTTTTTCCATTTACCGCCATGTTTGTACAGTCGCACTGTATTAGATGCCCACCAAAACGCACCTGCGAACACCTGTCTGTCCGTGATCTTTTAAGAAGTTATTTCACTCTACTTCTAATGACCATTGCCGTTCATTTATCCAATGAGTCGTAGTATAGTAATAACGCATGCCATTTAGTGAGTAAATTATCGATTTTTCAATCTCTCTCGGGAATGATATAGGCTTACTCGCTTAGAATTGCGGAATAGACGCAATCTGACAAGTTTTATTAAAAAAAAAACCCAAACCCCTAATTTTTCATGTATGCTTTTCCATAACTTCTGATTCTGCTAGACGCAATCGGTTAATTTGTCGTCACAAGAATGCTAATAAAGTTCCCAAGTTTATTAGCCTTATTTTTTGTGCGCCCCGAATTCTTAACCAAATTTTAAAACATTTTTATCTTTATTTTGGGGCCTATTTTAACATGCGCACGCAACTTGATTATCCTCTTCTCTCCTTTCTTATTCGCTTTTATCCTTTCTAATACATAGTGGCCTAAATTTTGAATAGGCTTCATTTCTTAGTTATCTATTTAATAAATGAAGCCTATTAAAAGTTGGCGGCCCGTTTTTTTTTGTGGTCACCCTGTATGTATCTAGAATATTCATCAGTACCTATTTTGAAAAACTTATTCATAATATTCTCGGGTTGGTAGGTCTATTTGATATTTGCCAACCCTTTAATGTAGGCCCTTGGAAATTGGTCCTATTTGCAGAATGGAAGCAAATGTCGATTGGATAGAATATTTGTTTTCGATAATTCTGAGAAAATGGACGGTATTTCCTACTCGACTATTTATGTACCGACCAGCTTCAATAGGGATAACAGATGGTACCCCTTCTAGAGGCAGGGTTTTTAACCTAGGCCTACTTTTACCCAGGGAAGCTAGTAGGAAGTAATGTATAAAATTCAGATTGAATTTTTTCTGAACATTTTGTAATTAAAAATAGTAAAATGATTTAAACTACTATTATATTGAAATTATTTAATTCTGAATGATAGGTTCATGTTCATTGCGGTTGATAACTTTGTTACTCTTAAATGTGTACACTTTGGCTGCTGGTCTATTTGTTGCTCAGTGGGAATAGGCTAAAATTCCTACTTTGAAGTCGATGGTCCTGATAATTGGACTCTTGATTCCTTGTTGTTTTGTCCTCCCAATGAGCTGTGGGCGGAGAGCTGCGGTATACTATCGGTGTTTCGCCAAATATGATCAAATATATGGAATCTTTAAAAAAATGCTAATATCGGTGAAAATACTCGACTTGTCTGGTTTCAACTACCGAGGCTTGTTTGTTAGAAAAGAGGCCAAACCTCCCATAAGGTATGAAAGGTTTAGGGGAGTGAAGTGTCAGTTGAGAGGTAACTTAAATAAACGAGTATGTTTAGGCTTCTCAGCATTGAACGTCCACTTCCCGCATTAGGTGGGTGGGGGCTACCTTGGCTCTTTGGGTAAGATAAGTTGCCCACACTAAGGGGCTAAGTAGTCCCTTTCGGCATTCTAATTACCTTCCACATGGATATTTTAACTTCCCCTAACTCCACCACTTTTACAAACCCTTTGGAAAACGTCTTGATCTTCACTTTTTAATAAGAAGCAAATAGTGCATTTGTGCGGACGAAGGAGGTCAAGCAGGTTCTTGCTTGCCCTCCTGAACCATATATATATATATATAGAGAGAGAGAGAAGGTACGAGGAGTATTTGAGGGCGTTTTTTGTGTTAATAAACCAGTATATTTCAGCAAAAATAAATATATTTGAATGAACATTTGTGCAATGAGTCTTGATGTTTAATTGAATTATTCTATGAAACCTCCTTGGGCTTTGATGATTGCTTTAATGCGAGATCGAAACCGCTGACACTATATGAGACTTATTCATTTTGGACATCACCTGGGCAAGGGCGGCCTTCAGTGAAGCTATGGTATTATGGTGACGTCGATCAGCATCCCTTTCAACATCGCCTCCATACGTATTAGAGGATTCCAATCTGGCGAGTTTGGAGGCCACAGATTGGGTGTTACATGATCGTAAAGATTGTTTGGCCGCCATTCTTGGCTTTTTAGAGCTTTGTGAGAAGGTGCAGAGTCCTCTTGAAACACTTTCTATTACGTACTTCATCCATCCAGGGCCTGATAACAGTTTCCAGCAGCTTTAATTCTACGACCATGTGGAAAAAGGTAGGGTGGCATGACATAACCCTTCGCTTACTCATAAAACCATCACAGTTGCTGGAATTTCTTGTGCATCACTCTGGTACCTATCAGAGAAAAACCAAGGCTTGCAACTACTAATAATTATATTACTCAAGAGGGTTGAGGACCTCCAGGAGACTTTTCTAGTGGATTAAGGAATATATATGAAAGTTTCGGGTTTCTGCAAAGTAAATATTTTAATAATTTGGTCTAATAAACTGAAAACAAAATGTCCTCACATACCCCTCGCATCCTGTATATGTATGTACTGGCCTTGAATTTAAAAAATAAATCCTTGAGTGATTGTTCAAATGATTTTAAAAAAATCACTATTTATACTTTTTAATGACTATTAGGAACATAGTAATATTTAAGTTAATCTACTCACTAATCTGAGTGAACATATGTATGCTTTGGATGTATTGTATTTTATGATCCATGCTCACTATACTTCTATGACTGTCGCTTGGATACCTTGTTCTTGTTTTGTTATTTTGCATTGGTGAGTTGATTTTGGTTATGCTTTGCTTATAACCCATTTTTCCCTTAAATACCTCACCTTCAATGTCCCATAATATTTATTGCAATTTTTTAATTTAAAGAAAAAAATGGTTAAAACCCGTCCTTGATTATTTTTTAAAAAGTCCTTGTAAACTCCTTGAATTCAAAATCACCAAATAACTAAGACACCCGCAAATGGACATATTATGAAACTTTTATTAGCATCTTCGCGTTGCCGTTGACTCTATAATAAGTATGAATGCAATTTGTGTTGCTTTGCGAAAAGATACTTGGTTCGAAGAATCAAAATTATTTTTTGAGACAATCATTTATTTCATTCATGCATGGTGCAAAGGGTTGAAAACTACTGTTTTATTGATCAAAGAGCTTAAAATGTCAACAAAAGCCATAACTGATTGGAAAAACTTTCCGCGAGAAGTTTGCGTCATTTACTTGTCCAAAAATCTAACCTAACTACGAACCTCGAACACCATAGCCTTACCTTAACGTCTCGATAGCCTTGAAAGCCTAATTCGATGCCAGGCCTGTTCCGAAAAAGACCCTACTTTATTATTGTTTTAACATATAAATATATGTTTAAATTGTAATATTAATCAATGTGGCTGCCCTCAGTGGCGTGTACGCTCTCCAAGCAAGACCTTAAGGCCGCGCACACATTACGGACGAAGTTCTTCCGCGTGCTGATCCATACACGGTTGACGGAGCACTTCGGCTCGTCGACGTTGTTTTGGCGGACCTTGCAGGCCTTTGCCCTCGACTTGCGTCCACACGCTGCAGTCGAGGAGATTGAGGTCGGGTGACTGCGGCGGCCAAAGCCTTGACCACAAGTTCATGTTCAACCCCAACCACTCTTGCACGGTCTTGGCTGGGCCGAGGCACCCTCCTGCTCAAAGACGTAGTCCGCCTTCTTCGTGATCTTTCGCACCAAGGGCAGGACTTCCGTGGCCAATAACATCAAAATTCTTTACACTCAGTAGCCCTCTTAACAAATCCAACTATTTGTGTAATATATTTTCATTGAGTTTCCTTATGGTCTTACCATTATTACACTATACCTTTCTAACCCTCCTCTGTTCATTTCCTCTTCTGTTGTTCCCTACATTTATCTCAATGCCCTTACCTCTCCTGCCTCAGCGTAGTTACCCAGACACCCTAGACCAAAACTCCCCTCTAGATAGTTGCTTAACACTTTCACATCCTTGCGACTCAAGTATAACCCATCTTTTTCTTACAAATCCTCCCTTGCAAAAAATTCACCCCACGTATCTATAAACACAAGTCCATACTATCACACAATACTTTCACTCTCATTTATCCGATCTTCCTATAACATCCTCTCACTGACTACTCTAAGCCTAAGTAAAATTCATGACACTACACACCGGAACTTTCATAACAAATCTCTATATTTAGACGCTAACTAGTTCCTCCGAGGATAATTGTAGATATTCTCGCGGCTTTTCGCCCCGCTAAATTTGAGAAAAATGAACACAAACCACAAGAATTTTCACAATTCTTGTTTTCTATTAAAGTTCAAACGACAACTATAAAAGTTTTCTTGAAATTTCTCTTTTTAGGCAATTGAATGGGTTGGGGAACTCCAGGAGACTTTTCGAGTGGATTAAGGAATATATATATATACAGTGCCCCGCAAAAGTTTACAACACATCGATTTTTTTTCACTTACTCATAAATGTTCGAGAAGGAGAAACTTCTCACAATTTCTAGAACGTTCTACATTAATCTAAGCACATAGCATAGGGACTGGTATAAGCTATTGCGTCATTCTTTATCAGACAGATAGAAAAAAAATGATGGTAGAGTCTCCTACGGGACAGTACCTCTGTGGAATACTTCAACAACGCAATGTCTCCATTGTTCATTTGCATTATAGACTTGAAGGGGTTGTAATTTAAATATTGGGTTGAGGAATAAGTTCTTGCGGTTTTATCAAATTTATTTATTACCATTAACAATTTTAGAAAAACTTCATTTTTAATTGATAACAATATGCAATTTAATCAATGATGTATTCTCCGTTGTTATTTACGACTTCTTCCCAACGTTCAACAAGTTTTTCGATGGCTCTGCAATAAAAATCTCTGGATTTTGACTCGAAGAATTCGTCTAACCAGGTTCTTAATTCCATATCAGTATTGAACGAAACACCGCGCAAATTGTTGGAGAGCGATCGGAACAGATTGAAATCCGATGGAGCCAAGTCTGGCGAATATGGAGGATGCGGCAGGATTACCCAATTAAGCGTTTGGATGGCGTCTTTTGTCATATTGGCAACGTGAGGACGAGCATTGTCGTGTTGCAGAAGGAGTTCATAACGTCGATGAGGTCGCTTTTCACGAATAGCTTCGGCGAGTCGATACATTTGTTGAACGTAGAGTTCTCCATTGACAATCTCGTTGTTGGCAAGGAGCTCATAAAGAATGATGCCTTCACAATCCCACCACACACACAGAATCGTCTTTCGTTAATGAAGTCCTTGCTTTAATCGCAGAAGTGGTTTTTATTGGGGCTAAGCCATTGTTTTCGATGGTTCATATTGACATAAACACGCCACTTTTCGTCGCCTGTGTTGATGCGGTGGAGAAATCTGTCCTTATATCCACGATTAGCCTTGTGACGAGCAAGCAAACCTGCGGCAATCGTGGGACGTTGAAGTTTATTGCTTTCGCTCAAATCGTGCGGAACCCATGCACCGAGTTTTTTAACTTTTCCCATCGAATGAAGGTGATTCACTATAGTTTTCTGATCACACGCTAATTGTACAGCCAATTCTCTAGTCTATTGACGAGGATTTTCATGAAGAAGGTCGTTCAATCGATCTTCATCCAACTTAATGGGGTGACCAGAACGTTCTTCGTTTTCACGTTTTTGAAACGTGAAAACCGCCATTGAGCTGTCCTTTCTGATAAAACATTTTCTCCGTACAAAGCACAAATACCGCGACGAGCTTTGGCTGCGTTTGCATCGTTCCCGTCTCGATTGAAAATGAATAACAACAAGTGTCGAAAATGCGTTTTTCTTTCAACTTGACATTCCATTTTGAGGGTACAGAACAAAAATTAAATTAACACAACTTTTAAATAAACCGCAATGACTTATTACTCAACTTCAAGACGTAGCCCCAGCAAAAACCTAATAGTCTAAGCTGTTAAGAGACGTAGCCTAACCTTTGCAAATTTTGCTCTCATTATTTATTATTGTTTCTTAATATGTCCACAAATCACGTTAACAAAACTTAAATCAACACATTAAACAAAACGCAAGAACTTATTCATCAAGTTAATAGAACAATTAATCTAACAAAAATAATTTACATAATTGTTAATTAATCAATGCACGATAAATTAGTCTAAACTCTAAAGTGATTTTGACATTTGCCAGCAAGCAAAGATTATTTTTTCTATGTTGTTGCATTCTAATTCATTCGTATATAAAGCTGTCATGAAACTATAATTTCACATTAAAGATAAATTATTTTAATATCAATGTAAGATAAAGCTTCTATGTAATTTTAGTAAAATAAAAATGTAATAATAATGACCAGACCAGACCCCAAATAAATAACAATTCGTCTCACCCAACTATCCCAGATCGGGGCTGAGGTAGGAGCGGACAACGTTCCTTCACCCTTGAGCTCCGGTCTGGGGTGGTGGGTTTTTAACAAACTTTCATTTCCACCCAAACCTTCCTCAGTTCCCCTTTCTTTCTCCTTTCACTATCTATCAATTTTACGCCATGCGCAAGGTGGAGCCGCCAGGCCACTAGGCGAGAGGAGTGGCCTTAAATGGCGGCAGCTGGTTCTGCCTGCGCTGTATTCACCCTTCGCAGAGCGGGATACTGCGTGGGGTTGATTAGCGTTTGCGTCCCGCGAAAAGACCAGGGTCACCATGTCCATGAATGGAGAAAATACTGTCTTCCCCTTTACCCCCCCTTCACCAGCGACGGACCCTCCAAAACTCTTCAACCGGAGAGGAGGCTTACTCAACTCCTTTGCCTTCGGGTGTAGGAGGGGACTGCCCCTCACCCCCTTCTCTGGAGGTGCCCTTGGGTGCCTCCCTTTTTCCAGCGGCAGTCTCCCCTTTACTTTCTAAGGGGACTGCCAAGAAAGGCAGGTGGCCCATAAGTGCCGCTCGGTGGGAGCGGCACGATAGGGCCCTCCTTAAGGGGAGGAGGGAAGACAGGCCCCGTCGGTCTCTTCCCTCTAAAGACCCGCGGGCTCGTATATTGAGCCTAGAGGGGGTCACCGTACGTGCCCCCTTCTCTTTCCTGGCGAAAGACTGTGACCAATGGGACCTGTGATGTCGACAAGGTGCCTGAGGCAACCCAGCACCATACGGTAGGACCTTCCATGAGGACGAACCTGGGCTCGGTGCCAAGCACCGAGTCCGCCCCTGTGCAAGGTCCTCTTCAGACGGCTCGGGTATCCAAGGCTTTACAAGGAGATGAGGGATCTCCTCCTCTGGCTGGTGCGCCTGTGACAGCCAAGACCTTCTCCATCTAGGAGAATGATCTTGCTGAGGCCGGTCCATCTGGCCTGGGGGCTCCTGCCGACGGAGGGGAGAAGCGGGCTCATTTCCCGCCCGCCTCTCGTAAAAAGAGAAAGACGAAGAAGGTTCGGGGCTCCTCTCCCTCCGCGGGAGCCACGGGGATGAACGGGGCTGCTGCCGCTTTGGCAAACGACCAAGCCAAGATCGGCACATCCGGCCCCGTTGCTCCCCCGGGTGGGGAGTCCAAGACAGAGACGAGAACTGCGCAGAGCGGAGCCTCGATTACTTCGAGGCCCCTCATTCAGAGGCTACCTGACGTTTTCGAGCCCGCTGGCTTCAAACGCTTCCTTGTTACTCGCTCCACTGATGGCACCATGTTGGCTAAGGGCAACGTGATTCATTAGAGGAGAGCTTTAGGTAGTGTGATTGGTAGAGAGCCGAATGTCACCCGTTTCTCGGACGGGAGCCCTTTGGCAAATGTGTCGAACTCCCCCGAGGCGGCCATGATTAGTGCCCTTCGGACACTTGATGGCACGCCCGTGAGTGTGACGCCGCACTCTACCATGAACTTCGTGAAAGGAGTAAGTAGTTTATGCGAGGGAACTCTGGCACTACTCTATAGATGACATCCCTTTAGAGCTGGCCGACCATGGGGCGGTCAAGGTCGAACGTGTGATGATAAAACAGGGAGGGGCCTCGAAACCACCCCCTACACTCTTCGTCACGTTCGACTGTGACAAGCTCCCTGAGTCGGTTTGTGCCGGTTGGTATCGCTACCGCGTGAAGGGATTTGTGCCACTGCCGCGGAGCTGCTACTACTATTACCGCTTCGGCCATTTTAATCGCTCGTGTAGACGTGCAAAGTCGGGGTTACCCCTAAGTCTGTAAGTTGCTCCAAGGCCGCACACGATAAGTCAAAACCATATGTCAATTGCGAAGAGCCGCACCCCGCTTCCTCGAACGACCAGGAAATCCTGGTCGTTCAGGTCCAGGATTGTCTCATTTCGCGAGACTAAGGATTTGGTCCTGATACGCCTGGCGCTGCCTGGTGCATCCTATGCCTCGATATTAAGAAAGACCCTCTGCTGCTGGCCCCTCTAGGTTTACGAGCACGGTCGTTTCCGCGCTCATTCTGAACCCATCTGCTGGTTCTACCTACCCCAGGCGCTCTCCTGGTGAATCTGGCGGCACAAAGGATTCACACCCAGCTCAGTCTAAAACAAGGGCTCTCCTCTCCCCTGCGTGACCATTTCCCATAAGGCGAAACGGCCGCGCTCTTCCGCTAAGTCGCTAGACTCACAGGAGGCAACTCCCCTGAAGTTAGTCGTGAGGCCATCTTCCGGGGTTCCTAAAGCTGTCCCCCGAAAGGAGGACATCACTAAAGGAACTTTGGCTCCTTCACCCACGCCCAGTAGTGCTCTGGGTGGGTGGCTCGGAGACGGTGGGTCCACCAAAAGAGGAACCCCCGCCTCCGAAGCCCTCCCGCTCACCTAAGGTTTCGAGGCGGTAGGAGGAAAAGACCCCACCACCACAGGATGGGGGGCGGGTAAGAGGATGTGTGATTTGCACCTGGTATGATGTCTCCGTTCTTATCTTCGCTTTAGATACTTCCTTTCAGCCATTAGCTATGCAGCTGCATCTGGAAAGGAGGTATAGTTATTTCCTCGTACATTTCACCGTTAGCCGACCTCAACGCGGGGGACTTCCGCCGCGTCGTGGCAAGGTTGCCGAGGCCCTTTCTCTGCTCGGAGATCTGAACGGTAGACTCCCCTTCTGGGGAGATTACTCGATTAATCCCTGAGGTCAAGTCATTGCCGACCTGATCGACGAGCTGGAGATGGGTGTCCTAAATGTGGATGAGTTTACGCATCACTGCCTGAGAACCGCTTCATTTTCGTGCCTCGATCTATCTTTGTGCTCTCCTGATGCAAGGCCTGATTTTGTGTAGGGAGTGGTCGCTTCGTGCGCAGACACTGCTCATGGTCGGGACGATGTCCCACGGGTACGCCATTCTTCGACACCTGGTTTAACGAGCATGGCCTTTCTTTTAGATTTGTTAAACAGGATCTGGGTAGAGTGTCTCCTCCCAGATTCCTGGCGAATCGCTACTGTGCTTGCCTTTCGCAAACCGGGGAGAGATCACTACTCCGGCCGGTTTCCGCCCAATATCTCTTACCTCTTCCCCGTAAGGGGCAGGGCGATTTGCCATCCTGGCCGCCGTGCCGACGGGATTCAGCGCCCCGTCCGGCCCCAGCTTGGCATCCTTTTTCTCCTTCTGCTAACCCCTACTTCGTCTTCCCGTAAGGGGCGCAGCGATTTTCCATCTTGGCCGTCGTGCTGACGGGATTCAGCGGTCCGTCGGGCCCCAGCTTAGCCTCTCCTCTTGATTGAAGTTGCGTAGTCCTTAAACAATCAATCAATCAATCTCTAACCTCTTGCGTGTGCAAGTTGATGGAGAAATTGGTAAATGTTAGATTAGCCTTTTTTTCTGGACATCGGAGGCCATCTGCTGTCTGTGAGGCCTTCATTCGTAGACAACACTACGCCACGGTGTTTTTCAATCTGGAGAAGGTTTATGATAGCATGGCGATACGATATCATGGAGACTCTCCACACGGTGGGGGCAATGGGACGCCTCTCAATGTTTATATCTGAATTTTTGCGAGATCGTCGATCCCGCGTACGGGTGGGGGGAGCCCCCTCCGGCTCAATGGAGCAGAAAGAGGGTGTCCCGTAGGGAAGTTTCCTAAGTGTCACACTCTTTGTCCTGAGCATCAACGGCATCACCTAAGTGCTGCCGGGAAATGTTCTCGCTACACTCTAAGTGGACGACTTTTCGATCTCTTTTGGCGCGGCCCAGATGCCAACTCGAGCGTCGACTCCAACAGGCATTGAACCGCGTCTCTCGCTATGCGGAATCGCACAGACTACGGTTTTCTTTGGTCAAGACTAAGGTGGTGCACTTCTGCCGCCATCCACGGCTTCATCCCGATCCAGATTTGTTTCTCAATGAGGTGCGCCTGGAAGTGGTGTATTCGTACCTTTTCCTTGGTCTTGTATTTGACCGACGCCTCACCTGGGAGGCTCATATTCGCAGCCTTAGGGTCTCTTGTACCCGCGCCATGGATATTCTTCGTTCCGTGACGTTCAGCGCTTGGCGCGCTGATAGGGCTACTGCCTTACTTTTTTATCGATCCTTTGTTCGTTCGAAGCTCGACTAGGGATGCGAGTTTTATGCATATGCAGCCGAGGGTGTATTGTGGAAGGTAGACTCTATTCACCATCCCGGCCATCGCCTGCTCACGAGTGCCTTCCACACTTTCCCCATTGAGAGCCTACTTATCGATGCTGGGAAGATGCCACTCGCTCTGCGCCGTGCACAGTGCATTATTCGGCTGTACGCGCGAGCCCGGCGCCTCCCTCAGTCGCCAACAGCTCTCACTGCATCTGCAGCTGAACTCGACGGTGCTTATGCCGTCGAGAGAGGCCAGTCATACCCTAAGCTCTTTGGGTATGAAACTCCTTCGAGAGCTAGGTATAGCTCTCAGGCCAGTGGCGCCCCTGATTCTGCCCAAGACCCCACCCTGGAGGGTACCACCTTTGGCTATTTGTCGCCACGTCTCTGCTCCCAAAGCTTCTATAGCGCCGGGAGTATTGCGTTCGACCTTTTTGGAGCCCACCTCGTTTCACGCTGGAACCGTGCCAATGTATACGGATGGCTCCAAGTCCCAAGAGGGGGTCGGCTTCCACGCAGTATCCCCTCTGTTTGAAGTCAGCGGGGCTCTGCGAGGCGCTGCGTCCGTCTTGACTCCCGAGCTGGTTGCAAGACACCGTTCGGTACGGGAGATAAGGCGACGTGCCCGGTTCTGAAACCGGATTGTGATCTTTAGCGTCTCACAAAGCGCCCCGAGTACTCCTCGGGGCATTGGAATCTCCGCCTCTCTTGGTTCGCGATATCCATGACGCCATGGTTTTGGCGAGCCGGGCAGATGTCGAGCTTATCTAATGCTGGTTTCCTGGACATATACGAATTGCGGGGGATGAGGGTGCCAAAGAGTCTTCGAGGACTGAGTTACCAGACCAGTGGTTCGTTCTTCCTCACACCGATTACATGGCAGGAATACGGGCTCTCTGGGCTGCTTGGCAAAGAAGATGGGAGACAGTCAAGGGAAACTTAAAGTTACGTGCCATAGCGCCACGCTTGTTTCCATACACCAACCCCCCAATGCCGTGACGGTTTCAGGTTGCTTTCTGTCGTCTCCGAATTGGACACACTCGCGGGACGCAAAGCCATTTGATGGAGCGCTCGCCTGCGCCCTACTATGAAGACTGTGTTATCCCCCAGACTGTTTGGCACATTCTTGTTGAATGTCCCAGTCTGGGCGATCTTCGCGCACTGGGTCGCTACAGCTTGTCTCTTGTACTCGCGACGGGTTTGTGGACTTTGCAACTTTTGGGGGCAGGCTGGCCTCCTACCCTTTATTTGACTGTTGTTTTTTTGTAGGTTGCATGTTCCCGCGCTGGGGGGGTGATTCTACCCCCGACACCGGGTCGTGCCTCCTTCTTGCTTTATTGCTTTTTCTTTTTTTTTGTTGTTATTTGTTTCTTAATAGATTGGCTCACTCAAAAACATATATATATATATATATATATATATATATATATATATATATATATATATATATATATATATATATATATATATATACCTACTGTTCTTCGACAAACCTAAAAACTGGCAATTTTGTAAGCGATTTTCTGTGTTTGGTTTGTTCGATTCCTCTCTGATATGAGAGTTTTCGGTGTCTTTCTTCGAGATTTATGTAAACCTGGCTGCGCATCTTCAAGCTTTTCATCATTCAGCAAAGAGGGTAGTCCACTTCGTTTCCTGCCGTGCACACTTCCACTGTCACGAAAACGACCAACCAGTCTTGAAATTGCAATCTTACTGATTGTAGGGCAATCATGAGGTCTTCCTTAAAACAACAGTATTATCACGTGCGCCAAAGTAACCCCTGAAAAGTATTGTTAAAAATGAAAATACGCTACTCCCATGGGAGCATCATACTATCACGTTTCGGCCTAACACAAAACTACTATAGGCTAATTACGTTCCCTAGTGCTCATGGCAACAATAGTGTTTCTTCAACATATACTAACAACACCATTTTACAGGCCGTTATATTTTGTGTAACATTTCTTCTGAATCGCCCTGTATAGCAAATATTATGAGAAGGCGCAGAAGGGTCAGAGAACATACGAGTATAATAAACACCTGTCAAAAATATCAATTGCCAACTCAAAACTAGTAAAACAAATGAAACATTTAACAATTAACCGACACAAAATAATAGCCATTCCCACCACTTAAGAAGGCAAAATTTTGCTCGTTCTCGAGAGCATCATGAAAAATGATAAAGCACTTAGAAATGACGTCACAATCTCCCTTATGAAATTTGGGTCAGAGCATTTGGCGAACTGCTTGTCATTCTATTTGCAAAATCTTAAAAGTGTAAATATGGCGCACAGAATTACTTTTATTTTAAACTAATAATTAGAAATCAATATATTCATCGTCACCAAATAGTTTGCGGGAAATGTTGGGTTTTTTAAAGTGAGGTTAAATTGTAAATGTGTCTACATTACATAGTCTGAGTCGTCTAAAGACGAGTGTACTTAGAACGTTCAAAACCCGGTTTCAGGGCGGTATAACCAACCTTCTCAATGTTGTCTAGCGGACACGTCGATAGTTCAATGCAAATGAAAGTTCTTTTTGGAGAATAACTTTTATTTGGTCACAAGTAAAAGCAACGAATGAAATGCTTTATCTCTAGATGAGGTTCACAAACCACAGCATCGATTGGGAAAAGAAAAAAAAAAATTTTAGCTACTAATGACGTTGAGATGACATTAATCGATTCCATCCCAAACTTTGAATATCTCGAAACGGAACTCTTCAGGTTCAACCGAGTGAGTCATCAAATCGAATATCACCTCCCAGATAAGAATCGCCTCCCCATTTATGTTTGTAAATTTTCCCTGCCCCTGTTTTTACTTTTCAACCTCTCTTGGTTATTGTTTTTTTTTCTAGGTTTGCATACGTATTAGGAAAGTCCTAGGGTAATATTTTGCTATTCGTTGTACAGTTGAAGGGCGGAGTGGGATGCTCCGAAACAAGTCCTATACTTGTACCACTAAAAAAGGTCCTTTATAAACCCCCCCCAATTTTTATTTACATTCAACCTTAAAAAAATTATGGCAGATCTCCTTGCATACTTCGGGGATGGGATGGAAAGCAATTCTACAGAGGTCAGCTACCGAATTGTTTGCCATAGATACACCTGAAGCTCCTGGAACCCCTGAAGACCGAGGGAGTGTTAGATGTATCATATAAAACGATTCTGCACCTGACCCTTAGGATTGCGTTCCTTCCCGACCCAATTTACCCAAGGTGATCTAAGGAGCTGGGTGTTGTGGTCCAACGCTTGTTTTTTTCAAACCCATGGGCAGAGAAAAATTAAGTCCGGCTCAAAACGGGTATGCTTCTGAAGTAATTGTGGTACTTATGACCATCTGCCAAGTGTTTAATTATTTGAGCGGCTGATGACGTCACGACCACAAGGACTTGTTTAGGCCTTAACGTTGCGAGTGCAAAGCTGGCGGATTAGAAACTTTGTGTAAACCGAGTCTTTTTTTTCACTCAGAGATAGCCGAATGAATTGCGCTCCCCCCCTCCATCTCAGCGACGCATAGTCAGTGGTGTGAATCTCGTGGCCGCTCTTATACTCCTCTCTACACATATACCATACATTTTATGGTTGCACTCAGTAGAAATGTACAAATGGAAAAGGAGTGATTTGCAGAGACCCCACAACCCCTTCGCTTTGCATACACTGTCGTATTGGTTTGTGGAACTCCAGAAGAGAGGCAACGAACTACCAGAATTATAATACGCCAGTCTACCACTCGACTGCGACTCAATTAGTTGTATTAATGGGCAAAACTTTTGCTGAAAATTTAGAATTGAACTAAAAATTTCGAGTAGGTAATGGAATACATTGACTTAAGGCACCTTTCGATTCCTGATAGCAAAGAGATGTCTGCAAAAGAACCTGATTAGGATGAGCGGCAGGAAGAAAGCTGCATCTTCAGAAGGAACCTGCGTAAAGCATTTAACCTGTGCATTTTACCTGACAGAGAAAACTAGAACGAATGTATGTTAAAAATAAAAAGTAAAATGGTTGTCGGGTACTTGGTGGGTAGTGCTTTCAGCTTGATAGACTCTTGGGGATAATTAGGGACTGACTCGCGTGGTACTGAAGAAGGAGTCCCCAAAACTCCACAACTCTTGGAGAAGATGAATGACTTTAGGCACAGAGAAGGTTTCGCGGCCCCGTAGATGCCTCTCACAGATGGACCAGAGGTTCTCATTGGGAACCAAATTCTAGGTTTTCCCGGCCAGTCCCATATGTAATTCAACCTATAGATATCAAACCACTCCTTAATGAGCTTAGGCATGTGTGTGGGTGCACCGTTCTGCATCAACACACTGACAAGCATCAAAACAATCCTCCAGGTGGCGGCAGAACAGCTCCAATTCGCTCTCTTTGTTCACAGTAATGCCCCCCCCCCCTTCCAGATCACAAGTTTGCCGACCTTGTGATGCGCGAAAGCAACCCGGATTATAACACTATCATGGTGTTTCACGGTGGCCTGATTGTACCTAAGGTCGGTAAGATCTGACCCACGCTTTACCCTAACTTTACCCTCTCCGTTCCTAGTAACAGTAAACGTGGTCACTTCACTCCTCAATACTTCTGCCACTTCAGTGGGCACCAAGTTAAGTATTTCTTAGCAGAAGCAATCCGCTTTTTCTTCTGGGAGAAAGTTACATTCGATTTCCTGAGGGTTGCGCGGTGGTTGAAATGGAGATGGTTGTAGAGTCGTCTCTGGATGCTCCTAACATAGGTGTCCTTCAGCAGACTTGTGTTCTTATCCTTGATTACCTTAGCTATCTATGATCCTAGGGTCAGCCTCCACTTGCCTCTGCCCTGCAGGGAAGTGCCCCGTGTAGCCCGATGCACTTGGTACCTGAAGGAGCTGCCCATCCTCCCAGCCTGAGTGTAAATTAGGGAAGCCCTCTCACTGTATCGACATGGTTGGTGCGCTCCCCTATTCCTCCATCCCAGCGCTACTTTATCTTATTATTTTTTATTAATTATTATTACGGCTACCCCCCTCCCCCAACATTATGTCCACCCGCACTCCCTAGCAGGAGGACCTGTTTACACCTGGACAGAGTTCGGTCCGCTAGACATGCCTGGGTCGACTGCATGTCATCCTGGGATCACCTAACGCCAGGATATGATGATAATAGATGATCGCCCACCATACTCATTAGTGGACCCACCCACATATCTCTACTTCTCTCTATTACATACTCGCCTACCCTTTTCCAAAATTGCTCTTCTATCCACAGAAGTTGCAGTTGCCCGTCGCACTTCCGTCCTCTTATAGGCCATTAGTCGAGTCGCAGTCTGCACTCTGAGGTGCCTCCATGCTGCGAGGGCCGAAAGCTCACTGGCCAAGGCAAGTGAGTATTAGGCACGAGGTGCGGTGGGCCGTCAACTGCTCACTTTCTACCAGTACACACATATAAGTTGTCTACGTTCGGAACCATCTTTTATGGTTAAAGCTCTAGGACAATTTCGTCTGAATGGCGGACTGGGTTGTCAAAGCCCATCTTAACTCGAACTTGTAGGCCAAGGATGTGTAAATGTCATTCCAGAATTTTCTGACCCTATGGAGGCTTTTCTCTTAACCTCCAAAGGCATTGGGAGGTCATAGTATCTAATTTCCATACATTTTTATCTCTTTTCACTTACCTCTGGAACAATGGCGAGGAATAGTGAGCGACTGGAGGCGCCTGGAGATCCGCCTCCAAGCGCGCCCGCGTCTCCCCTAAGTGTAGAGTTGGACGAGGTAAAATAAAGGCACGACTTCGACCGGTGTCGGGGCTAGCCTATCACCAACCACATGCGGCAAAGAGGCTTCCCCTCTACGATCTTTAGAGCTGCCCTCAGGCACCTCCACCTCTGAGAGAAGGGGCCTCCCCCCCTTTTGAGCTTTATCAGGGGAATTTACAAACTTCTCCCAGCGAGAGGGCGCTTCTTCCTCGTTTCTTGAAGAGTTCTAGGGTCTCCCCCCTTACCCCGTTTTTTGGAAGAGCGACAGTCCCCCCTCTTCTACCATTGGAAACTGCCGAGAGAGCAGACAGGCGGTCCAAAGTTGACCGCTGCCGGTGGAAGCGGCTCGATAAGGCCAACCCCCATAGAGGGGCAAGGGATAGCAGGGTCGGTGTCAAAGACGGAACCTAAGTCCACCTATGTAAGCTTCTCCTAGGGAGGCTCGGGCTCCCGAGGACTCACAAGGAGAGGAATGACTTCCTTCTCCGCCTGGTGCCCTTTGACAGCAAAGACCTACATTTCTGAGAAGAATCTTGCTGAGGCCAGTCCCTCGGGTCTAGGGGTGCCTTCCGGAGGTAAAGAGAAGCGAGTTCACTCCCCGCCATCCTCTCCCCAAAAGAAAAGGAACAAGCACGGTCGTTTCTCGCCTATTAGGATCTCTTATGAGGGTTCAAGCCCCTAATAGAGCTGGCGGCATAACGGATTCCCCCCTTGTCTCCACTTAAACTAGGTCTCCCCCCATCCCCCAGCGTACCGTATCCCGTAATGTCGCTTTCTGTCGTCTCCAAATTGGACGCACCGCCATTTGATGGAGCTCGCGCATGCACTGTATTGCGACGACTGTGTTGTCCCCAAGACTGTTCGTCACATTCATGTTGAATGTCCCATTCAGGATGATCTTCCCATGTACTCGGGGCGGGTTCGGGCATTCAGACTTGTGGACTATCTGGCTTTTTTGAGCTCCACTTTATTTGACTCTTTGCTGTTGGTCGCATGTTCATGCGCCGGGAGATGCGGGCCCCCCTCCCCCCACCGGAATGTGCTTCCTTCTTCTTGCTTTGTTTTTGTCTGTTTTTTATTTGTTTCGGGTTTTGGTGTCTTTGCACTCTTTTTTTTTTTTTTAATCCAACCTAGCATTGGCCATGGATGATTACGCCGAATTGTGCCTTAGGACGCTGTCGCTAGTTTAACGCTAAAAAAAAATCAACTGATACTGCACAAATAAACAACATCTAACTACGAACACCAGAACCAATTTGAAGCTCGTCTGCCTAGTTGCTCCGAGTCTCTCTGTAGCCCAACCCCCACCCGATTCGCGCGCCTAGAATGTGTACCCTTGGGTACCTCTTGGAGGGTGGGATTTTAAAAAAACGCCATAGTAGTTTTTGCACCAAGTATTATGGCGCCCTTTCTTTTAGTCATTATTTTGACACCTTTTCCAAAAATAATATTTTGCACGGTATTATGTAGGTATTTGTACTCGTTTTCATAATCTCCGAAGATGTTAGGAAAACTCGTTATTATAAAAAAAAAATCCCGCCCCTCTACAAAGACACTGAATTGGTCACTATAAAATCGACCTGGTCATCCAATATGGCGAGCTCTTTGCTATTTGCATAATTTTGACCTTGTTAAACAAAGCATATTATTGTTAGAGATCGATTGTTTTGCCATTCGACACATCAATCATTGGGGCAGATGGTATACCCGTCAAGTGGGCAGGACTACAGTATCCTTTTTCATGGCAACCTTTGGTAATCCCTGTTCTTCAGCTTTGATGGCCCGGGTAATTTTAGACCCTCATAATAACAGAATTAAGAACGAGCAAAGGCCCCAAGCTCCACTCAAGGCTAGTTCAAGCGAATGCTATGGAATTGACAATAAAAAGGCATAGAGACGCTATACAAAAGAAATAATTAAAAAAATGTGTCTATGGTATATTTTGCAGTAATATTTATCATTTTTATTCCTAAACATACTGCCTGTAGTACTTTAATAACATGTTGGTGTTATTTTATAAGAAATGAAATTCTATGCTATTGCAGTATTTTGTGGAATTCTTGCAATGTATTTAATGGTTGCAAAGATTTGTGTTTATACGATGAGTGTCTGTCTGTAGTTTTATGTGTTTATGCCTCTGCTTAAATAGTCTAAGAATAATCCGACTTACAATTTACGCGAATTATATGTGTTCATCTGGTTTAAATTAGTGTTTATACATATTGTGTTTTAATGGGTTTTTTTCAGTCGTTTTGACTATTTTTGTTCGATTGCGAATATTTTGGGAGATTTGGGGGAATAGTTTAATTTGATCGGCGATGGGCTTTTCGCCATTAAAAATATACCTAATAAATCGTCATAACTGTTGTTTTGCTTCGGGTTTCTTGAGTGCCTATTTCCTATGATTTCATCCGCTAATGTAGTTAGTTGTGGTTGGTGGGGCCATTTGGGTACGCCATCCCGACCACGCTAATAGCTTGGTAGGGTAAGTTGGGATTTCTCGGCTCTCTGTGAATCAATTTTGATGAAACTTTTCCAATTTGGTCTGCACAATATGGCAACACTAATGCTATGATTTCATTATACATTATGCCGTGTTACGTCCTTTATTTTTTATTTTACATTCGTCTTGTTTTTATTGGGGGGGGGCTGATTTAGGAGAGTTACATACCCCATGGTTGGACAATTTGCGTTAGCTACTTCCCCTAACCTCATTATTACGTCGGCCTGAGGTGGTACCCTAATTAAGATGTACAGTACTGATCGTAGTGTACTTTAATGGAAATGTACTTTAGTTCTCTTTGAGGCCTCGTGGGGATATGGTGCGAAGGTATGCTCCCTTCCCCTTGTCATGATTGGTCCATGATGAATGCGTATGTGAAGGCTATTTATAAAGATAAATATGAAGCCTATTTAATACATTAAAAGTTAAGTACTTTTATGGAGGTCAAAACGAAGTCAATTTAGGAAGGTAAAAGTAAAGCCTATTTGTGAATACGATCCAAATCCTATTTGTGGCTGAGACAAGTTTGCACCTACGCTTGTCACCGTTTTTGTTGGCAAATGAAATTGTGTGAAAGGTACTCGCTCGTTTATAGGCCGAGTATTCTTGTGAGGAAAGTACTCTGGGTGTTGAGGTGGGTAGCGCTGGAGGTCCCTCTCTCTCTCCGTGATTCCCTGCTCTCTCGCTGCGTCTCCTCGTCCCCCCCTCTCCCTCATTCCCCAGCCAACGGGGGCGCGTTTCTTTCCCTGCCAGTCAATGACCCACACACACTTGCATTCAATGGGGCTGGGAGGGCATGCAACTGCTGACGTCACACCAGGAGGGCGCGTAAATCTCCAGATGACAGCTGCAACATGGTTGTATCCGCACGCCTAACACCTTGCAGTGTGTTTGGGCGCCAGGGCTGCCCTAGTTAGAGGTGGGGGGGGGATCCTCTTATACCAACCAGAGTTCTTTTTGGCGGCAGGGGAATAGTTCGGTTGCAGGGGAGGGGGGGGGGAATCGGATCGATGTGTATATTGCATTAGTGGCGGCGTCTGCGTCAGCATATTTTGTATTATAAATGCAACCAACTTGTTTTAGCAAACTTAGACATTATCTCTCTTCTACACACCTCTTTCCTTTTGAAACCATTCCATCCTCCCTTTCTCACTTATCGCCACTTCAGCTTTGTCTTATTCCCAAACGTTTTGCTTCTTGGTCTTTATTTGTCTTCTGTTTTTCTATCGTTTCTGGCCACGATTTTGGGTGGGGGATCTTTGGTTTGGGATTTAGGAAGGCCCCAATGGCCTGAAAGCCACCTTAGTTGCATAACGGAGGTAACTCCAAATAATATTATAGTAAGAGAAGCCAAGATATTATAAGATTACTTCCTCGTTCCTAAAAAGGAAGTATCATTTTGGTAGCACGAAGAATTATCCTCGAAAATTAAGTCCGACCGAAACCAGATTTGAAGTCCTCCGCCTCTAAAAATTTTTCCCTTACATTTATTTGGTTGGAGATTTAGTTGAAAAAGAACCAAGTTCAAATTTCGCATTAAAATGATAAGTTCTTACTGGTTAGATTCGGTATCTAATAGATTGGGAAGTAATGAGACATTTTTTGTTATCATTTTATCTGAAAATCTATTTATAATCTGATATTATTACCTATTTTCAATATTTGGTCTGTGTGGCCTACCGCCGTTTCTCAAGACCCCGGTAACCTGCATTAATAGATTATTCGCATATGACTGGGAAAATTTAATAGAAATATTGTTCCCCTGTATTGGAAGATTATGAAAAGTTTGTTCGATGGAAGGAATGTTTGCAAGGCCTCATAGAAATATGAGAGAGAGAAAGACGTTCAGGCAATTCATAGACGCGCAATTCCCCCATAAAGTTGCTCCATCTGATGGACGCTCGGTAAAGCGACTCAACTGTGGCATCTTTAAGTAGATAGGCCAGAAAATATGACTTACCATCCTTGCCCAGCGGCAAACAATAGGAGCGAGGAGGAAATGTAATTTTGAAAAATAGTTGCACTCATAAATTTAAAGTAGAACAATAATACCGTACCCGATGGTGGCTTCGAACCGGCGGAGAAGGAAAAAAAAGATGGCAAAAAATATTAAATCGAAAGAGTAATGTCTGGAAAGGAGAGGTTTGTTTCAGATCCTATTTAGGGTTTTTGCCGCCAGAGAGAGGAAGGGGTGCTAAATGAAAGAAGCTCCGGGAATTTTCCTGCTTAGCAGAGATTAAATGATGTAAAATTAAGGAAGGAGATGCGGAGGCGCCATTTCCCGTGAAAAAAAAGGACTGCCTGACTTCGATTCCCTCCTTTATTGGGGGTTAGAAACAAGGGCGGATTTGATCTAGGGCGTTGTTGGAGTTTCGTGAGAGGAAATGAGACTGCCGGGAACGGAAACACAGTTTCCAAACGGGGAAACCCAATTGGCACTTTAAAAAAAGAGAAGAAAATTAATTGTGAGGGAAAATCGCCTGAATCATTTCCTAGATTCCTTAACAAAGCCGGGCAATTAGAGTCAGAAAAAGAGGAGACTACTTAGAGGATTAAGGGCAAGGAATGGGCACGATAGCGGTTAGTGTGCCGTTCTCACCACCCCTCCAGGTGAGTGAATGCTGCCAGTCTTTAATTGTCACTTGTTTGAGAATCGATTATTACCCCCCCACCCTGCCCCCCGCCGTCTTCCTACTGTCTGACACTAACCCTCCAGTAGAAAGGGAGGGGGGTTGTGTAAGCCTAATAAACAAGGCCTCTTTACCCCCTGCGTCTCACTCCCATCTATTCTTCAGACGCATCGCGCTTTTATTGATTGCGGCGTTTCGCGCGCCCCCTCTGGGACCCTCCCCCTCCCCTCGCCCTTTCCATAGAGGGCGAGCCCTGATTTGATTTTGGGCGGCGCATCCAGTCGTCTCTCGCTTCCATTGGCACTTGGGACATATGCATATCAGTGCCAACAAACCTGGGACGGTAAACCTCACCAGTGGGGAAATTAGAGATGCGGCTGAGAGATTTATGCACTTAAATGTCTTCCCTTTAAATGTGTTTAACGCCCTCTTTGACCAAGGTTCAGGGTCTAAGAAAGCGTGAGAAAGAATGTGGCGAAAAAGCTTTTTCAAGGGGCCGGGAGGGCCCTTTGGCATGAAGGCGTCCGCAACCAGGGTTTCCGAACCACGAATTCGAACCCTTGGTTGCCCCCCCCCCCTGCCCTCATATTCCCCACTATTAATGTCCTCGTTGTTTATATCTGTTTCGTTTCTCATTCTTGTAATAGCCCATAGTGGGCGGATGGGGTCATATCCTGATACCCTCACACCTCCCTCTCCGTGGGGTGGGGGAGCATCTCTTTGGTAGTGGCCCCCCTCCCCGCCTCTCCCGGAACGTAGAACAGGGGCGGATTGTAAATAAAATAATTCCATGAGCGGGTCAGTGATGCGGCCCTGTATCCGTGGTGGCCTACTTGAATAACCCCTCCCCTGGCTTGTTATGCGGACGGGAGCGATGGGGGTGGCACTCGGATACGCTAAAGGGGCGAAGGGGGAGTAGGGGACGTAGCCCCCCGCGATTAGAGACTGAATGTTTTAATAAGTTTACGAAGTCGATTTTTCCATTTGTATTTTTTATCCTTTTACCCTGGAATGGGGCGGGGGAGGGGGGTGAAGGTTTTTGCCAGCATTCCCCTCCCCCAACCACCCCGACTAAATAACCATTATTATTTGAAGCCTAAGCAAGAATCGACTGATGAAGACACGATTATGCGCGTGTGTATTTAGAGAGGTATGAGCACCCTCCGTAAAGAAGGGGGGGGGGGTATCATCGGTTTGGCGCGTTCGTAGTGGGAATGGAGTCACTTGTGAGGGGGGGGGCAAGGTTTTCTCTCCTCAGACCGGTTCCCGGTAGCAACACATCTCTCTCCTGTCGCCAGGCAGGAGGAGGGGGGGGGGACCGCGATGTCTTGAAAGGTGTTTCCTGAGGGTGGGCCAGGCCTTTTGCACCACCGCTCTGCAACACTCCCTGGGGTACAGCCCCATATACCCTTACCGGGGGCAACAGCGCCACCCATTATTTGTATGGTTTCTCCCCCCATTTTATCAACTCCCACCATCTTCCCCGTGCAATCCCCCCCCCCTCGGCGCTACGTTACACAACGGCCTTCATGCCCCCTCCTTACCACCAGAGGGTGAAGCCGTTTTTTTTTTCTAGAAGCTGGAGTCTGGGTTGGTTCTCCCGCTACCAGTGAACCCCCCGTTCTCGGTCGGGAACCGGGTCTGTCTCTCAGCTAGAGTGAGGGAGAACAGACCCTCCCCCCCTTTATTTAGGTCTAAAGCTATTTATTAACCCCCCTTTCTATTAGCCCCAGCGACACCACTAGGCGAAGGGTGATGTGTGCTGTGCCATCATTCGCCGATTGCCCCCCCCCCCTTCCAAGCCACGTAATTGTCTCTCGAAGTCAATTCGATGATTTGATGAAGTCGGTGCTACTGACAGCGTCGATGTCGTTAGTCCCTCTGGGTGTGTGCGTACTTTTCCACACACCTTTGCTCAGCCTTTTCTCTTATAGACAGAGAGCAATAAATCGGTCGTGACATTTAAGAGGGCCCCGTCCCCTCCCCCCCTTTTTCACGATAGATGTTTTTTTATTTAAGGCGAAACCCAACGAGGGCATCGCCTGCGGAAAGTTAATGCCAGGAGAGACCTGCGGCGAAGATGGACGAGGGGAAAATGTGTAGGAGGTTATAAAATAGCCGCTGGTTCACCGACGGGCGTTGGGGGCAAGGAGTCTACGCATTGTTCCAGATGTCAGATGCAGTACGGATGATCATGCGGCACCTGCCACCGTGAAAACAAAGACGAAATGCCCAGGACATGATTGAAATTTGATCGCGGTCCCAAATCCTGGAGGGTTGACTCCCTCTTAAGGGTGCTGGGGCGACCGCGAGGCATCTCCAATGACAAAAGACCACCGCAGACACTCAAGAATGCCACCATCTGGCATTGCTTGCGGCGGGGGGGGGGGGACTTGATCGACTTATTCAACGATTGGGGCTCTGAGACGAAGGTTAGGATATCTGGCGCCGGGGCCTTTTTATATACAGTTGCCACAATTAGTCAGGTCACGCTTTAGGCCGAATTTCGTTCAGTGACAAGTTCTTATTTGATGAGAGATGAAAGTTTGTGGCATATTTAGTTATATATAAAGCAGAGGGGGCATTTAGTAATAAAATAAACTAAAAATTAGTTAACTTTCAAAATATCACGTTGCAAAAATATAGTTATAGAAGAAGATATATAAGAATAAATTTTCTGAACTTCACCATTTTGTTTTTGATATTATAAAAGAATTATTAGAAATAACTTTGTTAAAAAAACATAAGTCATAACCAAACTAAGATGAAATTATTATTCAAATACTAAAAAAAAATCCCCTTCTTAAATTATAGAGTTAGTGATGATGATGATGATGATAGGTACTGTAAACCTTTTTCATTCTTTTAGAATGATACGCCGTAGGCCTGGCTACAGCTCGTGTCGGAGTATCGGCTTCGTCGTTAGTTATCCGGTCTCCTCAGCTGATGTTTGTGTCGGATATGACTTAGGAGACCCAGTCTATAAAGGGAGAGGATCTAGTCGGGGAGAGAAAACAGAGACGAATGCCAATCGCTGAGGAATTTGTTTCGGAACATTTAAAAAAAAAAAAAATGTGGCATTGCGAATTTGGGCAGCTGTCCCTCTTACTATTTTCATTTATTAAAGAAAATGAGAAACAATCACTTGCGTCCCAAATATTAAAAAAAAAAGAAGTTCCGTTAAGTGGCAGGGTTGAGGTCGGTGTGCAAAACATCAGACTAATTACTGTCCTACAATCTACAAGACATTTCATTATTGATCATGTAAGTCATTAAGCGCTAGGGAGTTTCAATGGTCAGTCATATTGCAGCTGACATTTGAATTTGTGGCTATATTGTCTTCCAGTCATTTTCACTTACAAACTTTTTGCGGAAGATGCCTTCGTTGGTTTTCGCTGCAAATATAAACGGCTAAAAAATAAAGTTTGGGTTCTAATGGCCATCCATATCCATGCCCTTGTGGCCTTGGCATTTTATTTATCAAAGAAGTTTCAAATATTGCGAATAACTCCGAAGATGAAAACAGTCGCAAAATGGAAGGTGTTCTCCTTTACGAAGGGATTCAACTCTAAAAAAATGGTCCAGTAAATGAATTAAAACGTTCTTAGAAACAAAATCTTCTAGTGCTCGTCCATGGAAGCGACTTTCAAAGCTGACTTTGGTCCCAGTTCTTCCTCTTATCACCTCTTCTGGACAATGATGCGGTGTCGGCGAAAAATAAAAGGGGGCTCGGTTTTTGAAGGCGCTCTTTTCTCCGCCTCTCCACTAACAGTTGGCTGGAATGCAGTCAGTTTTAATGGGCCGTTAGACTTTTTAGCTTCTTTAAATTCAAGTGAAATATAATTTCAAAAAATTATTACATGTTTTTGTTTCAAGTTTATGCGGCGTCACTTACAGGGTTTTTCCAAACTAATAGAAACCCTAATATGCCAAAGATTTATTTATCGTAGATAAATAGAACAAATACGATTTTTAAAATTTTCGGACTACCCACCTCTCTAAATCGTCGCTAGAACTTTTTATGTTGGGGCGGACCAGGAGTTAAAATAGATACATCTTCGCTCTGACCTGTGGACGGGCTCCCTTCCAACTTTTTGATTTTGGCAAAGGCGTTTCCTCTTTGCCTTCTTCGGAGCCGCCCCCAGGCACCTCCACCTCTGTAACCGAGGTGCCACCGCCCTCCTGTTCTTTCTAATGGGCTCCCAAAGACTTCTCACTCTCAATTTTTGACGGGTTCGGAAGTTTACCCCTTTGCCCTTTTCTAGATTTGCCTTCGGGCAACTCTCCGCTTGCCGCGTCGCCCTTTCGCTTTCTCTAGGGCCCGCTAAAACAAGGCAACTCCTTATGTTGGGGTCGGTTGACCCACCACAACCATCTTAGAGGGGTAAGAGGCGGCTTCGTCTCCTGGCCCTTGCCGAGACAGCTCGTATATACGAGGAGTGTCACGTTGAGGAAACCGGCATGCCTGCTCCCACTTTATTGCCAATACTGACCCCAGTTACGTTCGTGACAGACATTAGGCCCTTTGAGTCCCCGATCGAGACTGCTTAAGGGGCACGGCGATTTGCCTTCCTGGCCGCCGTGCTGACGGGACTCAGCGCACCGTCCGGCCCCAACTTGGCCTCTTCTCCTTTCAGACAGCCTGCGTTTCTACCATAATTCCATACAACCTCTACTTCAACTTTCTCTGGTTGGCCTCTAATTTCACGGGGTAGATGTTGACCAGCTTCCTCTCACCCACCTATCAGGGATCGGGGCTGAGAAGGGAGGGGACAACGTTCTCTCACCCGTGAGCTCCGGTCTGGGGTGGTGGGTTTTTAACAACCAGCTTCATCCTCATCCACACCTTCCTCACTTCCCCTTCCAATCTCTATCCATTTCACGCCGTGCCCAAGGTGGAGCCGCAATGCCGATGGGCTGCCAAGCCACTAGGCGGGAAGAGTGGCCCCAAATTACGGCATTTGGCTCTGCCGGCACTGTACTTACCCCTCGCAGAGCGGGCTACTGCGTGGGGGTGATTAGCGTATGCATCCCGTAAAATAAAGAGGGTCACCGTGCCCAATGATGAAGACCCCCCAAAAACTTAATCTCCCTCTACTTTCCCCTGTAAAATCGACGGAGCCGCCCTCGGGCAGCTCCACCAAAATAAATGGAGGTTTCCCCTATGTGCTTTCGTAGGGGACCCTCCAAAACTCTTAAACCGGAGAGGAGGCTTACTCCTCTCCTTTGCCTATGGGTGTAGGGGACTCCCTCTCACCAGCGGCAGTCCCCCATTTACTTTTAAGGGGACTGCCAAGAAAGGCAAGCGGCACATAATTGACCGCTTGCGTTGGGAGCGGCACGATAAGGCCAACCCCCTTAGGAGGAAGAGGGGAGATGGGACTCGTCGGCCCCTTCATTCTAAAGATCTGCGTGCTCGTATATTGAGCTTAGAGTTGGTCACCGTACGGGCCCATCCTCTCCCGAGTTCGCCCCTGTATGAGGTCCTCAGACGACTTGGGTCTCCAAGACTTAAGAAAGAGAGGAGGGATCTCCTCCTCTGACTGGTGCCCCTGTGGCAGCCAATACCTTCTCTATCTCGGAGAAGTATCTTGTTGAGGCCGGTCCATCTGACCTGGGGGCTCCTGCCGACGGAGGGTGGAAGAGGGTTCTTTCCGCGCCCTCCTTTCCTAAAAATAAATAAAACAAAACAAAAAGGACAAAAAAGACTCTGAGCTCCTCTCTATCTGCGGGGTTTGCAGGGACGATGGGTCTGCTGTCGTTTCGATAAGCGACCAGGCCAAGTTCGGAACGTCCGGCCTCGTTGCTTCTCCGCGTGGGGAGTCCCAGGCGAAGACCAGAACTGCTCAGAGCGGAGTCTCGATTACGTCGGAGCCCCTCATTCAGAGGCTACCTGGTGTTTTCGAGCCCGCTGGCTTCAAACGCTTCCTCGTCATACGCGCCACGTTGGCTAAGAGCATCATAATCCATCGGAGAAGAGACTTAGCTAGCATAATTGGTAGAGAGCCGAAGGTCAACTTTTTCTCCGACGGTATCCTTAGGGCGAATGCGTTGAATCCCTCAGAGGCGGCCATCATTAATGCCCTTCCAACACTTGATGACACGCTGGTGAGTGTGACGCCTCAATTTACTATGAACTTCGTGAAAGGAGTAGTTTATGCGAGTGAACTCGTGGACTACTCCATAGATGACATCACCCTAGAGCTGGCCAACCATGGGGCGGTCAAGGTCGAATGTGTGATGAATAAACAGGGAGAGACCTCGAAACCCTCCCCTACACTCTTCGTCACGTTCGACTGTGATAAGCACCCTGAGTTGGCGCGTGCCGGTTGGTATCTCTAACGCGTGAAGGCATTCGTGCATGACGCGGATGTGCTATTACTGTCACCGCTCGGCCATACTAATCGCTCTTGGCAAAATCGGCGTTACCCGAAGTCTGTAAGTTGCTCCAAGGCCGCCCACGACACGTCCAAGTCGTTTGTGACCAAGTATGTCAATTGCAGAGCCGCACCCTTCTTCCTCGAAGCAAATTAGTGCCTATCTCCTTGATGGGAAATCCTGGCCCTTCAGGCCCAAGATCGTCTCTAATTTCGCGATGCTAAGGACCTCGTCCTGGCGCGCCCGGCTCTGCGTGCGACGTCTTATGGACGCTCGTTTCCGCGCCCATTCGGAACCCTTCTGCGGTTTCTCCTCACTCCGGGCGCTCCCCTAGTAAAACAGGGCTCCCCTCCCTCCCCCCAGCGTGACCGTTTCCCCTAAGGCGAAACACCCCTAAAGTTGTTCGTTTGGCCATCTTCGGGGATTACAAAAGCTGCCCCCTGAAAGTAGGACAGCACTAAAGGAGCTGCTGCTCCTTCGCCCATACCCAGTGGCGGGCTGGGTGCCACGAAGACGGATCCTCCCACAAAAAGGACCTCCGCCTCCGAAGCCCCCCGGATAGCCTAAAGTTTCGAGGTGGAGGGAAGAAAAGAATCGGATGGTGAGCCCAACCTCCACCGATAAGTCCTCGAAGGCGACAGCGCCCGGAGTTCTGCCTCCGGGCGGCGTACGGCCATTTTCGTGACGGTCTTCTCTTCGAAGAGAGCCCCCGCATCTCCTCCGAGCTAGGCACGGAGGGCATATGCCATCAATGGAGGAGCTGCGGAGGCTCGTCTCGTCCCGTTCTCAGTTAGGTATCTTTTTGCAATAGACCATGCTGGTTGCGTGTCCCCTGCCCACACTCCGGGGTATAAAGGTTTTGCCACCCCACCACCACGGGATGGGGGCGCCGTATCTCCTCTGTTTGAAGTTAATGGGGCTCTGCCAGGCGCTGTGCCTGTCTTCACGGCTGAGCTGGTTGCAATACATCGTTAGGTACGGGAGATAGCGTGACGTGTCCGGTTCGGAGACCGGATTGTGATATATAGTGACTCTCAAAGCCCCCTGAGTGTTGTCCGGGCATTGGAATCTCCGCATCTCCTGGTTCGCAATATTCGTGACGCCACGGTTTTGGCGAGCCGAGCTGATGTCGAGATTATCTTCTGCTGGGTTCCTGGACATGTAGGAATTGCGGGGAATGGGCGCGCCGATGAGAGCGCCAAAGAGTCCGCGAGAACTGTGCGACCAGACCAGTGTTTCGCTCTTCCTCACCCCGTAAGGGGCTCGGCTATTTTCCATCAGGGCCGCCGTGCTGATGGGATTCAGCGCTCCGTCCGGCCCCAGCTTAGCCTCTCCTCTTTCCTTTGACGGGCGACAATAACTATTGATTGAAGTTGCGTAGCCCTTAAACAATCAATCAATCGATTAATCGCTCTCCCTCACACTGTTTACATGGCAGGAATACGGGCATCTCTCTGGGCTGCTTGGCAAAGAAGATGGGAGACGCGACTGTTCCCATGTACCTACACCACAATGCTGCGAGAGCTTCAGGTTGCTTTCTGTCGTCTCCGAATTGGACACACTCGCGGGACGCACCGCCATTTGATGGAGTGCTCGCCTGTGCCTTATTGTGACGACTGCGTTGCCCTCCATACTTTGTTCGCACATTCTCGTTGAATGTCCTAGTCTGGGTGATCTTCGCGCACGTTATCTCTCCCGGTACCGGGATGAGCGGGGTTGCTACCTCTTGTCCCTTGTGCTCGTGTTGGATTCGTGCACACTAACTTGTGGACCTTTGGACTTTTTGCATGAGGCTGGCCTCCACTTTATCTAACTCGACCCCCCAGCGTGCTTCCCGCCCTTTTAGTTTTCCCTTTTTATTATTGTTTTCTCTGCATATTATTATTTTAATTTAGCCTAGTAAAATGCTGTCGTAAGTACGGTGAACCTTGGCTCGGTACCAGATACTGAACCGTTCACTCCTGTGCAATGACCTCCTGAAGCGGCACGAGCCCCCGAGGACTCACGATGATAAGAGGAACCCCCTTCCCCTTGACGGCTCAGATCTCCATCCCTGGAGATAGATCTGGTTGAAGGTGGTCCATCCGGCCTCGTACGGGACCCTTCTAGCGAATGCGGCGGACCCTTTCAAGGCGGCCATGATTAAAAAACAATGTCGGTGTCATTGTTTTTTAATAATTTAGACATCAATTAATGAAATTGCAATATCATGATATCCTTCGATTCAATATCCGGCAGATTAATTAAGAATTATTAGGAACTTGAAAGGGAACGAAGAAACAACTGATATAATAAAATGGTCACTCTGAAGTAGGGGATACGATACTCATATCCAGAAAGAGCTAACTCTTTACGTGTCCTTGTCTAAGCTCCCCCCCCCCCCTACTACCATGCCTCATCTGTGCTCCTTTCTCTACCCCACACATTGTCCCCAGTTATCCGACCTACGTGGCCTGACCTCTTTCCGCAGAAAGAACCTCCCCCCCCCCACTACCCTCCAAATCCTCGACCTTTTGTGCCCTTTGGACACTCGCCTGCTCGCACATCCACACACTCATTTCGGGAGCTTAGAATGCCCCTTAAAAGAGAGGGAGGAGGTGGGGAATGTGTATGAGATGCGGGACTTGGGTATTGTGGGTAGCCGATATTCGTTCATTTCTTGATCGCTTTAATGGGCAGTGTGGAATGACGTGCCCAGGGAACATTTTTTTAAAGCCTCCCTCCCCTCCCCGCCCTTCCTCCCTCTAATGAGTAGATGTCACTGGGTGTTCGCCTCTCGCTCGTGCCCCGACAGCCGGAGGGAGGACGATGACGTCATCGCCTGACCGGAAATGCGAAATATGATCGCCGGGCGGCTCCATGGCGTCTTGCTTGGGGGCGAGGGAGTCCAGCGTCCTCCCCACATGGTATTCGATTCAAGAAAACGACGAAGTCATCTCGGCCGGACTTGTGTAAATAGGTTTGGTCAAAAAAGTGGTAAAGTTACGAAAGTGAAATTGTGGAATGTGCTTTATTTAACTAGTCCCCAAAAGAGCTTCTAGCGGTAGTGGTAAGGCGTGCAGTTCTTGTCTCGGGACCCCAAAGAGAAAGTTGTTCAGGATTTGTTTACCAGCTGATACTCGGTTCCTTTGCCTGTGCGCGTTTCATATGTACGCTGCTAAGACAATCACGGCGTACATGTGAAACGGACGCGACCCCGAGCCGCTGATCGATATGACCTGTTTTCTGTCCGCCCGCTTGACTGTGCCTCGAATATCCTTATTGTTTCTATTCTTCCTCCCCACCCCCACCCCCACCCCAATGGCGAGGTGAAGGGGGCTGTAACAAAAGAGCTCCCTAGAGCTACACATCCATTACTCACTTCCAAGATTCGATCCCCCCATGTGACCCTCCCTATCTTTCCACCCGTCCTTCCCAAGGATATGTGCTGTCGTCCATTAACATAAAATTCAGGTTAGGTTGACAGGACGGTGTCGTGCCTAGAGTTCGACGCACGAGGCTGCTTCTGCCAAGTCTGCCCACGGGCGAGAAAAGGCAATTTCCTGCTGGGTGTCCTCGAGAGAATACCAGCCCTCATCTGCACCTTTATTTGAGTCTCTGGTTTCATTAGACATTGAATAGGAACTGGGCGGGCACGTGTGTGTGTGTGTGTGTGTTTAAAACCAAAGTGAATGTGAGGAATAATTTTACCAATAAATCTTTTTAACCTTCGTTTGAACTTGAGACCTCTGGGATGAAAATCTCTGGTTGGTATTGACCCCCTGTTCTGCTAGCCACTTCTCGTCATTGGAGAGGGTGCTCGGCTCGAGCTGGGCACAAAATCAGTTGTCTAATTGTCTAAATCTGTCCTTCCACAGGTGCCTCTAAAGGCCTATTATTTCAAGGTCCCTCACTCCATGGGAACCGAGGAGTTTATCGCTTGATTAAAAATCAACTTTCCTTAGTCACAATTAAGGGGAGAAGGGCTGGATTCTTGAAGAGGGGGGGGGGGAGATATGTGCACAATCCCATTTAAAGTGTATATCCAGTATCGAGATGTATGTATCGAAGATGTTCATGATCGGTTTATTCAATTACCATATTTTTTAGTTATTCACTCATTATTCGATGGATCTATCACACCGTCCAGCACCATTTTCGCACTACACTTAAGTTACTCCCGCGAATAGTGGGGAGGGGCGGGCATTGGTTCTCCATGTGACTGGGAGGGCGGGTGAAGGTGAGTTATTAAGTTATTTTGGAAAGATGTCTTAATTTGCCATTGCGGTCTTCGGGGAGAGGGGTGAAAATGTAAAAAAAAATGAATTGAACGAAGGCAATGTTCAATTAGTGGGAAGCAATGCGCATATATAAGAGAATAAATACCCCTTCCCCAAAAATGAGACCCGGACCGACATAATTCACCCATTTTGATTTCCCCAATTTTTACACCCCTACTGATCTTTTCTTGCTGATGATGGCAGGGTTCAAGGCCAAGGCGCGATCGCAAACATTGTAGAGACGTGTGTGAGCTGCCCCCCCCCCTCCCCCCTCACTTCCTGCCAAATATGATCCAGGGGAATTAGGCCGGGGAACCCCTTCTCGTCATCACCCCAGGATGAGGACACCAAGCGAAATCGAGGACCGTGAACGTCGACTAAATGGAGTTAAAAAGGGCGCGAAACATCGGCGAGGTGGCGGGAAATAAATAAATGCGCGCCAAGAATTGCCACAGTAGTGGTGTGCGTCATGTGGCGTGTCTGGAGATCCTCAAGGAGGCGACGCCGTTATTTGGAAACCCTGGCCCCAGGCCGGTCACTACCTGCGACAGCTGTGCAAACGCCCTGTTGTTGACGCCGCGGGAAAGTAATGCACGGTCGTTGGGTATTCTCCTGAAGGCTTAGTCAAATGACGTCACGGTTTGCGCCCCCCCTCCCCCCTCGACTATGACCAATGGGGTACCAAGTGGATCCGCAAAGGCCGGGTCGCGGAGAAAGAGGGCGGGATGAGAGACCTGGCATTGTGCCCACTTCACCCACGCAGGGCTCGAGAGGTGCTTTGCCCATAAAGTGCCAGGAAATGGAGAGGGGGGTGGGTGGGCAAAACAGCTGCTTTGAATGGGGCATATCTCCCTTCCCTATTGAGGAATGAATTTCGTTCTTCATGTGACTCATGGTCATGACGTCACTACTGGAGATTGGAGGGCATGGCGTTGGGAGGACTTAATTAATGTATTAACAAGCTTTTGTGAGAGAGAGGAAAAACCGTAAAGATAATTAAATAAGCGGCAGTTTTAAATCCCCCTGTCCGTCAATTGCTGATTAATATCAATTAAACTGTATTTTATATACTTATTTACCTTTTAATATCCTACTTGCAACTTATTTTCTGTAGCTCCAACAAATAGACAGACATTTTTCGATTGGGCTCATCTTTACTTGTGCTGATCTTTGCAACTTGCGAAATATCCCCCATGCCGCCCTGTCATCTGTTAGAGCCCCCCCTCCCCCCAGGCCCAGGGCTAGCAATTGTGCCACCTCTCGGCCCGAATATCTGCAGAAGGATCTGTGGCGCTCACAAGTTTTCACTTTCTGTGCGATGTAGCATCGTTGCTATTGCGGTTTAAGTTCGAGTCAATGAGTGATTTTTTTTATTTACTTGTGTGGTGAAAATCAACCAGGGCATCTACACCGAATAGCTTGGGGGTTCGAAAGGAAAGATGTGAAAATGTGTACAAGTATCTAGTCCAAATAGTCTAGACCCTACTCTGTGTAGCCTGTTGCGCATCCTTGCGGACTGAGCCCAAATTAGGGAGGCCCGTCACTGGGTTGATTTAAACTCTCTGAAGGGGCCCGAGAAAGTTGTTGGTCTGCTTCTCCCTCGTTTTTTTATTATTATTATTTATTATGACTATCCCCTTCACTTTGTACCAGAAGGAACTGTTCTCACCTGGACAAAGTTCGGTCCGCTAGACATGGTGCTTTGGTGGACTGCAGGCCATCCTGGGATCACTTAGTGCCGTGGTATGATAATAATAGGTCATTACCAACCCTACTCGCTAGTGGACCCGCTTATCTCTACTTCTCTTTATTACATATCCGCCTATCCACTTCCAAACTATGTAGCTCTTCTCTCCACAAAGGTTTTAGCTGCCCGGAACACTTTGGTCCTTTTATGGGTTCTTAGACGAGTGGCAGTGGTCCCTACCTCCTGCGAGGGCCGAAAGCTCGCCGGCTAAGGCAACTATTAGTCACGAGGTCTGTTGGACCGTCCACTCTGCTCAACTTCTTCCAGTACACATATAAAGTGGCTACTTCAGCACCAGAGCTCTTGCTAGACGAGTGGATACGGCGTTGGTCTCCCAACGGCGCGGTACCGGATTCGATTCCGAATCCCGGCATGAGCGGACACAAACGTCAGCGCTCGGAGAGATCTGGCTACCGAGTGGTGGATGTGCTGTGCTCAGCCCTGTATTCGGGTGGGTAGATCTTACACTTCTCATCACAGACATAGCCAATTAAAACACTGATTTTTTTCCTCTCCCGTCTTCGCAGCACAACACATACCTCTGACCTCTGGCGCGGAACAGGTCCCCCTACCCCGGGGCGACGATGGTTCCGCCTGAACGCTGTTTGGTGTCAAAAACATAATATTTCTCGACACCTCTCTCCAAAGAGGACCGCTCCTGGTCCCCTCGGGCTGACCAGCGATTATTATACTGACCTTTATGTCGATTTCATTATCCTGTTAGGGATCCTCTTGGATGAAGGAAGGTTGGCAAACCATTACTTACTTCAGCACCATCCTTTAAGGTCAAAGCTCTAGGGAGAATTTCTCCCAGAATGGTGGGCCGGGTTGTGAAGGTCAATCTTAGGTCGAACCCATGGGCCGAATATGTGTAAATGCTCACATTCTGGAATTTTATGATCCTATGGAGATTGTTTTCTATTTACTTTCCTTTCTTTTTTTTTCCTTTTATCTGGCCATGGCGACAACTGTAGGAAATAGTGGGCGACCGTTAATGCAAGGAGAGACTCCTCCAAGCCCGCTCTCGCCTTCCCCAATTGTCGGGGAGGATGAGGTAACACGAGACACCCCATCGACCGGTGGAGGACTTCCCTCTCAACATCTTCATGCGGCAAAGGGGGCTTCGCAGCTTTCCAACTCTATTTTCTTAGGGGCCCCTCCAACTTGCTTCTAGCGGAGAGGAGGTTTACTTCTATGTTTTCGGATGCGGTGGCTTCCCCCTCACCCCCTTCTTTGGAGTCTGGCAGGGGATAATAGAGTCCTTCTGTCCCTACCCCATACAGTCCTGCATCTCGAGTTTGGGAGGGTGTCAACGTGCCTGCCCCTCTCTCTTTCCCGATGGAGGTCGGCTCGCCGACCAAAAAGATAAACGACAAGACGGAGTCCTCGATTGTGATCAGGATGCATTGGGGTTAGGGGATGACCACATGGAGCCCCACCACCCTCCCTGAACTGGACATGATCCCGGAGGTGACCAAGCCACAAATGGCAGGGCCTTCAATGAGAGCGAACCTGGGCTCGGTGCCAAACGCCGAAACTGAATCCACCCCTGTGCAAGCGAGGACTCACAAGGAGAAGAGGGACCTCCTCCCCAGAATAATGCCCATTTGACAGCTAACACTTATATTTCGGAGAAGTATCTTACTGAGAGCGGTCCGTCCGGCCTAGAGGTTCCTTCCCGTGATTGAGAGAAGTAGGTTCATTCCCCACCCTTCACTCCTAAAAACGAAAAGAATTAATAAGAAGACAAAGAGGATTAAGGGTTCCTCTCCCGCGTTTTCTCCGGAGATCGAGGATGGGCAAGAGGATGAACGATTTATTTATTTGCTATAGATACCTCCTTTCAGACAGTAATACTGCAGCTACACATGGATAGGAGATATACTGTTGTTTTCTTTTGCGTACATTTCACTGTCAGCTGACCACGAGGCATTTGCCGAGGCCCTTTTTACTTCACGGAGATTTAAACGGTAGCCATCCCTTCCAGGGCGACTATTCGATCAATCCCAGGGTTCAGGTCGACGAGCTGGAGATAGGTGTCCTAAATATGGATCAGTTTACACATCATTGCCCCAGAACCACTTCATTTACCGGTCTTGATCTATCCCTGTGCTTTTCGGATGCACATCCTAATTTTTGGTGGGAGGTTGTCGATGACTTCCATGGTTGTGATCACTTTCCCATTTAAATATCATTTTCTGGACGACTGGGGCTTGGTAGACCCCCCCCCCCCGACACACACACTCCGATGTTGCTTGGAGTTTAGGTTGGTGGCTGAGGCCGTTGAGTTCTCCGACAACCTCATAACCGTGAGCCTAACTACTATTCCTAGAACGTCTGGCCATTTTGCAAACCAACGGCTTCCGTGGTGCTCAGCCGAGTGTGAAATTGCCTATAAACAGAAGCGATATGCCTACTTATTCTTTAACCGCCGCCGAAGGATTTCACTGACTAAATTTCGTCGAACTAGGGCTAGGTTCCGGTTTGTCTCGCACGCCCACCCTTTTCATGTTATACGTGTCTTCACTTAAGGGGAAAGACCCCTCTTACAGAGGCGTGGAAGCGAGTCAAAAGGATTCGGGACAAGTTCTCGCATGACTCCCCTCCCGTTCTTAATGTGAATGGGACCGCAATTTCGGACACCGCCTCCATGGTAGAGTCCTACTCGACCATTTCTCTGCATTCTCTCGCCGGGATGCTGCTCCGCTAGCATTTAATGCAATGTACGTCGTAATGTCGCTGAAGGCCACCGACTGCACCGTACCTCCAGAGGCGGAGAACCTTTCAAAAACAAGTTTACCTTGATTAATTTGCGCTCTGCTCCGCTCTCCCTCCATGCGCGGACATCGCCCCCTTTCCGGACGATGTCCCTTATGTCATACTTCGACACTTAGGTGAGCGATGCTTGACATTTATGTTAGATTTGTTTAATTTACAGGATATGAACTCTTTCTTAGACTACTGGCGAATGGATAATATGCTAAATTTTCGCATACCGGGAGAGATCACTCTGCCCTCGCCGGTTCCACCCAACTTCTCGAGCATCTTATATGCGCAAGTTGATGGAGAAATTGCTAAATGTTAGATAGACTTTTACCTGGACAGCAGAGGCTACCGGTGTTCTGCCAAGCGCGGCTTCCGCAAGTTTTACTTCACGTCGGATGCTCTGCCTCGATAGAAAAATGCCGTCTGCAAGGCCTTCCCCCGGATACAGCACCACACCACTGCGTTTTTCCATTTGGAGAAGGCCTATGCTACTACATGGAGACTGTCCACACGATGGGGGCGATGAGACGCCTCCTTATCTTTATTTCTGAATTTCCGCGATATCCTCGATTCGGCTTACCGGGGTGGGAGAGCCCTCATCGACCCAATGGAGCTGGGAGGGGGCGTTCGGCACCTGTGTCCTCAGTGTTGCGCTCTTTGTCCTGAGTATCAACGGTATCAGCTCGGTACTACCGCTCGATTTTCTTGCTACGCTCTACGCAAACGGCCTTTCGATCTCTTTCAGTGCGGCCCAGATGCCAACTCTGTAGTCTCGACTCCAACAGGCATTGAACCATATCTCTCGCTATGCCGAAGCGCACAGGTTTTGGTTGTCCCTTCCCAAGACTAATGTGGTGCACTTCTGCCGCCCTCGACGGCTCCACTGCGACCCGAACTTGTTGCTAAACGGGGTTCTCTTGTAAGTGGTGGATTCGCCCTGTTTCCTCGATCTGGTTTTCGACTAACTCCTCACCTTGGAGGCTCACATTCGCAGTCTTAGGGTCTCTTGCACATGCGCCATAGACATTCTTCGTTCCATAGTGTTCAATACCTGATGGTCCTGATAGGGCTACTGCCTTGCTTTTCTACCAATCCTTTGTTCGTTCGCAGCTTGCCTATGGATGTGAGTTTTACGCATTCATAGCCCACCGTGTATTGCCGAAGGTGGACTCGATCAACCACACCGCTACCCGCCTGGCGATCGTTTCTTTCCCCACGTCCCCCTTTGAGTCCTACTTGTCAATATCTAACAGATGTCACTCGCTACACACAGTACATACATTATTCTCCTGTACGAGCGAGTCCGGGACACCCTCTCTTTCGCCAACGGCTCTCTGTAGCCGATCTAGACGATGCATAGGCCCCCGAGAGACGCCAAGAATACTCTAAGCCCTTTAGTTTTAGGGCTAGGAAGCTCCTTCGATAGCTTATTGTAGCCCTCGGTGGTGCGGCTGGTTCTTTCCACGACAGGACACGGGAGGGTACCAGCCTTGATTATTTCTCCCCATGCCTTTGATCCCAAAGCTTACACAGATCCAAGAGTATTCCGCTACACCCTTTTGAAACACGCTTCGTGTTCTGCTGGATCCGTGCTAGTGTACAAGGATGGCTCCAAGTCCCAGTAGGAGGTCATCTTCCACCCCGTATCCTCTCAGTTTGAAGTCAGCGGGGCTCTACCGAGTTGGTTGCAATACACAGCTCGGTACGGGAGAGAACGAGACGTGGCCGGTTCGGAGACCGTATTTTGATTTATAGCGACTCACAAAGCGCCCTGAATGCTCTTGGGACATTTGAATCTCCACACATTCTGGTTCACGGTATCCATGACACCACTGTTGTCGCGAGCTAAGGTTCCTGGACATGTGGGAATTAGCGCGCCGATGACTGCGCTAAAGAGTCCGCGTGGAGTGGGCGACCAGACCAGTGTTTCGCTCTTCCTCCCACCGATTACATGGCAGGATTCAAGGCATTTCCCTGGGCAGCCTGGCAAAAAAGATGGTAACTTAAAGTTGCGTGTTATTGCGCCGCTCCTTTGCTCATGGACCTCCCTCAATGCCGCGACGTTTCCGGTCATTTTCTATCTTAGAATTGGGACCACTCGTGGAAGGCACCGCTTCCTGCACCTTGCTACGACGCCTGCTTCTTCCCGGAATTCGCGGCAAATTTTTATTGAATGCCCTAGTCTGGGTGATGTTCGCGTACCTCGCCTGTCCCGATACTTGGACGATCGTGGTCTCTACCGCCTGCCCCATGTACCCTGGACAGGATCTTGTACACGGACTTGTGGGCTATCTGACATTTTGGAAAAGGCTGGCTCGCCTCTTCCATTTTATTTGACGGTCTTCGTTGTGCGTCACATGTCCCTACGATGGTCGCCTCCTTCCGATGCCGGTCTTGCTTCCTTCTTGCTTTTGCTTTGTTTGTTTTTTTCTTGGTTTTGTTTGTCCCGTTTTGTTGTTGCTTTTTGGGGGTGGGTGGGGGTTTGAATTATTTTTATTTAAATGTGGTCTAGTATTAAACTTTAAGTTAATTACGGCAGACATTCGCCAGATGGGCGCTTAAAAAATAGTCAAAATAAAATCTAGACCCTCCCCCATATCCGTGGGGCACAACCTCCCCCTTCCCCCTATACGTTGAGAGTCGGGGCGTCACCCAATCCACCAGATCTCAACTGTACCATCGGTACTCGTTGCTACATACACTTGACGCCCTCCTGTGGGATGGACTTGACAAAAGATTCGGTTTTCTTATTTCTGACGAAACCAAATTGGTGGTTAGGGAAAGTAGCCGAAAGAGGAGACTACTTGAGTCGTTACGACCCCGCAGGTGGTGTCCTGTGTAGACTGTAATATCTGGCCATGGACGATTGACCCGAGTGCCATTAGTGAAGGCCTGGCGCACTAGCTTCACTCGAGCTCCTTGCCATGGACACAGGAAGCTCTTGCATCTCCTCTGTCCTTCTATACACCGCTTTTCTACGTGCCACCCCTCCCTCCTTATTTCCCATATCTTGGTTCGAGAACCTGACCAGCTACCTTATCCCGCGTCTGAAGAACCTTTGAAACCTTTATAAACAACGCCCACAGGTGGCGAGAGACTAGGCTTGAGTGGTCCTGCGTGTTGGAGCGCGATTAATGGGAAGATCGGTTTTGCCCCAATAATCCCCTTCCCTCCGCCTAATGGGTGCGGCCGTTTTCGGGTGCATCACTGGCGGGGTTTACTCCTTGGTGGGCTCCCAGGTCAGTTAAAAGTCCTGGTCCAGTCACATGTCAGATCTTGAGTTACTAGCCCTCTTGTTAATAATGGATCCACACTGTCACATCTGCTTCTCCTGCTTAGGCAATTTCCGGTCAGATTATGTTGCCGTACACTCGCAAATACCCTTTAAGGGAATACCACATTCAATTTTTGAACTTCAAACTAGATTATTATATATGAAATTAAAGATCATTAAAAGCCCTTTATTGCTGCCAAAATCATAATAACCTACGGCGCCGTTTTTGAGATACAGGTGGTTCTTTCAGGACGTCCCCTTTGAAACCTGATATATAAATGGCTATAGAATTACTAAAAATTAAGCAATTGGACTCAATTCACGACTAAAAGATGTACATATGATTTAGTTGCCATTTGAAATCAGTTTACTTTAGTTCCATTTAAATTTTTGTTAATGGTGGACTAAAACATCTATTTTTCGGACAAGGTCAATTATAGGCTTTGTTCTCAGTTCTTAGGCGCCGTTTTTTTTAAAAGCAAATATTTACAATCGCATGGTATAGTTTTGCGTTTTGCTCACAAATCCACTTTAAAATTCTACGGAGAATTTCCACGTATGTATAAAATTTGCATTATCATAATTTTCACTATGTTCTAGTCACGTTGCTAAAATATATACTATAAAAAAGTGCATAAAATCTGCAATAAAATGATATAAAAATCAATGGTGTAGTTTTGTTTTGTTTTTTCACAAATGAACTTTAAATATCTAAAAAAAAATTCCACATATGTATTCAATTTTGCATTATCTTAATTTTCACTATGTTCTAGTCATGTTGCTAAAAAAATAATTATACCATTAAAAATGTGCATAAAATTTGCAATAAAATGATATACAAATCCAAAAAATTCGAATTTTGAACGAAACAAAGTGAAAAGTAACTCAAGAAGAAATGTGTTATCCCCTTAACTCACCCATATGTGGCGCCCCTCTAAAAGGCCCGAATCCCTGAGACGGTATAGGCGAGAGCGGCTGACGCCCAATCTAGCCCGCCAACCCCCTTTTGTTGTGCGCTGCCGAGTTTTTCTTCTTTTGCCTTCTTCCCAAATTTCAAATGTTGCAAGAAGCGCGGCCTCGCAAGAAGGTCGATGGGGGCGAAACCTCCCTGCTACAAGTGAAATCTGAAGGAGAAACACGACCTCCCATTTCCAATGCGCGTAGGGAGGTACCCTCCTTTGTACGTGGAGGAGCAGGACGTACAAACGATAGACCCGACACAGAGGGAACCTCTGCTGTTCTGCCTGAGACAAACTACGTGACACCGGCGTGTGAGGATATTAAGCTACCTGAGGATATATCGAAGGGGGGGGGGCATTGAATGATACATAGGGGTCACGTACCTGGTTTTAACAAAGCCCGAACTCTGTCCTCAAGAATGTTTTTTTTTTATTTGGGGTTTATTTATTGTTTTGTCCTGCATAAAAGCAACTTAGTTAATTTTATAACTCATTGTACAGTTGAAAGATGAGACGAGAAGCCTCGCAATTAGCACAGTGCGTCGAATAAAAAGTTTTCTCCGATTTTAATTCAATTAAAATCAAGTCTTATATGTTATTTCCTATAAAAAACAAAACAAAGGTTACATTATAATTGCTCTTAAAGATATTAATATTCCAACAGCCCCAAATAGTAATGTCGCATCTTTACCTTTTTCTGATAAAGTTAACAATGATATAATCATTTATATAAGTCCTCGAATATATTTGGATGACTGCCGCTAGGCTTTGGTCTGCTATGTTGCCAAGTAATGATATTTTTCATAACCCGTTTGGTTGGAAAATGAATTATAGGGATAAAACGAGCCAAATGTTAATGCTAATATTTTTGTGATATGATTAAATCTATATAATAAAAATGAACTCTATCTGTATGTGTGTCTGTCCATTTATAGGAATAAAAAAATCCCGTTCTAACCCTCCCCCACTCTACCCCCCTCCCCCACTATCCTCCTCCCCCTTTCTACCCTACTAAAGGACATCCAAACCAGGAGGAATTAAAAAAAAAATCCCGTTCTTAAAATAGACTTATAGAAGAGAAGAAGAATAAGGCGCTCGATCTGTTTGTGTGGCCAGAACGTTGTTCAATCCTAACTAACAGTCAGTCACGGGTGAGCGTAAACTGCCGGGCGCGCGCGGTGAAATGTTTACTCATTTTAAGTATATTATATGAAAGGGAGAATGCGCACCTCTCCTGAATCTGCATTCAACCTAAAAATAGTAATAATCAGCAAGTAAAGATTTTTGTGCTACAATATAAGAACTTCAAACAATGGTCATCTGTATATATTTACAATAATTTTTATCCCGCGCAACATTTTATGTTAAATGTCTTATCTAGTATATTTATAAATAAATATACCTCATATACTCCACCTCTCATCAAATAATATTAATATTAAATTGTCTCTTTTGCTCCCTCTATTTCTGAACGAAATCCAGTGTAGTGTGACATGACTAATTTAAGTTGTACAAATTAGAAAGGGTTGGTATTTGGTGAACAGAAAATTTGGATTGATCATTAACTGATAATTTTGACATAAAGAGATGTAAGGCCCCCCTCCCCATCCTCATTGCCTTAATGTCTATCCAGCAAATGGGTGCCAGATGTACATAGTAGCATAGACCAACATCAGCTGACATGTGCAGGATTGTGTGCCCTCCGTGCCTTCCCTAATGCCCGCGGAAGTATATGTGGCTATATATGTTCGACGCACAGGCTCGCCTCTCCCATCTGTTTGTTACTTAAACTTTCTGATTGAGATGCCCTCGGTGTTTTTTGCTTTCAATTAAAAAATAATTCCCACATGGAATTTAGAAATTTATTGTGGGTGGAGATTATGTAGACGGTTAAAGAAGTTATCAAGGGAGTTTAAAGGGTTTAATCCATAACGCTAAAAGTTCGGGATATTTCCTAAGACTTTTTTATTTTAAGGTTTGAGAATGACCATGTTTGTTGCTTTAATTATTAAACTTTTTAAAGAAAATGAAACTTTTTGAAAATAAATACGATTATCGAATGTTTCGGAAAATAAAAAAAACAAAAAAAACAATTGGAGTTAAAAAAAAATAAATTTTTCATTAAAATTGTCATGGATGTTAGTTTTTTCGTATATTCGAAGGTTTTATCGTTGGTTTGTTTTTAAATAAATTTTACATTTTAATCGTTAGCTCAAGGAAATAGCTACTGGCCCCTAAAACTCAGTAAACCGAAAGTAAAGTATTAGAACCAATTTAGATTGAAAAAAAACAACAAAAAACAGCCCACCACTTATTTTTTCCGTATTTCAAAAGTGTTCCGATAACGTTTTTTCTTGCTTTTAGGTCTAGAAAATAAGCCTGGATTTGGAAAAAAAAATAGACTTAGAGTAAATTATTACGATATATGTACTGGATCTTTTGAAATTATTATTTTTTAAAAATTAAAATCAGGTTTCCAGAGCCTGATAGGCCGTAAGGCAGACACCCGAGGTCTGCTTGCGAAGCGGAAGGAGGAGTACCGCTGGTTTGTTTATAATTATCATTCGAAGAATGATTTATTTTTGGAAAATCGATTTTGAGATCTTTAGAAATGATTAAATGTATTGGAGTAAAGAGGGCCTTCGAGCTTGGATACGAGAATTGCCCCCCCCCCCTCCTCCCTCTCCGCACACACAAACGCCTAAAGCGAAATACCGTCTAAGGAAGGGTACACCTTTCTGCCTCCTTCCGAAAAATTTAATTCCACGTTGTGCGCCATCTCGGTTCTCACTTCCTTTAGTTACTTACTAGTGCCGATGCCCTCGTTAATTGATTTTTGCCTCTCACTAATTCCTCTCTTTCAAACCTCCCTCCCCCCCTCCCCGTAAGGGGCGCGACGATTTGCCATTCTGGCCGCCGTGCTGACGGGACTCAGCACCCCGTCCGGCCCCAGCCTAGCCTCTCTTCCTTCCTTCAAAACACTTGTTTCCTCTCTTTTCACAGAACCTCTCCCACAACTTTCTCTGGTCAGCCTCTAATTTCACAGGGTAGATGCTGACCTTCCTTTCAGCCAACCGTCCCGCATCGGGGCTGAGGGGGTGGGGGACAATGTTCCCTAACCCCTGAGCTCCGGTCTGGGGTGGCTGGTTTTTAACTACCTGCTTCATCCCCACCCATACCTTCCTCACATCCCTTTTCCTCTCGTCTTCAAAATCTATCATTTATACGCCGTGTCCAAGGTGGAGCCGCCATGCCGATGGACTGCCAGGCCACCAGGCGGGAGGGGTGGTCCCAAATGGCGGCGCCTGGCTCTGCTGGGCCTGTAAGCACCTCTCGCAGTGCGGGCTACTGCGAGAGGTGTGCGCTATTGCATCCCGTATTAAAAGAAGGGTCACCATGCCCAATGATGAAAATTACAAAAAAAAAACCCAACCCCCAACTCCCCCAAGAACAACGGAGCCGCCCTCGGGCAGCTCCAGCAAAAAAATGGAGGTCCCCCCCCCTGTGCTTGCACAGGGGACCCTCCATATTTCTCTAACCGGAGAGGAGGCTTACTCCTCTCCTTCGCCTACGGGTGCAGGGGACTCCCCCTCACCCCCTTCTCTGGAGGTGCTTTCGGGCACCTCCCTTTTCCCAGCGGCAGTCCCCTCTTTTCTTTCCAAGGGGACTGCCAAGAAAGCCAGCAGGCAGCCCTTAGCCAGCCGCTCCCCTTCAAAGCGGCTCGGTAGGGCAAACCCCCTTAGGGGGGAGAGGCAAGCCAGGCCCCTTCGGTCGCTTCCCTCAAAAGACCTGCTGGCAAAAATATTAAACCTTGCCGGGGTCAAGGCCTGTGCCTCCCCAAACAAGACTGGCGACACTGCCAAGGGGACCTGCAATGTCCTGGGAGGGGATGGCCAACTGGAGGCCCCTCCCGTGATAGACATGGTCCTTGAGGAGACCCAGCCTCAGACGGTAGGGCCTTCCATGGGGGAGAATTCGGGCTCGGCGCCAAGCACCGAACCCCAGTCCGCCCCTATGCAAGGTCCTCCTCAAATGGCTGAGGGCTCCGAGGCAGTAGAAGGAGGGGAGGGATCTCCTCCGACAGGTGCCCCTACGACAACCAGGACCTTCTCCATTTCGGAGAGGGACCTGGCTGAGGCCGGTCCATCTGGCCTGGGGGCTTCTGCCGGCGGAGGTGAAAAGCGGATTCATTCCCCGCCCTCCTCTCCAAAAAAGAAAAAGACTAAAAAGACTAAAAGGACGAAAAAGACTCGGGGCTCCTCTCCATCCGCGGGGGCTGCGGAGGCGGATGGGTCTGCTGCCACTTTGGTAGGCGACCAAGCCAAGATCGGCACATCCGGCCCCTCTACCCCCTCGTGTGCGGAGCCCCTGACTAAGACCAAGAGTGCACAGGGCGGAGCCTCGATGACATCGGGGCCCCTCATTCAGAGGTTACCTGGCGTTTTCGAGCCCGCTGGCTTCAAACGCTTCCTCGTTATTCGCTCCACTGATGGCACCATGTTGTCCAAGGGCAACATGATCCATCAGAGGAGAGGATTAGCTAGTGCAATTGGTAGAGAGCCGAAGGTAACCCGTTTCTCGGACGGGAGCCTTCTGGCGAATGCGGCGAATCCCGCCGAGGCGGCCAAGATAAGTGCTCTTCGGACACTTCATGGCACCCCGGTGAGTGTGACGCCGCACTCTACCATGAACTTTGTAAAAGGAGTAGTTTATGCGAGGGAACTCGTTGACTACTCCATAGAAGACATCACCCTAGAGCTGGCCGACCATGGGGCGGTCAAGGTCGAACGTGTGATGAGAAAACAGGGAGGGGCCTCGAGACCCACCCCTACACTCTTCGTCACGTTCGACTGTGACAAGCTCCCTGAGTCGGTGCGTGCCGGTTGGTACCGCTACCGCGTGAAGGCATTCGTGCCACTGCCGCGGCGGTGCTATTACTGTCACCGCTTCGGCCACACGAATCGATCATGTAGACGTGCAAAATCGGGGTCACCCGAAGTCTGTGTAAATTGCTCCAAGGTCGCACACGATAAGTCCAAATCGTGTGTGGCCAAGTGTGTCAATTGCGGAGAGCCACACCCTGCTTCTTCGAAGCAATGTGGTGCATATCTCCTTGAGAAAGAAATCCTGGCCATTCAGGCCCAGGATCGACTCTCATTCCGCGAGGCTAAGGACTTGGTCCTGGCGCGCCCGGCTCTGCCTGGGACGTCATATGCCTCAATAGTTAGAAAAGCACCCTCTGCTCCTGGCCCATCCAGGCCAACGAGCACGGTTGTTTCCGCGCCCATTCGGAGCCCTTCTGCGGGCTCTACTACACCCGGGCGCTCCCCTGGTAGAGCTGGCGGCAAAAAGGGTTCACACCCAGCCCCGGCTAATACCAGGGCTCCCCCCTCTTCCCCCAGCGTGACCGTTTCCCGTAAGGCGAAACGGCCACGCGCCTCCACAGAGTCGTTAGACTCACAGGAGGCAACACCCCTGAAGATGGTCGCTAGGCCATCTTCCGGGGTTCCTAAAGCTGTTCCCCGAAAGGAGGACAGCAACAAAGAAGCTTCGGCACCTTCGCCCACGCCCCAAGGTGGAGCGAGTGGCTCGGAGACGGTGGTTCCTCGAAAAGAGGGGCCCCCGCCTCCCAAGCCGCAACGCCCGCCTAAGGTTTCGAGGCGGAGGGAGGAAAAGACTCGCATGGCGAGCCCAACCTCCCCCAATAAGTCCTCGAAGGCGACAGCGCCTTCAGCGCTTTGTCCGGCCAACAGCGCCCGGGGTTCTGCCCCCGGGAAGCGTACGGCCATTCCCGTGAGGGTCTTCAATTCGAGGAGGGCCCCCGCGTCTCCTGCGAGCTAGGCCTGGAGGGCATATTCCTTCAATGGAATTGCCGTGGACTCCGGGCCAACTGGGAGGAGCTGCGGAGGCTCGTCTCGTCCCGTTCCCCATTAGCTATTTTTTTGCAGGAGACCATGCTAGGCGCGTGCCCGCTGCCTGCCCTCCCGGGGTATAAGGGTCTTGCGACCCCACCACCGCGGGATGGCCGGGCTGGGGGATGCGCGGTTTACACCCGGCATGATGTGTCCGTTCTTCCTTTCTCTTTAGATACCTCCTTTGAGGCAGTGGCTGTGCAGCTGCACCTGGATAGGAGGTATACTATCATTTCTGCGTACATTCCACCGTCAGCTGACTTCGACGCGGGGGACTTCCGCCGCGTCGTGGCACGGTTGCCGAGGCCCTATCTCTTGCTTGGAGATCTGAACGGCAGGCATCCTCTCTGGGGAGATTACTCCATAAATCCCAAGGGACAAGTCCTTGCCGATCTGATCGAAGAGCTTGAGATGGGTGTCCTAAACGTGGATGAGTTTACGCATCACTGTCCGAGAACCGCTTCATTTTCTTGCCTTGACCTATCTTTGTGCTCTTCAGATGCACAGCCTGATTTTGATTGGGGGGTGGTCGATGACCTCCATGGTAGTGATCACTTTCCCATTCAAATATCATTTTCAGGGCAACTGCCGCCTGAGAGACCACCTCGGTGGTGCTTGGCGCGGGCGCGGTGGCCTGCATTTCAGGAAATGACTGAATTCTCTATCTCAGTCGAGGAGTTTAGGTCGGTAGATGAGGCCGTTGAGTTCTTCTCCGGCAACCTCATCGCCGTAGGCCTGACTACTATTCCTAGGACGTCTGGCCGTTTTGCACGCCGACCACTCCCATGGTGGTCGGCCGAGTGTGAGACGGCCCTCAAACAGAAGCGTTATGCCTACATGCGCTATAAGCGCCGCCCGAACGATTTCACTGTCGCTGAATTTCGTCGGGCTAGGGCTAGGTTCCGGTATATTTCGAAGCACGCCCGCCGCTCTTCTTGGCGGGCATACGTGTCTTCACTTAACGGGAAGACCCCTTTAGCTGAGGTGTGGAAGCGAGTCAAAAGGATTCGGGGCAAGTTCTCGCAGGACCCCCCTCCCGTTCTCCAGGAGAATAGGACCGCAATCTCGGACCCCGCGTCCGTGGCGGAATCCTTAGCGACCGCTTTTTCCGCATTCTCTAGCCGTGATGCTGCTCCGCCAGCATTCAATGCACGTCGTGATGTCGCGGAAGGCCGCCGGCTGGACTTTACCTCCAGAGGCGGAGAACCCTTCAACGACAAGTTTACTGTGAGTGAGTTGCGTTCCGCTCTCGCTTCGTGCGCGGACACCGCCCATGGTCCGGACGATGTCCCGTACGCCATGCTTCGACACCTGGGTGAGCGAGGCATGGCCTTTCTGTTAGATTTGTTCAACAGGATCTGGGTGGAAGGTCTTCTCCCAGACTCCTGGCGAATCGCTACTGTGCTCGCCTTTCGCAAGCCGGGGAGAGATCACTCTACTCCGACCGGTTTCCGCCCAATCTCTCTAACCTCTTGCGTGTGCAAGTTGATGGAGAAATTGGTAAATGTTAGATTAGCCTATTTCCTGGACAGCGGAGGCCATCTGTCTTCTGCACAGTGCGGCTTCCGTAAGTTCCACTCCACGTCGGATGCTCTGCTCCGACTGGAAAGTGCCGTCTGCGAGGCTTTCCTTCGTAGACAGCACTACGCCACGGTGTTTTTTGATCTGGAGAAGGCCTATGATACCGCATGGCGATACGGTATCATGGAGACTCTCCACACGATGGGGGCGAGGGGACGCCTCCCAATTTTTATATCTGAATTTTTGCGAGATCGTCGATTCCGCGTACGGGTGGGGGGAGCCCTCTCCGGCCCAAAGGAGCAGGAAGAGGGTGTCCCGCAGGGAAGTGTCCTCAGTGTCACACTCTTTGCCCTGAGCATCAACGGCATCACCTCGGTGCTGCCGGAAGATGTTCTCGCTACGCTCTACGTGGACGACCTTTCGATCTCTTTTGGCGCGGCCCAGATGCCAACTCTGGAGCGTCGACTCCAACAGGCATTGAACCGCGTCTCTCGCTATGCCGAAGCGCACAGGTTTCGGTTTTCTTTGGCCAAGACTAAGGTGGTGCACTTCTGCCGCCATCCACGGCTTCACCCCGACCCAGATTTGTTTCTTAATGGGGTGCGCCTGGATGTGGTTGAGTCGCACCGTTTCCTTGGTCTTGTATTCGACCGACGCCTCACCTGGGAGGCTCATATTCGCAGCCTTAGGGTCTCTTGTACCCGCGCCATGGACATTCTCCGTTCCGTGACGTTCAGCGCTGATAGGGCTACCGCCTTACTTTTTTATCGATCCTTTGTTCGCTCGAAGCTCGACTACGGATGCGAGTTTTATGCATCCGCAGCCGAGCGTTTATTGCGGAAGGTGGATTCGATCCACCACACCGGCCTTCGCCTTGCGACCGGTGCCTTCCGCACTTCCCCCATTGAGAGCCTGTTGGTCGATGCTGGGGAGATGCCACTCGCTCTGCGCCGCGTGCAGTGCATCACTCGCCTGTACGCGCGAGCCCGGCGCCTCCCTCAGTCGCCAACAGCTCTCACTGCATCCGCAGCTGATCTCGATGGTGCCTATGCCGCCGAGAGACGCCAGTCATACCCTAAGCCCTTTGGGTTTAGGGCCAGGAAACTCCTTCGAGAAGTAGATATAGCTCTCGGGCCGGTGGCGCCCCTGGTTCTGCCCAGGACGCCACCCTGGAGGGTACCACATTTGGCTATTTGTCGCCACGCCTCTGCTCCCAAAGCTTGTACTGCGCCGGGAGTATTGCGTTCGACCTTTTTGGAGCACACATCGTGTCACGCTGGTACCGTGCCAGTGTATACGGATGGCTCCAAGTCCCAAGAGGGGGTCGGCTTCCACGCCGTATCCCCTCTGTTTGAAGTCAGCGGGGCTCTACCAGGCGCTGCGTCTGTCTTCACGGCCGAGCTGGTAGCAATACACCACTCGGTACGGGAGATTACGCGACGTGCCCGGTTCGGAGACCGAATTGTGATCTATAGCGACTCACAAAGCGCCCTGAGTGCTCTCGGGGCATTGGAATCTCCGCATCCCCTGGTTCGCGATATCCGTGACGCCACGGTTTTGGCGAGCCAGGCAGATGTCGAGATTATCTTCTGCTGGGTTCCTGGACATGTAGGAATTGCGGGGAATGAGCGCGCCGATGAGGGCGCCAAAGAGTCCGCGAGGACTCTGCGACCGGACCAGCGTTTCGCTCTTCCTCACACCGACTACATGGCAGGAATACGGGCAGCTCTTCGGACTGCTTGGCAAAGAAGATGGGAGACGGTCGAAGGGAACTTAAAGTTGCGTGCCATTGCGCCGCGACTGTTCCCATGGACCTATCCCCCAATGCCGCGGCGGCTTCAGGTTGCTTTCTGTCGTCTCCGAATCGGACACACTCGTGTGACGCATCGCTATCTGATGGAGCGCTCGCCTGCGCCCTATTGCAACGACTGCGTCGTCCCCCAGACTGTTCGGCACATTCTTGTCGAATGTCCCAGTCTGGGTGATCTTCGCGCACGACACCTGTCCCGGTACCGGGATGGGCGGGGTCGCTACCGCCTGTCCCTTGTACTCGGGACGAGTGCGTGCACTTTGACTGGTGGACTTGTTAACTTTTTGGGGGAGGCCGGCCTTCTCCCTTTTTTTTAACCAGGCTTAATTTTGTTGTTGTTTTTGTTGTTGTTGTTGTTTTTGTTATTGCTTTGTTATTGTTATTGTTATTTCTTTTTTGTTGTTCCCTGTTCCATTTTTTGAAGTAGCCTAGAACTAGGCTGTTTGTTTACGGCGACTTATGCCTAAGTCGGCAGTCGCCAGATGGCCCCTTAAATAAAAAAAAAAAAAATCCCTCCCCCCCTTCGGTGAAGAAGGAGATAGTTACGATCTCAAGTGCCTTCCACATATTTCCACGTTATCGAATTTTACCACTTCTATAAAAATGCCCCCCGTTGGTTTTCGCCTTTTTAAATATTAGTCCTAAAAAAATCGGCATCCTTTTGTCTCCCTCTAGTAGCGACTTCCTTCTTCGTTCCTTAATTCTTATCATTTTCGAGTCTTTGGCGGATTGTTCATCTCAGTTGGAATGCATTGAGATAAAAAGGGGCGATTCCCGCGCAAAAAAAGGCGACTACATTTTAAATTGAGCTTGGAACTGAAGAAGAGACGAAAGTTTTTCTATGAATATTTAATCGCGATCTGATTTTAGGAGGGGCGCGCATGGACGCGCGAGATTAAAACGCCTTCTCTCTCAATTTCCTCCTTTCGCATCGGCGCAGACACGAAATTAGCTCATCTCTCTCTTTATTGAGGTGCCCCCATCCGGCTCCGAAGTTTGGTATTAACTTCCCAAGAATATGTGTATGCTTTAACTACGAGAGTGTATGCGACTGTTGATGTGTAACTACTGACGTAATTATCTCTTGTAAAAAAAACAACAACCACTGCTTCCTCTATACGAATGTACATACTCATTCTACAATGAACAGATAATCTGTAATGTACAAAGACTCAATATGATGATAACTTTCGTTTTATTCATCCAAATTTCCATAACATTTACTCATACGCAGTTTATACCTGTAGGTTTTGATACACCAATTTCAGAAACATTTGATTTTCTCTTGAGAAAAGTTATGGAAGATATTGTGATAGAAATGCAGTCATCATCTTGTGGGGGGGGGGGCGTTACTGTAGACCACTTGTTCAAATCATGGCTCCTGTCTAAACTTAATTTGTCTTTAGGATCCTTCTCATTTACCATTTTCCCCATAGTTCGGTGCCTCATTATTGGTTATACATTCTTGTGGTGGGAGTAGTAATGGGCTGCGCTTACCGTTAAAAATATTCTCATCGAATAAACCAATTCAGCTGCGCTAACAATGATGGTTAATTATCATCATGAATCCTTGCGTATAGAGTTAAGACCGACTTTTGAGAACCTCTCCAAAATTTGAACAGGTTAAAACGTCTGTCAACTAAGGTTCCCGGAGCCCTAAGGTACGTTCGAGATGGCTAGTGGGTTCCTCGAGAGAGTGATAAATAGACATAAAAGATATTTTTTGTTAAAATTAATATTCATGATTTTATTATATACCGTCAATAAAGTCATATTCTTGGAACATGTTCGGCTATTATTATAGTCTTCAAATAGTTATATCGTGTAAAACCTCTAAAAACTTTGTCAACAAACATAAAAAAAGGTTATATTGTTTGTTTAAACCAGCTATTGAAAAAAAAAATATATCGCGTTTCACTTATGAGCTTAATAAAGCTTATGAATGATAAGGAAAAATGGTTAATTAAGATACCTATTATTTTTATTTAGAGATTTCTCCAACTATTACAATGATTCCGCAAAGGAAAAAAAGTTTGATAAACGGATTAAGACGAGTCTATTGGAGTATAAAGAACCCGTTTTGGGTCTCTTTGTCTCCTTCGTCGAGAAGTTTGTCAAATATGCTGAGCCTCCCCCCCCTCTTTAGTTTTCGCTACTCTCTTTTAGCTTAATGACATGGATATGGCATATTTATGTGCCTCTGTTCCTTGTTCGGGTTTGTTCCTGGATGCTTGTGAGGCGGCCCAGCATTTAAGGTTGGCTGTTGCTGTCTTGGTTTTGTTACTTTTGGTTCGTTTGTTTTTGTTTAATGTCGCTAACAGGCGAAATTATGGTTACGGCGACTTGCGCCCTTGTGGGCAGTCGCTAGATTGGCACTAAAAAAATGTTGGTCATTGTCGTATCCGACGCCTTTCAGCATTCATTTTATCCATCGTTTTTCCTCGTCTGTCTGTACCTCCCATTGGTCTAAAACACCCAAGGAGCTACGACGCCTCAAAAGATCTTGCGAACAATACCGTGGAGTTATCAAGGTAGACTTACTTACTGGGTTTTGCAAAAGTCCTGTTACACTCGTTACGACGCTCTCAACAAAGGGCACAATGATAGTTTTGTTGCGATTTTATTGTTTTAATATATAAATATTTGTTCATATTGTAATATTAAACAATGGTGCCGCCCTCGGTTCGAGCACGCCCTCTAGGCGAGACCTGAAGGCCGCGTATACGTTCGGACGAAGTCCTTCCTCATGCTGGCCCACACGCGGTTGACGGACGACTTCTGCTCGTCGACGTTGCTGTGGCAGACCTTCCAGGCCTTGTCCTCGACTTTCCGGCGACTGCGGAGGCCAAAAGTCCTTCGATCAGAAGTTCCTGTTTGACCCTAACCGCTCTTGGTCGTGTGGGCGTTGGCACCGTCCTACTGAAAGACGTAACCCGCCTTCTTCATGATCTTTCTCATCCAGGATTTTCGAGTCCAAAATGCCCCTGTAATCGGCCGCGAACCACACCGGCGGCAGCAGTTCGCCATTCACGACTCCGAGCATCATAACTGAGGTCGGGTTCTTCTTGGTCATGGACAGGTAGCAGACCTCGAAGCTTACCACGCGGTCGTTCTTGTTGATAGCCAGCTCGAGCGTTGTTTTTTTATCATAAAAAAAATGAGAATTCGATTAATGACTTCAATTCGTTGAGATGCGACGACAGCGCTCCCGACGTTGTTCTCGCATACGGTCGGTGAGCAGAGGCCTTTCCAAGCACCTCAAGATCTTGCCGCACTCCTCCTTGCCGTCACGGACACTGTGTCAACCGAGATGTCCTTTGCGAGCGCACTCATTTTGAGCTTCCGAGCACTTTCGAAGGCTTTTCTCACAGCTAAATGGTTGACAACTTGAGGTGTGCCTGAACGAGGTCGATCTTTGAGCTCTTCCCCGTTCTTGAGCCTCTCCGCCACTCTGTGCGATGTCGCACTTGTTGTGGCCCGCTGCAGGAGATCAGAGATCTTGATTCTTTTCGCTTCCATCTCAACACACAATGGAAAAGACGTTTTAATGACACGTTATGGAGAAGTAGAACTTTGTTTTATCTCGAAAGATACCCCCCCCTCTTCCCCGAGTGTAAGATAATCTTTGCAAAAGCTCTTATATATGAGAGGAAGCATAGTAAAGATGCCTCACTCTCACTCTACCCCTCTCAAAGTTATGTGGGTGCGAAAAAGCGAAAAAAAGACCAATACAGGAGGAGGATGGTAAATAAAGTATTTTTGAAACTCGGAGGGGGAGGGGGGTAATCCAGATTGTGAATTGGAATGCGTACCCCTCCCTCCTCATTCCTCTTTGTAGGGGGCGAGTTGGAAGAAGACACTGATTACCCTACCTAACAAAGCTCCAAGTTTGTATCTGAGAGGGGCGATATATTATATTTTTTAATCGTCACGTCTCGTCCTTTTGGCAACTAACGAAGGAATTGATCTGATTCCCCACATGGACGAGCCTGTTGGTTCCCTCTTCTAGCGTCATACCAATGCCGTGTTTTGCTCGTTTTAGTGTCGCGTCCCCGTCGTCACTTTCTCAATTATTCTTTAGCTGGCCCTCTCGCCGTGACGAAGATTGGCGGTGGAGTACCCTCCACTCCTTGTCCCCCATCGGAATGGAGGGACAGGGGTAAAAAAAAGGAGAAGAAATTGGCTATGCAGAAATGCAAATGCGCGAGTGTCAATGTTTTCTAAAGGAAATGGCCACAAAGGGAAAATCTTCAATTTCCCTTCCCGTCAAAGGGCCAGACACCTTCTCTCTCTCTCTTGCTCCGTCGTTATTTCCCCTACAACCCCTCCGCGCCGTCGCCTGTGTAACCTAGTGCCCGTGTGAGTCTGGTCAATTGCATCTTTTGAAATTATTCTGCTTTTTTCCGCCGCATCAGGGAAACTACTACCTTGCGGGGGGTCGAGTAAGTTTAGAGAGTTGCGCACCATACTTAACCTGGCAGCACCAAATAGTTATTTCTTTAGAGTATTTGTCTACCTCGCAACTTTAAGATTTGTCTGCGTACATGCCTACGTTGGTTGATTTGTAGGAAATATGGTAGTCAGAGGGTTGGAAAGTTCGCAATGGAATCCAACTTATATTTTGGGGGCTCCTGTCCCCTGCCCACAAAAACACATAGATACACAACTAAACTCCCTTATTGTTACCATAAAATGTTAAATTAGCCTCCGAAGGTGCTGTCCCTGCCCATATATCAAATATACACCCCGAGAGATCTAGGAAGTATTTCATTCTTGGCCATCACAGACATCTTTATCCACTCATAGCGTACCAATAGTACACATCTTACTAAAACCAGGCAAGCACCTAACACAACCAAACCTCTACCAACCCATCTCACTACTATGTACTTTATCAAAAACACTATACAAATTCCTACATAGAAAAATAGGCCCAGACATGTCCCCCTCACAAGAACAACACTGATCCAGAAAAGAGCGCTCACACAGCATATTCTAGACGGGTTTAATGAACCCCCATCCCTCGCGCACAATGGCAGCAATTGACATAAAAACACGAAACACTAACTTCATCACCATACAAGGTCAAGTCATATACAAAGCACGAATATTACCCCCCCCCCCACCCACCCACCCACCCACCCACCCACCCACCCAAAGGTGCCATCCTCTCACCCATACTTTCCGACCTATTCACCCACGATATTCTGCAACCTAAATTCTCTATTATCATAATAAACACCTACTCTGACGCCATATCAATGACATTACAAGACCCCAATGTCAAAACAGCAACCAGAACACTGCATTAACACACTGGAACAATGTCTCACACAAAACCGAATGACGACCTCTGCCCTGAAATCATCAGTACCACTTCACACAAGACTTGATAAAACAACATCCCAAACTCAGACTGAATCGCAAAACCTTTACCTTTAAACAAAACGCCAGAGAACAGATTCTTTTTCCTGCTTTGTTTTATTTGTTCATGTGGTTTCTGGATGCCCAGCCTGATTTGGGGTGGTAGGTGTTCGATAACCGTGGTAGCGACCACTTTCCCATTTAAATATTTTTGGGGCCGCTGCCCCCCCGTAAGGGGCGCGACGATTTGCCATTCTGGCCGCCGTGCTGACGGGACTCAGCACCCCGTCCGGCCCCAGCCTAGCCTCTCTTCCTTCCTTCAAAACACTTGTTTCCTCTCTTTTCACAGAACCTCTCCCACAACTTTCTCTGGTCAGCCTCTAATTTCACAGGGTAAATGCTGACCTTCCTTTCAGCCAACCGTCCCGTAAGGGGCTGAGGGGGTGGGGGACAATGTTCCCTAACCCCTGAGCTCCGGTCTGGGGTGGCTGGTTTTTAACTACCTGCTTCATCCCCACCCATACCTTCCTCACATCCCTTTTCCTCTCGTCTTCAAAATCTATCATTTATACGCCGTGTCCAAGGTGGAGCCGCCATGCCGATGGACTGCCAGGCCACCAGGCGGGAGGGGTGGTCCCAAATGGCGGCGCCTGGCTCTGCTGGGCCTGTAAGCACCTCTCGCAGTGCGGGCTACTGCGAGAGGTGTGCGCTATTCCATCCCGTATTAAAAGAAGGGTCACCATGCCCAATGATGAAAATCACACCAAAAAAACCCAACCCCCAACTTCCCCAAGAACAACGGAGCCGCCCTCGGGCAGCTCCAGCAAAAAAATGGAGGTCCCCCCCCCTGTGCTTGCACAGGGGACCCTCCATATTTCTCTAACCGGAGAGGAGGCTTACTCCTCTCCTTCGCCTACGGGTGCAGGGGACTCCCCCTCACCCCCTTCTCTGGAGGTGCTTTCGGGCACCTCCCTTTTCCCAGCGGCAGTCCCCTCTTTTCTTTCCAAGGGGACTGCCAAGAAAGCCAGCAGGCAGCCCTTAGCCAGCCGCTCCCCATCAAAGCGGCTCGGTAGGGCAAACCCCCTTAGGGGGGAGAGGCAAGCCAGGCCCCTTCGGTCGCTTCCCTCAAAAGACCTGCTGGCAAAAATATTAAACCTTGCCGGGGTCAAGGCCTGTGCCTCCCCAAACAAGACTGGCGACACTGCCAAGGGGACCTGCAATGTCCTGGGAAGGGATGGCCAACTGGAGGCCCCTCCCGTGATAGACATGGTCCTTGAGGAGACCCAGCCTCAGACGGTAGGGCCTTCCATGGGGGGGAATTCGGGCTCGGCGCCAAGCACCGAACCCGAGTCCGCCCCTATTCAAGGTCCTCCTCAAATGGCTGAGGGCTCCGAGGCAGTAGAAGGAGGGGAGGGATCTCCTCCGACAGGTGCCCCTACGACAACCAGGACCTTCTCCATTTCGGAGAGGGACCTGGCTGAGGCCGGTCCATCTGGCCTGGGGGCTTCTGCCGGCGGAGGTGAAAAGCGGATTCATTCCCCGCCCTCCTCTCCAAAAAAGAAAAAGAATAAAAAGACTAAAAGGACGAAAAAGACTCGGGGCTCCTCTCCATCCGCGGGGGCTGCGGGGACGGATGGGTCTGCTGCCACTTTGGTAGGCGACCAAGCCAAGATCGGCACATCCGGCCCCTCTACCCCCTCGTGTGCGGAGCCCCTGACTAAGACCAAGAGTGCACAGGGCGGAGCCTCGATGACATCGGGGCCCCTCATTCAGAGGTTACCTGGCGTTTTCGAGCCCGCTGGCTTCAAACGCTTCCTCGTTATTCGCTCCACTGATGGCACCATGTTGTCCAAGGGCAACATGATCCATCAGAGGAGAGGATTAGCTAGTGCAATTGGTAGAGAGCCGAAGGTGACCCGTTTCTCGGACGGCAGCCTTCTGGCGAATGCGGCGAATCCCGCCGAGGCGGCCAAGATAAGTGCTCTTCGGACACTTCATGGCACCCCGGTGAGTGTGACGCCGCACTCTACCATGAACTTTGTGAAAGGAGTAGTTTATGCGAGGGAACTCGTTGACTACTCCATTGAGGACATCACCCTAGAGCTGGCCGACCATGGGGCGGTCAAGGTCAAACGTGTGATGAGAAAACAGGGAGGGGCTTCGAGACCCACCCCTACACTCTTCGTCACGTTCGACTGTGACAAGCTCCCTGAGTCGGTGCGTGCCGGTTGGTACCGCTACCGCGTGAAGGCATTCGTGCCATTGCCGCGGCGGTGCTATTACTGTCACCGCTTCGGCCATACGAATCGCTCATGTAGACGTGCAAAGTCGGGGTCACCCGAAGTCTGTGTAAATTGCTCCAAGGTCGCACACGATAAGTCCAAATCGTGTGTGGCCAAGTGTGTCAATTGCGGAGAGCCGCACCCTGCTTCTTCGAAGCAATGTGGTGCATATCTCCTTGAGAAAGAAATCCTGGCCGTTCAGGCCCAGGATCGACTCTCATTCCGCGAGGCTAAGGACTTGGTCCTGGCGCGCCCGGCTCTGCCTGAGACGTCATATGCCTCAATAGTTAGAAAAGCACCCTCTGCTCCTGGCCCATCCAGGCCAACGAGCACGGTTGTTTCCGCGCCCATTCGGAGCCCTTCTGCGGGCTCTACTACACCCGGGCGCTCCCCTTGTAGAGCTGGCGGCAAAAAGGGTTCACACCCAGCCCCGGCTAATACCAGGGCTCCCCCCTCTTCCCCCAGCGTGACCGTTTCCCGTAAGGCGAAACGGTCACGCGCCTCCACAGAGTCGTTAGACTCACAGGAGGCAACACCCCTGAAGATGGTCGCTAGGCCATCTTCCGGGGTTCCTAAAGCTATTCCCGAAAGGAGGACAGCAACAAAGGAGCTTCGGCCCCTTCGCCCACGCCCCGAGGTGGAGCGAGTGGCTCGGAGACGGTGGTTCCTCGAAAAGAGGGCCCCCCCGCCTCCCAAACCGCAACGCCCGCCTAAGGTTTCGAGGCGGAGGGAGGAAAAGACTCGCATGGCGAGCCCAACCTCCCCCAATAAGTCCTCGAAGGCGACAGCGCCTTCAGCGCTTTGTCCGGCCAACAGCGCCCGGGGTTCTGCCCCCGGGAAGCGTACGGCCATTCCCGTGAGGGTCTTCAATTCGAGGAGGGCCCCCGCGTCTCCTCCGAGCTAGGCCTGGAGGGCATATTCCTTCAATGGAATTGCCGTGGACTCCGGACCAACTGGGAGGAGCTGCGGAGGCTCGTCTCGTCCCGTTCCCCGTTAGCTATTTTTTTGCAGGAGACCATGCTAGGCGCGTGCCCGCTGCCTGCCCTCCCGGGGTATAAGGGTCTTGCGACCCCACCACCGCGGGATGGCCGGGCTGGGGGATGCGCGGTTTACACCCGGCATGATGTCTCCGTTCTTCCTTTCTCTTTAGATACCTCCTTTCAGGCAGTGGCTGTGCAGCTGCACCTGGATAGGAGGTATACTATCATTTCTGCGTACATTCCACCGTCAGCTGATTTCGACGCGGGGGACTTCCGCCGCGTCCTTGCACTGTTGCCGAGGCCCTATCTCTTGCTTGGAGATCTGAACGGCAGGCATCCTCTCTGGGGAGATTACTCCATAAATCCCAGGGGACAAGTCCTTGCCGATCTGATCGAAGAGCTTGAGATGGGTGTCCTAAACGTGGATGAGTTTACGCATCACTGTCCGAGAACCGCTTCATTTTCTTGCCTTGACCTATCTTTGTGCTCTTCGGATGCACAGCCTGATTTTGATTGGGGGGTGGTCGATGACCTCCATGGTAGTGATCACTTTCCCATTCAAATATCATTTTCAGGGCAACTGCCGCCTGAGAGACCACCTCGGTGGTGCTTGGCGCGGGCGCGGTGGCCTGCATTTCAGGAAATGACTGAATTCTCTATCTCAGTCGAGGAGTTTAGGTCGGTAGATGAGGCCGTTGAGTTCTTCTCCGGCAACCTCATCGCCGTAGGCCTGACTACTATTCCTAGGACGTCTGGCCGTTTTGCACGTCGACCACTCCCATGGTGGTCGGCCGAGTGTGAGACGGCCCTCAAACAGAAGCGTTATGCCTACATGCGCTATAAGCGCCGCCCGAACGATTTCACTGTCGGTGAATTTCGTCGGGCTAGGGCTAGGTTCCGGTATATTTCGAAGCACGCCCGCCGCTCTTCTTGGCGGGCATACGTGTCTTCACTTAACGGGAAGACCCCTTTAGCTGAGGTGTGGAAGCGAGTCAAAAGGATTCGGGGCAAGTTCTCGCAGGACCCCCCTCCCGTTCTCCAGGAGAATAGGACCGCAATCTCGGACCCCGCGTCCGTGGCGGAATCCTTAGCGACCGCTTTTTCCGCATTCTCTAGCCGTGATGCTGCTCCGCCAGCATTCAATGCACGTCGTGATGTCGCGGAAGGCCGCCGGCTGGACTTTACCTCCAGAGGCGGAGAACCCTTCAACGACAAGTTTACTGTGAGTGAGTTGCGTTCCGCTCTCGCTTCGTGCGCGGACACCGCCCATGGTCCGGACGATGTCCCGTACGCCATGCTTCGACACCTGGGTGAGCGAGGCATGGCCTTTCTGTTAGATTTGTTCAACAGGATCTGGGTGGAAGGTCTTCTCCCAGACTCCTGGCGAATCGCTACTGTGCTCGCCTTTCGCAAGCCGGGGAGAGATCACTCTACTCCGACCGGTTTCCGCCCAATCTCTCTAACCTCTTGCGTGTGCAAGTTGATGGAGAAATTGGTAAATGTTAGATTAGCCTATTTCCTGGACAGCGAAGGCCATCTGTCTTCTGCACAGTGCGGCTTCCGTAAGTTCCACTCCACGTCGGATGCTCTGCTCCGACTGGAAAGTGCCGTCTGCGAGGCTTTCCTTCGTAGACAGCACTACGCCACGGTGTTTTTTGATCTGGAGAAGGCCTATGATACCGCATGGCGATACGGTATCATGGAGACTCTCCACACGATGGGGACGAGGGGACGCCTCCCAATTTTTATATCTGAATTTTTGCGAGATCGTCGATTCTGCGTACGGGTGTGGGGAGCCCTCTCCGGCCCAAAGGAGCAGGAAGAGGGTGTCCCGCAGGGAAGTGTGCTCAGTGTCACACTCTTTGCCCTGAGCATCAACGGCATCACCTCGGTGCTGCCGGAAGATGTTCTCGCTACGCTCTACGTGGACGACCTTTCGATCTCTTTTGGCGCGGCCCAGATGCCAACTCTGGAGCGTCGACTCCAACAGGCATTGAACCGCGTCTCTCGCTATGCCGAAGCGCACAGGTTTCGGTTTTCTTTGGCCAAGACTAAGGTGGTGCACTTCTGCCGCCATCCACGGCTTCACCCCGACCCAGATTTGTTTCTTAATGGGGTGCGCCTGGATGTGGTTGAGTCGCACCGTTTCCTTGGTCTTGTATTCGACCGACGCCTCACCTGGGAGGCTCATATTCGCAGCCTTATGGTCTCTTGTACCCGCGCCATGGACATTCTCCGTTCCGTGACGTTCAGCGCTTGGGGCGCTGATAGGGCTACCGCCTTACTTTTTTATCGATCCTTTGTTCGCTCGAAGCTCGACTCCGGATGCGAGTTTTATGCATCCGCAGCCGAGCGTTTATTGCGGAAGGTGGATTCGATCCACCACACCGGCCTTCGCCTTGCGACCGGTGCCTTCCGCACTTCCCCCATTGAGAGCCTGTTGGTCGATGCTGGGGAGATGCCACTCGCTCTGCGCCGCGTGCAGTGCATCACTCGCCTGTACGCGCGAGCCCGGCGCCTCCCTCAGTCGCCAACAGCTCTCACTGCATCCGCAGCTGATCTCGATGGTGCCTATGCCGACGAGAGACGCCAGTCATACCCTAAGCCCTTTGGGTTTAGGGCCAGGAAACTCCTTCGAGAGGTAGATATAGCTCTCGGGCCGGTGGCGCCCCTGGTTCTGCCCAGGACGCCACCCTGGAGGGTACCACATTTGGCTATTTGTCGCCACGCCTCTGCTCCCAAAGCTTGTACTGCGCCGGGAGTATTGCGTTCGACCTTTTTGGAGCACACATCGTGTCACGCTGGAACCGTGCCAGTGTATACGGATGGCTCCAAGTCCCAAGAGGGGGTCGGCTTCCACGCCGTATCCCCTCTGTTTGAAGTCAGCGGGGCTCTACCAGGCGCTGCGTCTGTCTTCACGGCCGAGCTGGTGGCAATACACCACTCGGTACGGGAGATTACGCGACGTGCCCGGTTCGGAGACCGGATTGTGATCTATAGCGACTCACAAAGCGCCCTGAGTGCTCTCGGGGCATTGGAATCTCCGCATCCCCTGGTTCGCGATATCCGTGACGCCACGGTTTTGGCGAGCCGGGCAGATGTCGAGATTATCTTCTGCTGGGTTCCTGGACATGTAGGAATTGCGGAGAATGAGCGCGCCGATGAGGGCGCCAAAGAGTCCGCGAGGACTCTGCGACCGGACCAGCGTTTCGCTCTTCCTCACACCGACTACATGGCAGGAATACGGGCAGCTCTTCGGACTGCTTGGCAAAGAAGATGGGAGACGGTCGAAGGGAACTTAAAGTTGCGTGCCATTGCGCCGCGACTGTTCCCATGGACCTATCCCCCAATGCCGCGGCGGCTTCAGGTTGCTTTCTGTCGTCTCCGAATCGGACACACTCGTGTGACGCATCGCTATCTGATGGAGCGCTGGCCTGCGCCCTATTGCAACGACTGCGTCGTCCCCCAGACTGTTCGGCACATTCTTGTCGAATGTCCCAGTCTGGGTGATCTTCGCGCACGATACCTGTCCCAGTACCGGGATGGGCGGGGTCGCTACCGCCTGTCCCTTGTGCTTGGGACAGATTCGTGCACACTGACTTGTGGACTTGTTGACTTCTTGGGGGAGGCCGGCCTTCTCCCTATTATTTAAGCAAGGTTTGTTTGTTTTTTTTTGTTGTTTTTTTGCATTTTTTTTTTTTTTTTCTTTAGTTGCACGCTCCTGCGCCGGGGGGACCTCTCCCCGACGCACTAGCTTGCTTCCTTTCCCCCTTTTGGGGTGTTGTTTTTTTTTTCTCTTTAATTTCATTTTAAAGTAGCCTAGAACTAGGCCAGTTTTAATACGGCGACTAATGCCCAAGTAGGCAGTCGCCAGATGAGCTCTTAAAAAAAAAAAAAAAAAAATGGGGCCGCTGCCGCCTGAGAAACCGCCTTGGTGGTGTTTGGAGCGTGCGCGAGGGGCTGCATTTCAGGAACTGACAAATTTCTCTGTCCCAATCGAGGAGTTTAGGCTGGTTGATGAAGCCGTTGAGTTCTCTGACAACTTATTCGCCGTGGGCCTAATTAATATTCCTAGAACATCTTGCTGTTCTACACTCTCTCCGCTTCCTTGGTGGTTGGCTGAGTGTGAGACCCCCGTAAGGGGCGCGGTGATTTGCCATCCTGGCCGCCGTGCTGACGGAATCCAGCGCTCCGTCCGGCCCCAACTTAGCCTCTCTTCCTTCCTTCCGATAGCCCGATTTCTCCCCTACCTCGTCGCTTTTCATACAACCTCTCCCACAACTTTCTCTGGTCAGCCTCTAATTTCACAGGGTAGAATGCTGACCTTCTCAAGCCAACCACCCCGGATCGGGGCTGAGGGGGGAGGGGACATTGTTCCCTAACCCCTCAGCTCCGGTTCGGGATGGGGGTTTTTTAACAACCTGCTTCATCCCCACCCATACCTTCCTCACATCCCTTTTCCTCTCCTCTTCACAACCTATATTTTTTACGCCCTGTTCAAGGTGGAGCCGCCATGCCGAAGGACTGCCAGGCCACCAGGCGGGAGGGGTGGTCCCGAATGGCGGCGCCTGGCTCTGCCGGGCTTGTAAGCACCTCTCGTAGTGCGGGCAACTGCGAGAGGTGATGAGCTATTGCGTCCCGTAATAAAAAGAGGGTCACCATGCCCATGAATGAAAAAAAACACCAAAAAACCCAACCCCCAACTTCCCCAAGAAAATCAACGGAGCCGCCCTCGGGCAGCTCCACCGAGAAAATGGAGGTCCCCCCCCTTGTGCTTGCGCAAGGGACCCTCCATAATTCTTTAACCGGAGAGGAGGCTTACTCCTCTCCTACGCCTACGGGTGTAGGGGACTCCCCCTCACCCCCTTCTCTGGAGGTGCTTTCGGGCACCTCCCTATCTCCAGCGGCAGTCCCTCCTTTGCTTTCTAAGGGGACTGCCAAGAAAGCCAGCAGGCAGCCCATTGCCGACCGCCCCTCGTGCAAGCGGCTCGGTAGGGCAAACCCCCTTAGGGGGGAGAGGGAAGCCAGGCCCCTTCGGTCGCTTCCCTCAAAAGACCTGCTGGCAAGAATTTTAAACCTTGCTGGGGTCAAGGCCTGTGCCTCCCCACACCACCTGACTAGTGACAATACTGCCAAGGGGACCTGCGATGTCCTGGGAGGGGATGGCCAACTGGAGGCCCCTCCTGTGATAGACATGGTCCTTGAGGAGACCCAGCCTCAGACGGTAGGGCCTTCCATGGGGGGGGAATTCGGGCTCGGCGCCAAGCACCGAACCCGAATCCGCCCCTATGCAAGGTCCTCCTCAAATGGCTGAGGGCTCCGAGGCAGTAAAAGGAGGGGAGGGATCTCCTCCGACAGGTGCCCCTACGACAACCAGGACCTTCTCCATTTCGGAGAGGGACCTGGCTGAGGCTGGTCCATCTGGCCTGGGGACTTCTGCCGGCGGAGGTGAAAAGCGGGTTCATTCCCCGCCCTCCTCTCCGAAAAAGAAAAAGACTAAAAAGACAAAAAAGACTCGGGGCTCCTCTCCATCCGCGGGGGCTGCGGGGACGGATGGGTCTGCTCTTACTCTGGCAAGCGACCAAGCCAAGATCGGCACATCCGCCCCCTCTGCCCCCCCGGTTGCGGAGCCCCTGACAAAGAAGAATAATACCAAGAGTGCACAGGGCGGAGCCTCGATGACATCGGGGCCCCTCATTCAGAGGTTACCTGGCGTTTTCGAGCCCGCTGGCTTCAAACGCTTCCTCGTTATTCGCTCCACTGATGGCACCATGTTGTCCAAGGGCAACATGATCCATCAGAGGAGAGGATTAGCTAGTGCAATTGGTAGAGAGCCGAAGGTAACCCGTTTCTCGGACGGGAGCCTTCTGGCGAATGCGGCGAATCCCGCCGAGGCGGCCAAGATAAGTGCTCTTCGGACACTTCATGGCACCCCGGTGAGTGTGACGCCGCACTCTACCATGAACTTTGTGAAAGGAGTAGTTTATGCGAGGGAACTCGTTGACTACTCCATTGAGGACATCACCTTAGAGCTGGCCGACCATGGGGCGGTCAAGGTCGAACGTGTGATGAGAAAACAGGGAGGGGCCTCGAGACCCACCCCTACACTCTTCGTCACGTTCGACTGTGACAAGCTCCCTGAGTCGGTGCGTGCCGGTTGGTACCGCTACCGCGTGAAGGCATTCGTGCCACTGCCGCGGCGGTGCTATTACTGTCACCGCTTCGGCCATACGAATCGATCATGTAGACGTGCAAAATCGGGGTCACCCGAAGTCTGTGTAAATTGCTCCAAGGTCGCACACGATAAGTCCAAATCGTGTGTGGCCAAGTGTGTCAATTGCGGAGAGCCGCACCCTGCTTCTTCGAAGCAATGTGGTGCATATCTCCTTGAGAAAGAAATCCTGGCCGTTCAGGCCCAGGATCGACTCTCATTCCGCGAGGCAAAGGACTTGGTCCTGGCGCGCCCGGCTCTGCCTGGGACGTCATATGCCTCAATAGTTAGGAAGGCACCCTCTGCTCCCGGCCCATCCAGGCCAACGAGCACGGTTGTTTCCGCGCCCATTCGGAGCCCTTCTGCGGGCTCTACCCAACCCGGGCGCTCCCCTGGTAAAGCTGGCGGCAAAAAGGGCTCATACCCTGCCCCGGCTAAAACCAGGGCTCCCCCCTCTTCCCCCAGAGTGACCGTTTCCCGTAAGGCGAAACGGCCACGCGCCTCCACCGAGTCGTTAGACTCACAGGAGGCAACACCCCTGAAGATGGTCGCTAGGCCATCTTCCGGGGTTCCTAAAGCTGCCCCCCGAAAGGAGGACAGAAACAAAGGAGCTTCGGCTCCTTCGCCCACGCCCCGAGGTGGAGCGAGTGGCTCGGAGACGGTGGTTCCTCGAAAAGAGGGCCCCCCGCCTCCGAAGCCGCAACGCCCGCCTAAGGTTTCGAGGCGGAGGGAGGAAAAGACTCGCATGGCGAGCCCAACCTCCCCCAATAAGTCCTCGAAGGCGACAGCGCCTTCAGCGCTTTGTCCGGCCAACAGCGCCCGGGGTTCTGCCCCCGGGAAGCGTACGGCCATTCCCGTGAGGGTCTTCAATTCGAGGAGGGCCCCCGCGTCTCCTCCGAGCTAGGCCTGGAGGGCATATTCCTTCAATGGAATTGCCGTGGACTCCGGGCCAACTGGGAGGAGCTTCGGAGGCTCGTCTCGTCCCGTTCCCCGTTAGCTATTTTTTTGCAGGAGACCATGCTAGGTGCGTGCCCCCTCCCTGCCCTCCCGGGGTATAAGGGTCTTGCGACCCCACCACCGCGGGATGGCCGGGCTGGGGGATGCGCAGTTTACACCCGGCATGATGTCTCCGTTCTTCCTTTCTCTTTAGATACCTCCTTTCAGGCAGTGGCTGTGCAGCTGCACCTGGATAGGAGGTATACTATCATTTCTGCGTACATTCCACCGTCAGCTGACTTCGACGCGGGGGACTTCCGCCGCGTCGTTGCACGGTTGCCGAGGCCCTATCTCTTGCTTGGAGATCTGAACGGCAGGCATCCTCTCTGGGGAGATTACTCCATAAATCCCAGGGGACAAGTCCTTGCCGATCTGATCGAAGAGCTTGAGATGGGTGTCCTAAACGTGGATGAGTTTACGCATCACTGTCCGAGAACCGCTTCATTTTCTTGCCTTGACCTATCTTTGTGCTCTTCGGATGCACAGCCTGATTTTGATTGGGGGGTGGTCGATGACCTCCATGGTAGTGATCACTTTCCCATTCAAATATCATTTTCAGGGCAACTGCCGCCTGAGAGACCACCTCGATGGTGCTTGGCGCGGGCGCGGTGGCCTGCATTTCAGGAAATGACTGAATTCTCTATCTCAGTCGAGGAGTTTAGGTCGGTAGATGAGGCCGTTGAGTTCTTCTCCGGCAACCTCATCGCCGTGGGCCTGACTACTATTCCTAGGACGTCTGGCCGTTTTGCACGCCGACCACTCCCATGGTGGTCGGCCGAGTGTGAGACGGCCCTCAAACAGAAGCGTTATGCCTACATGCGCTATAAGCGCCGCCCGAACGATTTCACTGTCGGTGAATTTCGTCGGGCTAGGGCTAGGTTCCGGTATATTTCGAAACACGCCCGCCGCTCTTCTTGGCGGGCATACGTGTCTTCACTTAACGGGAAGACCCCTTTAGCTGAGGTGTGGAAGCGAGTCAAAAGGATTCGGGGCAAGTTCTCGCAGGACCCCCCTCCCGTTCTCCAGGAGAATGGGACCGCAATCTCGGACCCCGCGTCCGTGGCGGAATCCTTAGCGACCGCTTTTTCCGCATTCTCTAGCCGTGATGCTGCTCCGCCAGCATTCAATGCACGTCGTGATGTCGCGGAAGGCCGCCGGCTGGACTTTACCTCCAGAGGCGGAGAACCCTTCAACGACAAGTTTACTGTGAGTGAGTTGCGTTCCGCTCTCGCTTCGTGCGCGGACACCGCCCATGGTCCGGACGATGTCCCGTACGCCATGCTTCGACACCTGGGTGAGCGAGGCATGGCCTTTCTGTTAGATTTGTTCAACAGGATCTGGGTGGAAGGTCTTCTCCCAGACTCCTGGCGAATCGCTACTGTGCTCGCCTTTCGCAAACCGGGGAGAGATCACTCTACTCCGACCGGTTTCCGCCCAATCTCTCTAACCTTTTGCGTGTGCAAGTTGATGGAGAAATTGGTAAATGTTAGATTAGCCTTTTTCCTGGACAGCGGAGGCCATCTGTCTTCCGCACAGTGCGGCTTCCGCAAGTTCCACTCCACGTCGGATGCTCTGCTCCGACTGGAAAATGCAGTCTGCGAGGCTTTCCTTCGTAGACAGCACTACGCCACGGTCTTTTTCGATTTGGAGAAGGCCTATGATACCGCATGGCGATACGGTATCATGGAGACTCTCCACACGATGGGGGCGAGGGGACGCCTCCCAATGTTTATATCTGAATTTTTGCTAGATCGTCGATTCCGCGTACGGGTGCGGGGAGCTCTCTCCGGCCCAAAGGAGCAGGAAGAGGGTGTCCCGCAGGGAAGTGTCCTCAGTGTCACACTCTTTGCCCTGAGCATCAACGGCATCACCTCGGTGCTGCCGGAAGATATTCTCGCTACGCTCTACGTGGACGACCTTTCGATCTCTTTTGGCGCGGCCCAGATGCCAACTCTGGAGCGTCGACTCCAACAGGCATTGAACCGCGTCTCTCGCTATGCCAAAGCGCACAGGTTTCGGTTTTCTTTGGCCAAGACTAAGGTGGTGCACTTCTGCCGCCATCCACGGCTTCTCCCCGACCCAGATTTGTTTCTTAATGGGGTGCGCCTGGATGTGGTTGAGTCGCACCGTTTCCTTGGTCTTGTATTCGACCGACGCCTCACCTGGGAGGCTCATATTCGCAGCCTTAGGGTCTCTTGTACCCGCGCCATGGACATTCTCCGTTCCGTGACGTTCAGCGCTTGGGGCGCTGATAGGGCTACTGCCCTACTTTTTTATCGATCCTTTGTTCGTTCCAAGCTCGACTACGGATGCGAGTTTTATGCATCCGCAGCCGAGCGTTTATTGCGGAAGGTGGATTCGATCCACCACACCGGCCTTCGCCTTGCGACCGGTGCCTTCCGCACTTCCCCCATTGAGAGCCTGTTGGTCGATGCTGGGGAGATGCGACTCGCTCTGCGACGCGTGCAGTGCATCACTCGCCTTTACGCGCGAGCCCGGCGCCTCCCTCAGTCGCCAACAGCTCTCACTGCATCCGCAGCTGATCTCGATGGTGCCTATGCCGCCGAGAGACGCCAGTCATACCCTAAGCCCTTTGGGTTTAGGGCCAGGAAACTCCTTCGAGAGGTAGATATAGCTCTCTGGCCGGTGGCGCCCCTGGTTCTGCCCAGGACGCCACCCTGGAGGGTACCACATTTGGCTATTTGTCGCCACGCCTCTGCTCCCAAAGCTTGTACTGCGCCGGGAGTATTGCGTTCGACCTTTTTGGAGCACACATCGTGTCACGCTGGTACCGTGCCAGTGTATACGGATGGCTCCAAGTCCCAAAGGGGGTCGGCTTCCACGCCGTATCCCCTCTGTTTGAAGTCAGCGGGGCTCTACCAGGCGCTGCGTCTGTCTTCACGGCCGAGCTGGTGGCAATACACCACTCTGTACGGGAGATTACGCGACGTGCCCGGTTCGGAGACCGGATTGTGATCTATAGCGACTCACAAAGCGCCCTGAGTGCTCTCGGGGCATTGGAATCTCCGCATCCCCTGGTTCGCGATATCCGTGACGCCACGGTTTTGGCGAGCCGGGCAGATGTCGAGATTGTCTTCTGCTGGGTTCCTGGACATGTAGGAATTGCGGGGAAGGAGCGCGCCGATGAGGGCGCCAAAGAGTCCGCGAGGACTCTGCGACCGGACCAGCGTTTCGCTCTTCCTCACACCGACTACATGGCAGGAATACGGGCAGCTCTTCGGACTGCTTGGCAAAGAAGATGGGAGACGGTCGAAGGGAACTTAAAGTTGCGTGCCATTGCGCCGCGACTGTTCCCATGGACCTATCCCCCAATGCCGCGGCGGCTTCAGGTTGCTTTCTGTCGTCTCCGAATCGGACACACTCGTGTGACGCATTGCTATCTGATGGAGCGCTGGCCTGCGCCCTATTGCAACGACTGCGTCGTCCCCCAGACTGTTCGGCACATTCTTGTCGAATGTCCCAGTCTGGGTGATCTTCGCGCACGATACCTGTCCCAGTACCGGGATGGGCGGGGTTGCTACCGCCTGTCCCTTGTGCTCGGGACAGATTCGTGCACATTGACTTGTGGACTTATTGACTTCTTGGGAGAGGCCGGCCTTCTCCCTATTATTTAAGCAAGGTTTGCTTGTTTGTTTTTTTTTTGTTTTTTTTTTGTTTTGTTTTCCTTTAGTTGCACGCTCCTACGCCGGGGGGACCTCTCCCCGACGCACCAGCTTGCTTCCTTTCCCCCTCTTGGGGTGTTGTTTTTTTTTGTTTTTTTTCTCTTTAATTTATTTTAAAGTAGCCTAGAACTAGGCCAGTTTTAATACGGCGACTAATGCCCAAGTAGGCAGTCGCCAGATGAGCTCATTAAAAAAAAAAAAAAAAAAAAAAATGAGTGTGAGACTGCCCTCAGATAGAAGAGATACGCTTATAAGCGCCGTTGGAACGATTTCATCGTCGGTGAATTTCGTCGAGCTCGGGCTAGGTTTCAGTATGTCTCGCACGCCCACCTCTCTTCTTGGCGACATACGTGTCTTCACTTAACGGGAAGACTGCTCTTGTAGAGGTATGGACGTGAGTCAAGAGGATTAGGAGCAAGTTCTCGCAGGAGCCTCTTTCACGTTCTCCAGGAGAACGGGACCGCACTCTCGGTCACCGCGTTCGTGGCGGAGTCTTTCGCGACCGCTTTCTCCACACTCGTTAAGCGAGATATTGCTCCGCAAGCATTCAATGTACTTCGTGATGTCCCTGGGGGACGCTGACTGGACTCCAAGTCAATAGGCGCAGTAGAACCCTTCAACAAGTTTAAGCTGAGTGAGTTGTGTACCGCTTCTGTTCAGGCCAATGTCCAGTATGCCATGCTTAACTCACCTGGGTGTGCGGGGCATAGCAGCATTTTTCGCAAGATTTGTTTAACATGATATGGACAGAGGGTACCCTCCCAGACTGTTGGATAATGGCTACTGTGCTCGCTTTTCGTAAAGGGGGGAGAGATCAATCTACCCCAGTCGTTTTCCGAACCAATTTCTATAACCTTCGCGTAGAGGTTGATGGATAAATTGGTAAATGTTAGATTAGTTTTTCTTGGACAATGGAGACAAGTGCAGTGGAGGCCACCTGTCTTCTGCACAGTGCTGCTTTCACAAGTTTCAACATCGGATGCTCTGCTCCAGCTGGAAAATGTTATCTATGAGACCTCCCTCGTTCCTAGACAGCATTGTGTCACGTTGTTTTTAGATTTGGAGAAGATCTATTATACCGCCTGGCGATACGGTATATGGAGTCACTCCGCACCACGGGAGAGAGGGTACGCCTCACAATTTTCATATCAATTTCTACGAGATCGTCGATTCCTCTTACAGGTGTGTGGAGGGGGGGGGGGGCGGTCTCCGGCCCAATGCGACAGGAAGAGGGTACGTCCCGCAGGGAAGTGTCCTCATTGTCGCACTCTTTGTTCTAAGCATCAACGGTATCACCGGCGCTGCCAGAAGATGTTCTCGCTACGCGCTACGTAGACGACCTTTCGAATTCTTTTGGCGAGGCCGAGATGCCAGCTCTGGAACGTCGATTCCAACAGGCGTTGAACCGCATCTCCTGCTATGCCAAAGCGAACAGTTTTCGGCTCTCCTTGACCAAGACTGAGGTAGTTCAATTCTCTCGCCACCCACCACTTAACACCGACTCGGACTTGTTCCTAAATGGAGTTCACCTGTATTTGCGCCATTGACACTTCGTCCCATGGCGTTCAGCACCTGGGATGCTGATAGAGACACTGCCTGCCTCTGTTTTCTACCGATCCTTTGTTCGTTCGAAGCTTGACTCTTGATGCGACTTTTACGAACCCGCAGCCGAGCGTGTATTACGGAAGGTGGACTCAATCCATTACACCGGTTCCCGTGTGGCAACCAGTGCCTTCCGCATGTCTCTCATTGAGAGCCCATTTATCGATGCCGGAAAAATGCCAGTTGCTCCGCGCTGTGCTCTGGATTTTGCGCTTGTACGCGCGGTCCCGGCGTCTTCCTTTGTCGCAAACGGCTTTCACTGTATCCACAGCGGACCTCGACGGTGCCTACGCCGTCGAAAGACATCAGTCTTACCATAAGCCCTTCTGGTTTTGGGCTAGGAAACTCCTTCGAGAGGTCGGTGTAGTTCTCGGGCCACTGACTCATCTGGTTCTACCCTGGATGCCACACTGGAGGGTACCACCATTGAATATTTGTCACCATACCTCTGCTCCCAAAAGCTTCCACAGCGCCGGGAGTATTGCGTTCGGCCTTTTTGGAGCACACTTCGTTTCACGGAGGATCCCTGCTAATGTAAAAGGATTGCTCCAATCAGAAGAGGGGGCGTATCCCATCTGTTTGAACTCTGCGGGTGTCTACTAGGCATCGCGTCGGTTTTCACAGCTGAGTTCGTTGCAGTACACTGCTCGGTACGGAAGGTAACGCGTCGTGCCGGGTTCGGAAACCGGATTATGATTTTTACCGACTCTCAAAGCGCTTTGAATGCTCTCGCTGCCTTTGTAATCTCCACACATCCTTAATTCGTGATATCCGTGAAGCAACGGTTGTTGCGAGCCGATAGGATGCCGAGACTTATCTTTTCCTGGCTTCCTGGACGTTTAGGGATTGCCAGGAATAAGCACATCTACGACGGCGTCAAAGTGTCTATGGGGACTGAGCTACCAGACCAGTACTTCGTTCTTTCTACACTCGCTATATGGTAGGAATCAGCTTAGCCCTCCGGACTGACGACTGCCGAAGGAGATAGAAGACGGCCGACGAGAACTTAAAGTTGCGTGCCATCGCTGCGCAAATGTTCCCTTGGACCTATCCCCAATACCTCGACGGCTTCCGGCTGCTTGCTGTCGTCTTCGAATCGGGCAGACTCGCCGAACGTACCGCCATTTGGTGCTGCGCTCTCCTGCCCCTTACTGCCATGACTGCGTTATCCCCTATATTGTTCGGCTTACTTTTTTTAATGCCCCCGTCTGGGGGATCTTCGTGCACGTTACCTGTCCTGCTACCGCTTGCTCCTTGTACTCTGGACTAATTAATGCACATCGGTTTGTAGACTTTTTGACTTCTTTGAGGAGGCTGGCCTCCTTCTCCATTTTAGTTGACTCTCTTTTGGTGTGAGCCGCACGCTCCGACGCCGGAGCGTGCCTCCTCCTTCTCGGTGATGTTTCGTTTCGGTTATGATTTGTCTGTATTGTTTGTTTGTTTTTGTTGATTTAGCTTAATAATAGACTAACCATGTTTTTTACGGTGACCTTATACCCTTGATGGCTGGGAGTCGCCAAATGGGCGCCTTTAGAGAAAGAAAGATCAATTTAACCGGATCGATTTTTCATAGTAAAATATTACTGAATTGCATATAAATCTATCTTAAAATTACGCAACAAAAATCGGAAATATTGTCAGGTATGCAGATTGTGATGCCCCAAACTGTAGCTTCTTTAGATTGTTCCTAAATCCTGCACTAAACACCTTTCTTCCTCTCGGGTCTGGTAGCGATTGATCACCACTAATTGATTAGGGAGAAACCACTCGTTCACTTGTGTCTACATCTACACTGATTGTCAACAACTTCGCGTTCGCAAGAAAACCAGCAAAATGGCCGGCTCGACAACATGACGCAATTCCTCCCCAAGAACATCTCCACATCACCCACTCAAAAAACTTGCCAAAAACTACAATCCAGCATCTTCACTTTGAGGTTCGGGATTTCTTTTTTTACATCTTGCACCTTGTTTCAACCCATTAGTATCCCTTTTAATATCTTCAGAGTGAAATTACCTTTAAAAACGGCCTTAAAAAGTCAAAATGGGATCAATGACACTCTCTTATTTCCCCTTTAATTAGTAAAACTCTAATTCGCCCCAAATAAAACAACAACAACAAAAACAACCACATAATAAACGCAAAATCAGGACCTAAAAACCCAGATTAAAAACTCTTCAACAGCAGTAGGGGCAAGAAACCCCTCTGCTATAAAGGCTTGAATGCCTTTCGTATACGTGTGTATATATATATATATATATATATATATATATATATATATATATATATATATATATATATATATATATATATATATATATATATATTTATATATATATATATATCTATATTTATATATATATATATATATCTATATATATATATATATATATATATATATATATATATATATATATATATATATATATATATATATATATATTTATATATATATTTATATATATATTTATATATATATTTATATATATATTTATATATATATTTATATATATATATATATATATATTTATATATATATATTTATATATTATATATATATATATATATATATATATATATATATATATATATATATATATATATATATATATATATATATATATATATATATATATATATATATATATATATATCCAAGCCTATTACGAAAATGGACGTTCAAACAGAAGCGCATTTCGGGCACTTCGCGATTTTTTTGGCCAACATAATCGACCAACCGAGAGTGTAATTGGGAAAATTGTTCGTAAATTCAAACAAACGGAGCCACTGGCAGATAAGAAAACGCCATTGCGTGCTCGTTTACGCCGTTCAGCTGAAAACATTGCTGCAGTGCGCGAGAATGTGGCCGAAGATCCAGACACCTCTTCGTCATTTGAAGCGCCGTACATTCGTCAATTGGGTGCACGAGCAAAGACAAGCCGATGATGATTTTTGGCAAAAAATCATCTTTAGTGATTAAGCCCATTTTCATCTTGGTGGATTCGTTAATAAGCAGAATTGTCGCATTTGGGCTGATGAAAATCCCAGGAAGATTGTTGAAAAGCCACTGCAGCCACAAAAGGTCACTGTTTGGTGTGCATTTTTTGCTAGCGGAATCATTGGACCGTATTTGTTCGAAAATGATCCTGGGAATTTTGTTACGGTGACAGGCGAGCGATACCGTGCCATGATAACCAACTTTTTATGGCCTGAATTGAATTCTCTGGATGTCGAAGATTTGTGGTTTCAACAGGACGGCGCCACAGGCCACACAGCCAATGCAACAATGGCTTTATTGAATGAAAAGTTCCCCGGTCGCATCATCTCTCGAAACAGCGAGGTCAATTGGCCACCACGATCGTGTGACTTGACGCCTTTAGATTTCTTCCTTTAGGGTCATCTCAAAAGTAAGGTCTATGCCAACAAGCCAACAACAATTCAACAGCTGAAGGATGAGATAATAAGGCATATTGATGAGATCAAGGAGCAACTATGCAGAGACGTCATCAAAGATTTTGACCATCGAGTGGAGGTGTGCCGCCGAAGCCTTGGCGACTCTCCACACGGTAGGGGCGAGGGGACGCCTCCCAATGTTTATATCTGAATTTTTGCGAGATCGTCGATTCCGCGTACGGGTGGGGGGAGCTCTCTCCGGCCCAAAGGAGCAGGAAAAGGGTGTCCCGCAGGGAAGTGTCCTCAGTGTCACACTCTTTCCCCTGAGCATCAACGGCATCACCTCGGTGCTGCCGAAAGATGTTCTCGCTATGCTCTACGTGGGCACCCTTTCGATCTCTTTTGGCGCGGCCCAGATTCCAACTCTGGAGCGTCGACTCCAACGGGCATTGAACCGCGTCTCTCGCTATGCCGAAGCGCACAGGTTTCGGTTTTCTTTGGCCAAGACTAAGGTGGTGCACTTCTGCCGCCATCCACGGCTTCACCCCGACCCAGATTTGTTTCTTAATGGGGAGCGCCTGGATGTGGTTGAGTCGCACCGTTTCCTCGGTCTTGTATTCGACCGACGCCTCACCTGGGAGGCTCATATTCGCAGCCTTAGGGTCTCTTGTACCCGATCCATGGACATTCTCCGTTCCGTGACGTTCAGCGCTTGGGGCGCTGATAGGGCTACTGCCTTACTTTTTTATCAATCCTTTGTTCGCTCGAAGCTCGAATACGGAGGCGTGTTTTATGCATCCGCAGCCGAGCGTTTATTGCGGAAGGTGGATTCGATCCACCACACCGGCCTTCGCCTTGCGACCGGTGCCTTCCGCACTTTTCCCATTGAGTGCCTGTTGGTCGATGCTGGGGTTGATGCCACTCGCTCTGCGCCGCGTGCAGTGCATCACTCGCCTGTATGGGCGAGCCCGGCGCCTCCCTCAGTCGCCAACAGCTCTCACTGCATCCGCAGCTGATCTCGATGGTGCCTATGCCGCCGAGAGACGCCAGTCATACCCTAAGCCCTTTGGGTTTAGGGCCAGGAAACTCCTTCGAGAGGTAGATATAGCTCTCGGGCCGGTGGTGCTCCTGGTTCTGCCCAGGACGCCACCCTGGAGGGTACCACATTTGGCTATTTGTCGCCACGCCTCTGCTCCCAAAGCTTATACTGCGCCGGGAGTATTGCGTTCGACCTTTTTGGAGCCCACATCGTGTCACGCTGGAACCGTGCCAGTGTATACGGATGGCTCCAAGTCCCAAGAGGGGGTCGGCTTCCACGCCGTATCCCCTCTGTTTGAAGTCAGCGGGGCTCTACCAGGCGCTGCGTCTGTCTTCACGGCCGAGATGGTGGCAATACACCACTCTGTACGGGAGATTACGCGACGTGCCCGGTTCGGAGACCGGATTGTGATCTATAGCGACTCACAAAGCGCCCTGAGTGCTCTCGGGGCATTGGAATCTCCGCATCTCCTGGTTCGCGATATCCGTGACGCCACGGTTTTGGCGAGCCGAGTGGATGTCGAGATTATCTTCTGCTGGGTTCCTGGACATGTAGGAATTGCGGGGAATGAGCGCGCCGATGAGGGCGCCAAAGAGTCTGCGAGGACTCTCCGACCGGACCAGCGTTTCGCTCTTCGTCACACCGACTACATGGCAGGAATACGGGCAGCTCTTCGGACTGCTTGGCAAAGAAGATGGGAGACGGTCGAAAGGAACTTAAAGTTGCGTACCATTGCGCCGCGACTGTTCCCATGGACCTATCCCCCAATGCCGCGGCGGCTTCAGGTTGCTTTCTGTCGTCTCCGAATCGGACACACTCGTGTGACGCATCGCTATTTGATGGAGCGCTGGCCTGTGCCCTATTGCAACGACTGCGTCGTCCCCCAGACTGTTCGGCACATTCTTGTCGAATGTCCCAGTCTGGGTGATCTTCGCCCACGATACCTGTCCCGGTACCGGGATGGGCGGGGTCGCTACCGCCTGTCCCTTGTACTCGGGACAGATTCGTGCACATTGACTTGTGGATTTGTTGACTTTTGGGGGGAGGCCTGGCTTCTCCCCTTTATTTAAGGTTCTTTTTTTTGTTATTGTTTTGTTTGTAGGTTGCACCCTCCTGCACCGGGGTGAGGGGGACCTCCCCCCGCTGCCGGAGATTGCTTCCTGATTGTTAAGTTTTTCCAATTTATATCATTGTTAAGTTTTCACATTCTTACTTTAAAGTAGCCTAGTTCTAGGCTGTCGTGTTTTTCGGCGACTTATGCCCAAGTGGGCAGTTGCCAGATGGGCTCTATAAAATTAAAAAAAAAATGTTCTAAAAGTACAGTTATATTTGAAGATACTGGCGTGAGGATTGTGCCGAAAGCGAACAGAAACAGCGCTTAAGGTCATGAGTGATCATACGCAAAAGACTTTTCGCTCTCATCTGAGTGCTGCTAAACGTAAGAAACAAATATGGTGGCCTGAAAAACATTGTAAAGTTGATTTCAAGAGCGTAATTTGGACCGATGAAGAAGCGAGAGCCACTTTAAATTGCCGAGTTGGCTGGTAAGAACATTATGATTGATGCAATAATAGCTCCTTTCTGTGTCCTGAACATTTAAATGAGTTCAAAGAGCTTTTGTAACTTCTTAAACGACACATGTCCTACTTTAACGCTTAGTCGGAGTTGCGCAACGATGCGATTTTCCAACCAAACAATGCTACGACTCACGCTTCTCGCTCGACCAAAGAAAGATTCATCGATTGTCCGCCGCAATTACAATTTAAACCCGATTGAATATTTTTTTGGTCGATGATAAAACGCTAAGTTTACCAAAATAGCAGTCAATTTACCGGCAAAGACGACTTATAGAGGTGCATCTTAGCAATTTGCTCTGAAATTTCTTATAAAACTCCCCCCACGTCTTCTGTGGTCAAAAGAGTCATTTAAGTTCTTAAGAACTTAGGTTACGCGGGTTATTAAATGCATTCCATTGGTTTTATGTTAGTAATTATTTATATTTGTTCTTTTCTCGTAATTTAAGAATATTTAGACAATAATATTATACATTGATTTTGCTTAATTGATGCGTATTTTTCGTAAAAAAAAAATTCTTTCAAACATTTTTGAGCCGTTAAAAACTAGCGAATTATAATTTTTGAACTTTCTGAACTGAAAAAGAATTATAATGACTTACAAGGAATTAAGACTTAACAATTACATAATATTTGAGATATCAGAAATTATAGTTTTATTATATTGTAAAGTCTTTTGAACCACACTGTATACACCTCTAAGATGGTAGCACTTCACTGCAATTCTAAACACGCGTCTCGCTTCTCATCTCCAACCTACATTTAAACACTAATGAAGCACTGCATAACTCTGCCACGACTGTCACCTCCTATCTCTACTCTCACTCTTTATTTGCGTAGATATTCAAGAGTACGTCAAACATATTAGACTATACAACTTTCAGCCAAGTATCTACTACACTTTGCAAGCATACACCATCAGCTTACTCCCACAATCCGAGCTAGTTAAGCTTGTGACGTAAACAAGTACTAATTACTCAAGCTCTGGTGCCTATTTCATTTCATCACGCATACATACACTGACTTCGTTACTGACGAACACTTAGCAACTTCAGTCGGGAGCCTAAAACAACCGTTTCCGAAAGATTTACCCTTGACCTCAGCCGTTAACACAAACGGCAAACTTCTTCACAGCCCCATTACATTCTTCTTAACATATTTCACTTTGTACCTCTAAATCAACCCTTTTGTTAACACCACTCGCTGTGATTTGTTGCAAACTTGTTTACATCATCCAGCGCAACAGCAACTCGGAGAATGTAAGTGCAAAGATGGCGTCCCTATTCAGGCTCAACTTCCCGGTGGCTGCCATGTCTTGAAGATACATACCCCTGGTTCCGATCTCACGTTAATCAGTAGCTCCCAACCGAGAAAGGAAATAATCGTAAAGCCCATACCAAATTCTTATTTTGACCGTGCTAGAGTAAATACGGAATGTGGATGAACCATAGACTTTACCTACAATGTATCACTACAGACCGACCTACCTTAACTATTCATTGGAACCATCATGGAAAAGCCATTTATTGAAAAAAACCCCGAAAACAAACGAGGGCATCTACGGTTGCACTTACTGGCGTGTGAAAGGGGGAAGGGGACGAAGAAAAATAAGCATAGTGGGTGAGAAGTGGAACCGAAGAAAATAAAATGAAGAAATGGCGAAGTATAGGAGGACGGGTGGGTATATAGGTACTCAATACATTTGGATTTTTTTACCACTTAATGGAATCTGTACATAGACTCCTTATAAAACAGAACAAAATACACGGGGTGATTAGAAACATGAGCTAAATACAGGAACTGCTTATAAACATGATCAGAATACAGGAGCTGGTTATAAACATGAACAAAATACAGGAGCGGCTTATAAACATGAACAAAGTACAGGGGCTGCTTATAAACATGATCAAAGTACAAGAGCTGCTTATAAACATGATCAAAGTACAGGGGCTGCTTATAAAAAAATGGACAAAATACAGGGGGGGGCTTATAAACATGATCAAAGTACAGGGGTTTCTTATAAACATGATCAGAATACAGGAGCTGCTTATAAACATGATCAGAATACAGGAGCTGGTTATAAACATGAACAAAATACAGGAGCGGCTTATAAACATGAACAAAGTACAGGGGCTGCTTATAAACATGATCAAAGTACAAGAGCTGCTTATAAACATGATCAAAGTACAGGGGCTGCTTATAAAAAAATGGACAAAATACAGGGGGGGGCTTATAAACATGATCAAAGTACAGGGGTTTCTTATAAACATGATCAGAATACAGGAGCTGCTTATAAACATGATCAGAATCCAGGATCTGCTTATAAACATGAACAAAATACAGGAGCGGGGTAAATAGACATGAACAAAGTACAGGGGCTGCTTATAAACATGATCAGAATACAGGAGCTGCTTATAAACATAAAAAACGTAGGGGTTGCTTATAAAAAAATGAACAAAATACAGGGTCTTCTTTTAAACATGAACAAATGAGACAACTGAACTTTTAGTAAGATTTATGACCGCAAGGAGGTTGTAGAGGCGTACACTTCACGTTGATTGATCGAAACAAAATTGTAGGAGAAACCTCTGAACTCCACTATCGAGCAAAATAACCGAATGATTTTCCTTTATTAAAATATTTTCTAAAATATGATGAGTAGGTAAATGAAATTTCAATGGTACTTAAAAGGGGTGTATTTAATATATTTATGAAGATTTCATATGATACAATAGTATACTTAAGAAATTATACTAATAAACTAACAAAATAAAATATTTACACGTGTAAAATAAGAGAACTATCATTCACAGAATCGCTTAGCAAGCAAATACACTAGAAACAAAGGTATGACAACGATGAAACTTAAACACTTAAAATGAAGAGTTGAAGACTTTGTGTTTTCTATTAATTACTTCGGCGCCACTACGATAACGGGACATCACCAGTTTCTTGCAAAATTCAATAAATCCGTCACAGTTGAAGGCTGTCGGTCTCGAATTTTATCCCCAATGATCTTTCAGAAGTTCTCAATCGAGTTCAGGTCCCGGATCTGAGCAGGCCACTTCATTACTTCGATATCTTCTTGTTCGAAATAGTATTTTACTCGCTTTGCAGAATGGCATGTCGCGTTGTTGTCTAACATCAATACTGCTGGCTTTTTCATAGATGCTCGGAGTGAAGGTATAACATGTTGTTGTACGGGCACATCTTCTAATTATCAAAGATCGCTGGCTAGGATTCAAGAACGCCATACCACTATTTTTGAGTCAATCAGAAGCTTTTTGGCCGCCGAAAGCAAGTGTTCTCGTAGTTTTTATCTATAAACTTTGTCTACTCATCTTCCTTTTTTACGTCATCAAAGCCTCCTCCTCATTTGAAGAAAAACACCTCAAAATAAGCTCACCGGACAAAGTATTAGTCACTTGTAGCCATAGTAAGGGCCTCTTGCACGCCACTTTGCGCCATATGTTCATGCCATGGAATTCCCTGTGTAATGTTCTTTCTGAAATGGGTGAAGGACCAGAATTGACGGTTTGTAGCAATTTCTGCCTGGAAGCAAATCGATTAGCAATTTCAAGCCTGGAGATTCTACGACGGTCCCTGTTTGTCAACACCTTCTTCCGTTCGCATTTTGGGAGTTTGCCATTGTTTGTAAATTCGGATGACCGTACGGGTTGAAACACTGCCAAATTCCGCCACCTCCTTCACATGATGACCTTTGGCGCGGCCAAATGCAATCACACCTTTTTGACATTCCATGACGTCGCTTTTCCCCGGCCCATTTTAAGTAGAGCTATTTGCTATCTACAGATCTTCACGCCGTCCGCAACACAAATAAAGCCTAACTAACGTTTCGACGTAAACTAAGCTACGCCTCTCGACTGCCTAAGGTTCCTACACGCTTCCGATGTTAAATTATGTTTTTTTTTCTTCCTAGGCGACTAATATTTAGGTCTGGTGAGCTTAATTGTGCTACCTATTCCAAATTTATATTTGAATGGTGTTTTTAGGGTGGTAAGCAGTTCCTCTTCCCCCCAACTCATACCCACCAATGGTGCGACGGCTTCAGGTTGCTTTCTGTCGTCTCCAAATTGGACACATTCGCGGGACGCACCGCCATTTGATGGAGCGCTCACCTGCGCCCTACTTTGAAGACTGCGTTGTTTCCCAGACTGTCTGGCACATTCTCGTTGAATGTCCCAGTCTGGGCGATCTTCGCGCACGTTACCTGTTCCGGTACCGGGTCCAACGGGGTCGCTACCGCTTGTCTCTTGTAGTCGGGACGAGTTCGTGCACACTGAGTTGTGGACTTTAGGATTTTTTGGAGGGAGCTGGCCTCCTCCCCTTTATTTGACTGTTTTTTTTTTGTAGGTTGCATGTTCCTGCGCCAGGGGGAGGCGGGCTTTGTTTTCTTGTTGTTATTTTTTTTAGCCCTTGTCCTTTTTAGCGTTGTTATTTTTTTTCTTAATATAGCTTAGTAGTAGGCTTTGTCGTGTACGGCGACTTATACCAACGCAGGCAGTCGCCAGATGGGCTCACTAAAAAAAAGAAGAGAAAGAAATCCTCCCCAAGTCAACGGATTGAATTTTTGCCAAATAATTTCTTTTGCTTCAATCACGATTGTGCCAAAAGATGACTGACTAGATTCTCCAAAGTTTCTGTGGTGAATTTTAATCGAGCTTCGACGTATCTTTTCAAACGTTTTATTTCAAGCACTACTGAGCAGCTACGTTTTAAAACGCATTTTGTAGTTACTGAAATGCATAAGGTTTCCAAAGTTTCTTGCTTTTATCTACCTCTTCGGATTCTCTCATCTTGCTAGTGATTTTTCGTTGGCTCCTACATCTATGTTCCTGGGAGTTGTTGCCCATGGATTAGTTTTAGTAGTTCATTGTTACTTTCTTTCTAATTGTCTTCCAGGAATGTCAAACTGTCTTGTAAACAAAGGATTGCCTTTGTTGTCTCATGTGCCTTAACAATGTTCTCACGGAGTTCCAAGGATAACTTGGTCTTAACCATCGTCCTAAAAAAATGCAGCTCATTTTAGCAAACGCTCTTTCCTTTGACGTAAACTTGCTTTAGAATGCTCCAGACTGGTGGTAATTGAGTGAGTGATACTTTCTCACTTTATGCAGTTGTTCTAAACATTCTAAAAATAAAATCAAAGTTTGTGCGACGAATATTTATTACCCTGGCTGTAAATTTAGGTTAATGGAGAGAGAAAATTTAAATAAAGGGAATTATAAAATATCGAAAAAAGAAAACAAAAGACAAAGACGAAATGTAGTACAAGAAAGGAAAAAGGCTACTAGGGAAAAGTGTTGAAGTGAGTCGGAATAATGAAAGCAAGTAAACGAACGCAGTCCAGAATACATTAAAAAGCCACTGTGTGGATAAATGAATACGAGGGAAACGTGTACAAAAGATGGAGTGAGAAAAAGAAAGGAAAGTTCAGAATGAATACGAAAAGTACGTTCCGATTATGAACAACCGAGTCTTGGCTAGAAATTATGTTTGATGAAGAAGAAGGCCTTGGAAGTCGGCTGGCGTTCCAACTGCGCATTCGAGTCAGACGACATTCAAATGACGGGGGGGGGGGAGGCTTCCCTTACCCCCTCCCAGGTCTTGGGCTGATCCCGCATCTGGGATTCAGTCTTGAATGCATAATTTGTTGTTGGGTTTAATTCACTGGTCTCCTTCGGGGCACTTTTTCCACTTTTTTATGATTTTCTAATGCCTCAAGGTCATGGGGATTTTTGAAAGAGGGGGGCGGGGCTGTATTTTTATTCCTTTTACTTCTCTCCTTCCATCGCCGTCTTTTCTGGTGTTTGCGTCCACGTTAGTGGGAGCCAAGCTTGTCATGGCTTAATGCGAACAAGTTGGCGTGCAATCACGGGGGAATTTTCCTCGGGGGCGACCCGGGGCGTGGAGTTCTTTGAATATGGCAAAGAACATTACAACCCCTAATTACTGGGGTTAATAGGAAGGATGGAGAGAATTAACGACCTAGCCATAATCTGGGTTGTGGCTCAACACCGCATGTTGCACAACGAGTGTGTACTTGGATGTGTACCGAAAGCTTTCTTAGAATTAATTAGTTTTTGAGTAATATCCTTCTTCATTGGATTGGGAGGAGTGCCGCAAGCCCCCTCCTCTCTTTTCATTTTGGAAATGAAAAAAAAAACCTAGTCACAAAATTCTGGTTCATTCTTCTGCCAAACTTGTTTCCTTTGAAAGAGAGAAAGACGTTCGCCGACGAATCGGTTTCTTTTGGTTCTCTTTCGAGAGCGATATAAGTTCATAATCCGCCCCCCCCCCTTTCTCCGAATCCCCTACGAACCCACCTGGCCCTCTCTTGATGGTCTCTCTATTCCTGCCCTAAAGGAACACAATCCTGTCTACTTAAGTTCGTAGTTCCATACACAGGTTTAAGGGATGCGAACGCTCGATTTGTCTCCTCTTTCTTGATCCATCAAACAGACACATCTCGCATGTCATCGGCAGAGTCGCAGAATAAAACACTCGGTCTCCACAGATTATCCCGAAATCTTCCACGTCTTCTCCTTTCAGCTGATTATTTATCCCCTTCACACTCACCTTCAATCAATACTCCATCATAAACTTTTACATTCTCTTCGCTCTAAGCTTTGTGAAGAAGAACAATCACTGGTATTCTCCAATTCCCAGCCACTTGTTTGCCTTATCATAAACTCATATCCATCATTTTCCAGCAGATTTGAACATTCCGCCTGCAATATGCACACTCTCATCTTTCAACTTTTTCGTTGTTCATTTTCCCTTGTTCACTTAATCCTAAGAACTTTTAGGAAGGGGTTCGTAATACCACCCTTCCTCACCCAGTGTCACCCTTAACATTTTCACGATTTTATTTCTTTATAGCAGTTTTTTTTTGTTTTCTCACTGATTTAGATACACGTTGCCTTGATTATCACCGATTTAGTTACACTATTTGCCTTGATTCTCACCGATTTAGACGCACTATTTGCCTTGATTCTCACCGATTTAGATACAATAGTTGCCTTGATTCTCACCGATTTAGACGCACTATTTGCCTTGATTCTCACCGATTTAGATACAATAGTTGCCTTGATTCTCACCGATTTAGACGCACTATTTGCCTTGATTCTCACCGATTTAGACGCACTATTTGCCTTGATTCTCACCGATTTAGATCCACTATTTGCCTTGATTCTCACCGATTTAGATACACTATTTGCCTCGATTCTCACCGATTTAGATACACTATTTGCCTTGATTCTCACCGATTTAGATACACTATTTGCCTTGATTATCACCGATTTAGATACACTAGTGGCCTTGATTTTCACCGATTTAGATATACTAGTTACCTTGATTCTTTTTAAAAACTTGGTAAAACAACGAAACTCTGTATCGAGATATCCCCAATTAGAACTTTTCTGAACCTGTGTTCACATATTTGGAATCGGTATGCATACCGAGAGGCGGGAGAGAGGGAAACTCTCTTTTCAAAAAGATACCTACTGAATGTAACCCCCCCCGCACACACACACACACACCCGACCCGACGGCCCCCTCCCGTTGTGCTGCTTAGGAAAGAATCTTCATGGCAGCTTCCTTGCGTGGGGCCTCATATCCGAGACGAATCTTAGGAGCTGCTTCACAGGGCGCGCAGACGCGTGCCGAGTCCTCTTAGGATCCCTACCGCCACTCCGTTCTCGCCGCGTCCAACACGATTAGGTAAAACGTCACTTCCAATCTCCCGCTTTCTCTCCGCTCTGCCACACTTGTACGTGGCGCACACACACTCGTGTGCGTTGTAAGGTTAGAATGGGAAGGAGGTCGAAGTGGGTTTCGGGAGAGGGGGGCAATCTGGATAAGTTCTGCATTATTCGTTCGCATAAGTGGATAAAATGCATGCGAATGATGAATTATGCGACGGAAGTTTAATGAAGGAGAGTCACGGGGTGAAAATACAGAATTATTTTTGCCTCGAAGAAAGATGGAAGACGCGGGGAAGTGTAGCGTTCCCTTCCGAAAAGCCCCCCTCCTTCCCCCTTCGTATATCCTTCAGTCCATTTCTATCAATTTTATTTTGTAGTTTCGTCCACAAATCAAATTCCACCTTATTTCGCTGCTCTACGCAAATATACACACACACCTGGTCGCAGAGTGTGCGGGAAATTCGCCATGTGTATTCTTGTTTATCGTGTGTAAAGGTGGTGTGTGTGCGTGTGCATCCACCACACCGCCTATCCTCCGATCCAAATTGAATAGCTTGAAATCGAATGGGCAATAAGATTCTCTGATTCCCTTTCTTCCCTCCCTTATTTGAGCCCCCCCTTCCCTCACTCTCCCCCCTTCAAGTAGATGGAATCCCCTTTGGAGGGGTTTTCACCAAAGATGATCCCCACCCCCGTCCAATTTACAACGCGATACCAACGAGGGAATCCCTCCCGGGGAGATTCTGTAAAGAAATGGGTACAAAGATGGAGGGAATAAAAGACGGCGGCAGATCCTCCTTCATTCAGGCTTTGGGAGCGGCAGGACAAACTGGTTGGGAGGGAGTCTTGCCCCTCCCCTTCCCTTAATTAGCTCTTCCCCCGACGTGACTCGAGATTAAATTCATTCGGTGTTTTCCTAATCCCCCTTCCCCACATCATCCGATTCAGCCTCATCCACATATCCCCACGAAGGTGTGCCAGGTGGGGGTGCGGAAGGGCATGCTGCAGCTAACGTCTGGATGGAGACTGCGCGCCCTCCCAGTTGCAACGGCCGCAGGGGAATCTGCCTTGATTGTGGATGTCGGATAGGCGATGCTTAGCGCGACCTGAGAGCCCCTCTGGTCTCCTCTTTGCATTACTCGGGTTATGTACCGTCAGCGCAAGTTCATTTCACCCAACTTCAACACTTAACTTAAACTGGTCAGTATTCATGTAAAGAACTCCTCTAATCAGGGCCTCATCCCTTCAGCACCCCACTACTCCAATCCGCGGTGTTATCTCAACGAACCTTTGGATTTGTCTAAGTTGTGTCGAGCTCAAGAGCCGCAACAAGCTGGTGGCCGACGGCGTCGAACAGATTGGCATCAGACGGGACAGAAGTGGCAATGCGCAGCTGCGAAGGGTGAATCGGGGGGTGGCAAAACAAAACGTGGGCACGATTTTTATAACGTTAGAGAAGTTTATTAAGGCTAGAAGTTTATACGAGGTTGATGGTGGCGGGAATTATTTTGAGAAAGTCATTTAAATATTAAAAGTGATGGTAACACTAGGAGACCAAAGTTGTGTTCCATTTATATTGGCACTTGGTTTTGCCTAATCTGGGTGAGCTAATTAGTCTTTAAACAACCGTTTAGGCAAATAATTTGTATTTTTCTCACCATCATGTACCTACATTCATCACAATGCGTACTAGAATTTGAAATAAAAGCAAAAGAAATCAAAATTGCAACATGATATCTATTACTACTAGTCAAATCTGAAGCTTGTATCCATTACATCCAAATATGAGTGTGGGCCGATACGATTCAGAAAGACCGATGGAATCAAAAAGCTCAAATTGTTCCTATTATGGCAAGAATTTGCCAGGCCTGACGATCGGGTATGTTTGGCATTCTTGCTTCCAGAGTTTTACGGATCGGCCATTCCTTCTGGGTCCGTGTTTGTCACGACCTCGATTGTTCTACATGCAGAGAGATGGGCATGGGAACTCAGTGAAACCTTTCTGTTACCCAAGGAGAAAGTTGACCCATTTTAGGTCCGCACAAATAATACAGTTGAGATCTTGATATTTGACTAAGTCAATTGCCATTTTTATGCCAGCATCAATTTTTCGCCAATGCCCTGATTGACTAATTGATACTTCGCCAAAAACATTGCCATTATGCAAGAGAACAAACACACTTGAGGCTGCGCTTAGAACTATCCGAGAAAAAAAATCGCCATTATGTAGGGTTATATGTACGAGGTAATATCTAACTGTGCTAGAAGACTTTGGATATCGTGGCAGTAAACAAATTGCTTGTCTTCTGAAAAAAAGTTTACAAAATTTGTGTTCTGAAATATGAGACATTTGCAGAGCTATCTAGATTTTTTTTTTTATTTAGCTTGGAGGCCAAATAGTTCTGCTGATTTCTTGGAGAATGCCAAATCACGCGCCAAAGTCATTCAGTTCCGCCTGAGTAAAGGGGCTCATGACTATTTCACATTAGATGAGGAATCTTCGGAATCTAGACCATGTCTTCAAACTACTCCTGATCGGATTTACTGCTTTCTTCTTTACAGGAAGCATAACTGGAACTGGAAGACTTTCCTCACAATTATGTGACACACTGTTTGAGCCACTTCTTGTCTTGGTCGCAAAGGAGAACGTCAAAATAGACGTTATAGCCACGGCGCACAAACTTTGTTATATTACGCCTTTGACTAACAAGTGTGTAGCGGCCACAGATGTGACAGAAGGAATTAAGATCATTTATGCATTTATGTCTACTTGAAGAAGCCATCATTAGGTCTGAAACAAAACATCAATACGTTCAATTTCAGAAAAATCTCAAATAGCATGTAATCTAGAGCATAAAGACAAAAACTGATTTTAGACTTAAAATCAACGTTGGCAAACTAGTTAGAATGAGTTGAAAAATCCCGTGCAACAAAAAATTAGGGGGAAAAGTTCCCTTATTAGAGTGGCGGCACCTTTTGGTTTTCGTCTGCCATTTTTTAGGTCACGTTTCTTTCCCGTCCTCATTTTTTAAGGAGAAAATATGACTTTCGTCCTAACACTCCTTATTCGTTTCTCCCAAACACTCGGCTATTTTTTTTTGTTTACACATTTGTTTTGAAGTGATTCCCTACACTAATCTTACTCTCGGAGACTTCAGACGCGTCATTTTAACATCCTCCATTGTGTGAAAGAAGCTCCAACAAAAAACACTGAACTCTGCTTGAATGAAGAAGTGGCAGGCGGAGACATGGGAAAGGCTTTGAACCAGAGCCATTTGTGGAGAAGGCATAGGTCTACCCAGGTTAGTCCATGGGGCTCGAGGTGGACGGTGCTGTTGCCAAAGAATTGGTTAGAAGAACACACGGTGGTGACCATTGATGAACTAAAGGACCGCCTCGGGTACCAAGCTGACGAATAGTCAATATAAATCTCTCGTAGTTGGGGATAATTGGATAGGTTCGCCAAACCAAAATTTCCACTGCTGAATTCAAAAGAATATTTTCTTTTCTCTCTGCATTAGTACAGGGCTTAGTGGATGGGTGAGGAACTTGTGTTTATGCGTTGAAGGTCGCATTCATTATTTTGTATATAACTAACTTCTATGAAAAAATGAAGACCAATCGTAAAGTTAACTCACCTTTTAATGACTGACTGTTGCGAGTATTTAATGTAGGAAAGTAATAAAATGATTTGATGATATGCAAAAAAAATGAATTCATTTAAAAGGCTGCACTCGATGCCTAAAAAGGCCGACGGGCCCTTGTTTTAGTGGAACGCCGATATTGTTGCCGAAAACATTTACTCTTTTCACCAAAAGAGGATTTCTCCTCTTTATAACAAAGATTCAAAGGTGGAAGAACCAGGCAACGTTGGACGCTGTTTTTTGACATCAGCCTTAAATAGAAGAAATTTTATTTCCTCATGTTTTCATGGAAGGATACTACTCACTCTCGCTTGCCACACAATAACCTCTCTCCTTTGACTCCCCCATTCTTCCTTCAACTTCACTTTGTGTCAATACATAGAACGGAGAGAAGGGGAAACAATAAGAAGCCTGCATGAAATAGCGGATCGACGAGACCTGCTCAACAGTATACTCACGAAAAGAGCGACAAGGATTTGGAATCAAATCGAAGCCAAAAGATTAACAAAATAAACGAAGTAACAATCAATGATAATTGATACTGCCATAAGTCTTTCCCAAGTACTTGGGGGGGACCCATTGCAAGCGTATAAACAAACAAGGTAGGAAAACGGAAATAACCGGGAAAAGTCTTCTGTAGTTGCTTTTAAGTTGTGGAATAATCTGCCTCCTGTATCGGGCTTGGCTTCTTCGCATGTCACTTTCAAGCGGGCTGCTCTGAAAACCTACCTCTTCTGTCAGGCCTTTTCCTAGCCGATGGACGAGCACTCTGCGAAGGCTTCTAGGTCTAGAAGGGTACCATATAAAACCTCTATTGTTATTACTACTTATTTTTGTTTTTATTATTATAATAATAAAAGAGAAAGAAGGAAGATATGTATATGAATTTATATGTATGGCTGCTAGCAAATGAACAAACTGCAGAAAGAAACCAAGCTCCAGATTAAGGACGAGTTGAATTCCAAGAGGTAGAAAGGAGCGTTCAAAATTAGAATATGCTAAGCCCCGAAAAGGGTCGCATCTACGCAAACTTTAAATGCCAATTAATTTATGATAAGAATATTAAACATTCAGCAAAATAAAAAAATATATCCTCGACCTTCCTGTTTAGAGTGAAATAAATCCTACCAAAGGACTAAACATTCGTGAAGTTATCATCTGATTTAAATGAAAAATAATTTTACACGGATTCTCCCTAATTTGTCATTTCCTATTAATTTGGGTTATCTAGTTTACAGGCTTTTTTACCCTTGGATAAGTCACCAAAAGTATAATGTTTATTAGACGTCTAGATCTTTTTCTAGACTGTCCGAGTCCTGGAATCTTGGTGCACTTCATCTCTCCAGGCAGGGTCGTTACCGCTTGCCCTATGTACTCGGGATGGATTTGTGTTTAGTCCTACGATTGAAAAACTATTATTCAATCCCCAAATTGCCACACTATTACTATCCCCCAAATTGCCAAACTATTGTTTAGTCCCCAAATTACTAAACTGTTGTTCAGATGATGTTTTTTTTTAGTTCATTTTCCTTCCATCTGTGAGCTTGGTTTGTGATCATTCCGTGGCCATCGGAAAAAAGATTCTTCGACATTAAAAGAAAACAATACTCGATCTCGTCGTCAGCCTTGCGAAGATGGGGGCTTAAATATCGTATTAAATTCTGACTCATTTTTGTGCCCAATCCAGAATTCTCTTACTGCACCTTAAAGAGTGGTGCTATATGACTGCGTGGGAGAGATTAGACCAATGTAATTTTATTGTTGTAGTTTAGATGGCAATGATATATATAAAGAGCCAGGCCTGGGCAATTATTTTTCTGGGCTGTCACCTCAGAGTTAGTTAATGTACCGGTAGCAACATTGAAATAATTCAACTTTTTCGTGTTAATGTTTATTATTAACCCAAAAGATTAAAAGGAATCAACATTAGAGAAAAATGGAATCCAACTTAAAAGAAATGTTCGTATTAGCGAACATGAACAGATTTTCCTCGATTTTGTAAATGAACTCTTGAGCGATAACGAAATATTTAATGAGGTGACTGCGGCCTTTGACGACTCCCCTCCCCCGCGCTCTCTAATAAATCAGGGCGTTCATCGTCAGTCGCCATTCTCAGCCAGCAAGATTATCCGAAACGGAATGATGATGAGCCGAACAAAACTAGTAATTCTTTAGCAATTTTCTCCAGGTGAAAGAATCTGTGAACCTTTGTAAGAGGCATAGAAGAATCCATTATGGGGTACAAACTTAAATGGGGCCGCTCCGAACTTCAATGGTGGCCAAAAATCACCCGGCAGTAAATCAAAACCATTTAATTCCAAGATTTATTTATATTTTACAACTGAATGAATTTTATAAAAGCATCTAAATATGAAAAATCATTAAAAAATGTTCAAACTGAAGACCTTCTTGAGCGTTTATCCATTCATCCCCGTAAGGGGCGCGGCGATTTGCCATCCTGGCCGCCGTGCTGACGGGATCCAGCGCTCCGTCCTGCCCCAGCTTAGCCTCTCTTCCTTCCTTCAGATATTCAGATAGCCCGATTTCTCCCCTACCTCGCCGCTTTTCATACAACCTCTCCCACAACTTTCTCTGGTCAGCCTCTAATTTCACAGGGTAGAATGCTGACCTTCTTCTCAAGCCAACCACCCCGGATCGGGGCTGGGGGGGGGGGAGGGGACATTGTTCCATAACCCCTCAGCTCCGGTTCGGGATGGGGTTTTTTTAACAACCTGCTTCATCCCCACCCATACCTTCCTCACATCCCTTTTCCTCTCCTCTTCACAACCTATATTTTTTACGCCGTGTTCAAGGTGGAGCCGCCATGCCGAAGGACTGCCAGGCCACCAGGCGGGAGGGGTGGTCCCGAATGGCGGCGCCTGGCTCTGCCGGGCTTGTAAGCACCTCTCGCAGTGCGGGCAACTGCGAGAGGTGATGAGCTATTGCGTCCCGTATTAAAAAGAGGGTCACCATGCCCATGTATGACAAAAAAAAAACAAAAAACTTCCCCAAGAAAATCAACGGAGCCGCCCTCGGGCAGCTCCACCGAGAAAATGGAGGTCCTTCCCCTTGTGCTTGCGCAAGGGACCCTCCATAATTCTTTAACCGGAGAGGAGGCTTACTCCTCTCCTACGCCTACGGGTGTAGGGGACTCCCCCTCACCCCCTTCTCTGGAGGTGCTTTCGGGCACCTCCCTATCTCCAGCGGCAGTCCCTCCTTTGCTTTCTAAGGGGACTGCCAAGAAAGCCAGCAGGCAGCCCATTGCCGACCGCCCCTCGTGCAAGCGGCTCGGTAGGGCAAACCCCCTTAGGGGGGAGAGGGAAGCCAGGCCCCTTCGGTCGCTTCCCTCAAAAGACCTGCTGGCCAGAATTTTAAACCTTGCTGGGGTCAAGGCCTGTGCCTCCCCACACAAGACTGGCGACACTGCCAAGGGGCCCTGTGATGTCCTGGGAGGGGATGGCCAACTGGAGGCCCCTCCTGTGATAAACATGGTCCTTGAGGAGACCCAGCCTCAGACGGTAGGGCCTTCCATGGGGGGGGAATTCGGGCTCGGCGCCAAGCACCGAACCCGAATCCGACCCTATGCAAGGTCCTCCTCAAATGGCTGAGGGCTCCGAGGCAGTAAAAGGAGGGGAGGGATCTCCTCCGACAGGTGCCCCTACGACAACCAGGACCTTCTCCATTTCGGAGAGGGACCTGGCTGAGGCCGGTCCATCTGGCCTGTGGGCTTCTGCCGGCGGAGGTGAAAAGCGGGTTCATTCCCCGCCCTCCTCTCCAAAAAAGAAAAAGACAAAGAAGACTAAAAAGACGAAAAAGACTCGGGGCTCCTCTCCATCCGCGGGGGCTGCGGGGACGGATGGGTCTGCTGCCACTTTAGTAGGCGACCAAGCCAAGATCGGCACATCCGGCCCCTCTACCCCCTCGTGTGCGGAGCCCCTGACCAAGACTAAGACCAAGAGTGCACAGGGCGGAGCCTCGATGACATCGGGGCCCCTCATTCAGAGGTTACCTGGCGTTTTAGAGCCCGCTGGCTTCAAACGCTTCCTCGTTATTCGCTCCACTGATGGCACCATGTTGTCCAAGGGCAACATGATCCATCAGAGGAGAGGATTAGCTAGTGCAATTGGTAGAGAGCCGAAGGTGACCCGTTTCTCGGACGGCAGCCTTCTGGCGAATGCGGTGAATCCCGCCGAGGCGGCCAAAATAAGTGCTCTTCGAACACTTCATGCACCCCGGTGAGTGTGACGCCGCACTCTACCATGAACTTTGTGAAAGGAGTAGTTTATGCGAGGGAACTCGTTGACTACTCCATTGAGGACATCACCCTAGAGCTGGCCGACCATGGGGCGGTCAAGGTCGAACGTGTGATGAGAAAACAGGGAGGGGCTTCGAGACCCACCCCTACACTCTTCGTCACGTTCGACAGTGACAAGCTCCCTGAGTCGGTGCGTGCCGGTTGGTACCGCTACCGCGTGAAGGCATTCGTGCCACTGCCGCGGCGGTAATATTACTGTCACCGCTTCGGCCATACGAATTGCTCATGTAGACGTGCAAAGTCGGGGTCACCCGAAGTCTGTGTAAATTGCTCCAAGGTCGCACACGATAAGTCCAAATCGTGTGTGGCCAAGTGTGTCAATTGCGGAGAGCCGCACCCTGCTTCTTCGAAGCAATGTGGTGCATATCTCCTTGAGAAAGAAATCCTGGCCGTTCAGGCCCAGGATAGACTCTCATTCCGCGAGGCTAAGGACTTAGTCCTGGCGCGCCCAGCTCTGCCTGGGACGTCATATGCCTCAGTAGTTCGAAAGGCACCCTCTGCTCCTGGCCCATCCAGGCCAACGAGCACGGTTGTTTCCGCGCCTATTCGGAGCCCTTCTGCGGGCTCTACCCAACCCGGGCGCTCCCCTGGTAAAGCTGGCGGCAAAAAGGGTTCATACCCAGCCCCGGCTAAAACCAGGGCTCCCCCCTCTTCCCCCAGCGTGACCGTTTCCCGCAAGGCGAAACGGCCACGCGCCTCCACCGAGTCGTTAGACTCACAGGAGGCAACACCCCTGAAGATGGTTGCTAGGCCATCTTCAGGGGTTCCTAAAGCTGTCCCCCAAAAGGAGGACAGCAACAAAGGAGCTTCGGCTCCTTCGCCCACGCCCCGAGGTGGAGCGAGTGGCTCGGAGACGGTGGTTCCTCGAAATGAGGCCCCCCCCGCCTCCGAAGCCGCAGCGCCCGCCTAAGGTTTCGAGGCGGAGGGAGGAAAAGACTCGCATGGCGAGCCCAACCTCCCCCAATAAGTCCTCGAAGGCGACAGCGCCTCCAGCGCTTTGTCCGGCCAACAACACCCGGGGTTCTGCCCCCGGGAAGCGTACGGCCATTCCCGTGAGGCTCTTCAATTCGAGGAGGGCCCCCGCGTCTCCTCCGAGCTAGGCCTGGAGGGCATATTCCTTCAATGGAATTGCCGTGGACTCCGGGCCAACTGGGAGGAGCTGCGGAGGCTCGCCTCGTCCCGTTCCCCGTTAGCTATTTTTTTGCAGGAGACCATGCTAGGCGCGTGCCCCCTGCCTGCCCTCCCGGGGTATAAGGGTCTTGCGACCCCACCACCGCGGGATGGCCGGGCTGGGGGATGCGCGGTTTACACCCGGCATGATGTCTCCGTTCTTCCTTTCTCTTTAGATACCTCCTTTCAGGCAGTGGCTGTGCAGCTGCACCTGGATAGGAGGTATACTATCATTTCTGCGTACATTCCACCGTCAGCTGACTTCGGCGCGGGGGACTTCCGCCGCGTCGTGGCACGGTTGCCGAGGCCCTATCTCTTGCTTGGAGATCTGAACGGCAGGCATCCTCTCTGGGGAGATTACTCCATAAATCCCAGGGGACAAGTCCTTGCCGATCTGATCGAAGAGCTTGCGATGGGTGTCCTAAACGTGGATGAGTTTACGCATCACTGTCCGAGAACCGCTTCATTTTCTTGCCTTGACCTATCTTTGTGCTCTTCGGATGCACAGCCTGATTTTGATTGGGGGGTGGTCGATGACCTCCATGGTAGTGATCACTTTCCCATTCAAATATCATTTTCAGGGCAACTGCCGCCTGAGAGACCACCTCGGTGGTGCTTGGCGCGGGCGCGGTGGCCTGCATTTCAGGAAATGACTGAATTCTCTATCTCAGTCGAGGAGTTTAGGTCGGTAGATGAGGCCGTTGAGTTCTTCTCCGGCAACCTCATCGCCGTGGGCCTGACTACTATTCCTAGGACGTCTGGCCGTTTTGCACGCCGACCACTCCCATGGTGGTCGGCCGAGTGTGAGACGGCCCTCAAACAGAAGCGTTATGCCTACATGCGCTATAAGCGCCGCCCGAACAATTTCACTGTCGCTGAATTTCGTCGGGCTAGGGCTAGGTTCCGGTATATTTCGAAGCACGCCCGCCGCTCTTCTTGGCGGGCATACGTGTCTTCACTTAACGGGAAGACCCCTTTAGCTGAGGTGTGGAAGCGAGTCAAAAGGATTCGGGGCAAGTTCTCGCAGGACCCCCCTCCCGTTCTCCAGGAGAATGGGACCGCAATCTCGGACCCCGCGTCCGTGGCGGAATCCTTAACGACCGCTTTTTCCGCATTCTCTAGCCGTGATGCTGCTCCGCCAGCATTCAATGCACGTCGTGATGTCGCGGAAGGCCGCCGGCTGGACTTTACCTCCAGAGGCGGAGTACCCTTCAACGACAAGTTTACTGTGAGTAAGTTGCGTTCCGCTCTCGCTTCGTGCTCGGACACCGCCCATGGTCCGGACGATGTCCCATACGCCATGCTTCGACACCTGGGTGAGCGAGGCATGGCCTTTCTGTTAGATTTGTTCAACAAGATCTGGGTGGAAGGTCTTCTCCCAGACTCCTGGCGAATCGCTACTGTGCTCGCCTTTCGCAAGCCGGGGAGAGATCACTCTACTCCGACTGGTTTCCGCCCAATCTCTCTAACCTCTTGCGTGTGCAAGTTGATGGAGAAATTGGTAAATGTTAGATTAGCCTATTTCCTGGACAGCGGAGGCCATCTGTCTTCTGCACAGTGCGGCTTCCGTAAGTTCCACTCCACGTCGGATGCTCTGCTCCGACTGGAAAATGCCGTCTGCGAGGCTTTCCTTCGTAGACAGCACTACGCCACGGTGTTTTTTGATCTGGAGAAGGCCTATGATACCGCATGGCGATACGGTATCATGGAGACTCTCCACACGATGGGGGCGAGGGGACGCCTCCCAATGTTTATATCTGAATTTTTGCGAGATCGTCGATTCCGCGTACGGGTGGGGGGAGCCCTCTCCGGCCCAAAGGAGCAGGAAGAGGGTGTCCCGCAGGGAAGTGTGCTCAGTGTCACACTCTTTGCCCTGAGCATCAACGGCATCACCTCGGTGCTGCCGGAAGATGTTCTCGCTACGCTCTACGTGGACGACCTTTCGATCTCTTTTGGCGCGGCCCAGATGCCAACTCTGGAGCGTCGACTCCAACAGGCATTGAACCGCGTCTCTCGCTATGCCGAAGCGCACAGGTTTCGGTTTTCTTTGGCCAAGACTAAGGTGGTGCACTTCTGCCGCCATCCACGGCTTCACCCCGACCCAGATTTGTTTCTTAATGGGGTGCGCCTGGATGTGGTTGAGTCGCACCGTTTCCTTGGTCTTGTATTCGACCGACGCCTCACCTGGGAGGCTCATATTCGCAGCCTTAGGGTCTCTTGTACCCGCGCCATGGACATTCTCCGTTCCGTGACGTTCAGCGCTTGGGGCGCTGATAGGGCTACCGCCTTACTTTTTTATCGATCCTTTGTTCGCTCGAAGCTCGACTACGGATGCGAGTTTTATGCATCCGCAGCCGAGCGTTTATTGCGGAAGGTGGATTCGATCCACCACACCGGCCTTCGCCTTGCGACCGGTGCCTTCCGCACTTCCCCCATTGAGAGCCTGTTGGTCGATGCTGGGGAGATGCCACTCGCTCTGCGCCGCGTGCAGTGCATCACTCGCCTGTACGCGCGAGCCCGGCGCCTCCCTCAGTCGCCAACAGCTCTCACTGCATCCGCAGCTGATCTCGATGGTGCCTATGCCGCCGAGAGACGCCAGTCATACCCTAAGCCCTTTGGGTTTAGGGCCAGGAAACTCCTTCGAGAGGTAGATATAGCTCTCGGGCCGGTGGCGCCCCTGGTTCTGCCAGGAACGCCACCCTGGAGGGTACCACATTTGGCTATTTGTCGCCACGCCTCTGCTCCCAAAGCTTGTACTGCACCGGGAGTATTGCGTTCGAACTTTTTGGAGCACACATCGTGTCACGCTGGTACCGTGCCAGTGTATACGGATGGCTCCAAGTCCCAAGAGGGGGTCGGCTTCCACGCCGTATTCCCTCTGTTTGAAGTCAGCGGGGCTCTACCAGGCGCTGCGTCTGTCTTCACGGCCGAGCTGGTGGCAATACACCACTCGGTACGGGAGATTACGCGACGTGCCCGGTTCGGAGACCGGATTGTGATCTATAGCGACTCACAAAGCGCCCTGAGTGCTCTCGGGGCATTGGAATCTCCGCATCCCCTGGTTCGCGAAATCCGTGACGCCACGGTTTTGTCGAGCCGGGCAGATGTCGAGATTATCTTCTGCTGGGTTCCTGGACATGTAGGAATTGCGGGGAAGGAGCGCGCCGATGAGGGCGCCAAAGAGTCCGCGAGGACTCTGCGACCGGACCAGCGTTTCGCTCTTCCTCACACTGACTACATGGCAGGAATACGGGCAGCTCTTCGGACTGCTTGGCAAAGAAGATGGGAGACGGTCGAAGGGAACTTAAAGTTGCGTGCCATTGCGCCGCGACTGTTCCCATGGACCTATCCCCCAATGCCGCGGAGGCTTCAGGTTGCTTTCTGTCGTCTTCGAATCGGACACACTCGTGTGACGCATCGCTATTTGATGGAGCGCTCGCCTGCGCCCTATTGCAACGACTGCGTAGTCCCCCAGACTGTTCGGCACATTCTTGTCGAATGTCCCAGTCTGGGTGATCTTCGCGCACGATACCTGTCCCGGTACCGGGATGGGCGGGGTCGCTACCGCCTGTCCCTTGTACTCGGGACGAGTGCGTGCACCATGACTAGTGGACTTATTGACTTTTTGGGGGAGGCTGGCCTTCTCCCTTTCATTTAACCCTGTTTAATTGTTGTTGTTGTTGTTATTGTTTTTGTTATTGTTATTTCTTTTTATTGTTTCCTGTTTAATTTTTAAAGTAGCCTAGAACTAGGCTGTTTGTTTACGGCGACTAATGCCTAAGTCGGCAGTCGCCAGATAGCCCCTTAATTAAAAAAAAAAAAAAATATCCATTCAATTATTAAACATTAATAACTGGAATGACTAAATATAATAGAATATTAAGTGTTTATGGGATTTTTATTTACTGTCGGGTGACTTTTGGTCACCCCTGTATATCACTCGGTGCCTTATCACCAACAACAAAGAAATGCAATGGTACTAGTTCAAAATCATTTTCGAATAGCTTAAAGTCCTTAAATCTACGGTAAAATTCATTATGTTTTACTTCTATTCGGAAAATTTAACTTCCGAGGTTGTAGAACATCGCGGGCCGCGGTTTGCCTCGGCCTCCTATTTTAGGTAATGCTAAAAACCGTCCTCCACAACTTTGAACTATACTCTATTTAATGTGTTTTTTAACTAACAGAAAAATTGATACCTATCATTTAAACAGTCTAATTGTTATTAAATATTTAAAACTAATCCGATTAATCGGCATCGATAAAATTCAATCGGGAGATTAATATCTATCGGCATTTCCGCCTTATTATAAGGGGCAATACTAATCCATTGCCCTATACCTAACCTATATTCAGTTTAAAAACGTTCGAACAGAATGAGCATTCGTCTTTGATTCTATTGTAAGAATATTCTTGTTTTACTCTGCTTTTCTTCTCCCACGTCTTCTGAAATATTTAAATATCTTTGTTGTATTTGAATATAATTCAATTATGAAGTCTTGTCAATAATAATAGTAACAATTTAGGTCGCCTTTATTTCTCCCAATGATCTAGTTGTCCTAAAAGCTAGGCTATGGGTCTTTTAGTTGTCTTAAAAACTCGATATGGGCTCTCTAGTTGTCGTGAAAGCTAGATATGAGCCTTCTAATTTTTCTGTAAGTTAGATATGGGCCTTCTAATTGTCCTAAAAGCTAGATATGGGCCTCATAATTGTCCCGTAAGCTATATATGGGCCTTCTAGTTCTCCTAAAAGCTAGATGGGGGCCTTGTATTTGTCCTAAAAGCTAGATATCGGCCTTCTAGTTGTCCTGGAAGTTAGCTAAGGGACCTTCTATTTGTCTAACAAGTTAGATAAAAGGCTTTCCAGTTGTGCGAAAGGCTAGGTATCTGCCTTATCTTGAAATCTAGATATGGGCAGACCGGAATATCCTCACTCTAGTTTGAGTCTGTTGTATTTCGCTTAAATTGATTGAACATTCTCGGAAAATAATCTCGAATGCTCTTTTCGCACTTGCTTTCGTAATTTTCTTAAGTCCGGTACTCTTTAAACTTAAACCAATTAGGAAAAAACGTATTCTAAATAAAAAATCCTTGTTCATTGTTATTCGTTATTTCTATTATTTTCTTGTATTTAGTTTTTATTGCCGTGTTTACTTTCTTGATAGTTTCCTGTCTTAAGACTGAGGTTTTTACATCCCCGTTTTCCTGCTCTCGTTGGTTTTAAGAGTGATTTCTGTACGCGTTTATTCAGGAAATTAGACACTTTTTTTCCATCTCGTGTCATAAGATGGATCCGTGCGCTTTTTATCTCTACTTTTTTTTCCCCTCGCGAAGGAACCCGGATTGCCTTGGTCTAAGAAAGAGGCAGGAAGGGAAAATATGTAGGAGAGATTTGCGGTCGCAGATACTCCCGCACGTATCGGGGCCGGGGAGGGGGCCAAAAAACAGCCCGTTGCGGGTGCGTAAAAAGATAGATAAAGTAGGGGCGAAAGTGTTCGCATTTCCTCTTTCCTGTGGGTTATTGTTGCATTAATTGCAGTCTCACGAACCGAAGTGCATACGTCTGCCGCACCTTCCCCTCATCCCCCCTTTTTTTTATATTTCCCCATTAGTGCGATGGCTCCGCGGTTCATTCGTCTCTTACAAGGGCGTCCTCCGTGCCCCTCACCCTACACTCCTTTGTGTTCGTCTCCCTCCAGCCTATCTGAGATTGATGCTCGGATTCGCTCGGCATTTGTGGGGGCGGGGGATACGACTCTCTCTCTCTCTCTCCCGTGAGCACGCACGCGTACACACATCTGGAGATCAACTCAGGGGAACTACATTTTGAAATTGGGTCGAATGAATTTTAATTTATTTTCCCATTGCGCTCCCTTTACTCATCCCCCGCCGCCATCCTTAATGTTTCCCTTCGAAGTTCCCTCGACGACGCCTCCGGCCCCATTGTGGGGTCTTCGTTCCTCGTTCGCTTGATTTTATTACTTTCACAGGAAATGAAACAAGGTGTTTCTCTCTCTCTCTCTCTTTCTCTCTCTCTCTCTCTCTCTCTCTCTCTCTCTCTATCTCTCCCTCTCTCTCTCTCTCTCTCTCTCTCTCTTTCGTTATCTCTAGCTTTGTGACTTTCACACATTTCTACTACCCATTAATTCACCGCTCTTTTTACCTCTTTTGAAAAGATTGTCGGTAGAGGTGCTCTTCTTCTACCCCCCTCCCACCACTCCGTAAAAGTATTTCTTAACTTTTGTTAGGCCGTTCTTTCCAGTTTGCCGAGCTAATATGCCCTCGTCTTGAACCCGCTGTTTCACTCTCCTGTGTGTGTGTGTGTGTGAGTGACAAAAGCACTCATCGATTGGATCAAATGATATTATGTGTCCCGGCAAGAGGTTCCTCTTCTGGCCACAGGTCCTTCCCTCCTTTCCGTCGTTCTTGTTGAAGCGATCTGAGAAGATTTTCCTCACAGAATCCAGCGTCCATCAGCGAGGTCGTGGATTTTCTTAGCGTAATGCCAGTGGGACTCAAATGAGCAGCCAGAGTGCTTCCTCCTTTGCGCGCGTCTGCTGCTGGTGTGAATGGTGGAAATGGGATCTTTACGTCTTCCTTCCTGCTGCGAGATGCAATTGTGTTCATTATAGCGGTCGCTCTCATATCGCGATGGGGTTCCTCGTGGAAGACTACCATACGCAGTCGAGATCTACACGAAATGCCTAACCCAACAAGGAAAGGGGAAAAGGTAGGGTGCATTCGAATTTGAGGTCACTCGTGTCTTGTTAATAGGGAGCCGACTTCACGACGTCTGTCATAGGCTCGGTATGGTTCGGATCCCACGTTAAACTGTAGTCACCCCACTGAGAAATAAAAGGCAACTGAAATGAGTACAGATCGGTGGGGGTAAGTGACAGATAATCAGTTACTTGAGTACCTGGACAAACCAAACATCGGGATATAGTGGAAGCTATTAGAAACCTGAAGTGGAGCTGGGCAGGCCATGTGACAAGATTCCAAGACGATAGATAGACTAGAAAAATTACGCTTGGACTTCCACTTGATAAAAAAGGATACCAAAAACAAGATGGAGAGATAAATGATCTTCAAAAATAGGCTAAAAATTGGAAAAAAAAACCGATAAAAAAAACTGACATTCAGAAAGATGAAAAAAAAGCCCCTTTTCTCAACAGTAGGAGGCAAATAATCTTTATAAAGAGCTTTATAACCTACTTTTGATACGGTGTAGCTTATTTTATTTATTCGTCTAAATTACAACTTGAAGTGGTGTAAATATGTTTATCTATGCACAAATACAAATATGCATGTATTTATTTAATTATTTCTCATCATTCACTAGAGTTGCTAATAATAGGCCTCATAATCATTTTGTGTGTCCTGGAGCCGGCGCCAGGACTGAAGATGTCACTCTTGTTTAATGTCTTACTGTCGTATTTTTATCAGTTTTGCTGATGTAAACACCCGCAGAATTGTTGTTGTTGTTGTTGTTGTTGTTGTTGTTGTTGTTGTTGTTGTTATTGTTGTTATTGCAGCAAACATCCAAATCACAAATTTACACGACTTAACATTTAGCATTTTAATGCTACCTATGCAGTTCTAAATAATCCTTATGGTTACATGCATCCAAAGCTAAATAATAATAATAACAAATCATTTCTACGGATCACAGAAAAGACTACTTCAGAAGACCCCCTTTATCACGCAGTTAAAAAAAAAAAAATTCAACGAGTATTTGTTATCGCAAACTCTATTAAGACTACAGTATTAAACAAGTACAAAATTTATTTGAGCAAAGTTTTCCTGATAGGCATCCACCAAGCAAACCAGCTATTGGAAAATTGTCCGGAAGTACCAAGAAGAAGGAACATGCTTAAATCTAAACCAAGGTTGTTCGGGTGGTAGGAAAATCATAAGAACAGCAGAAAATGTTGAAAATGTTCGGATGGCATCTCTTCAAACGTATCAAATCAGAAAGAATGGCTTGCAATTGGTAAGGTCAACACTAAAACGCATTATTAAACACGATTTAAAATGGCATCCCTATAAGATGCATGCAAGGCACTATTTGAAACTGATTCTCTTCGTCTTAACCAATTTATAAAATGGCTTCTCCATAAACCTACCTGCCCGTTTTTGTTTTTTTACAACATTATGAGAGGCAGCCTTTTTCATGATTGGAAAGGTAAATTACCACAATATTCGACAGTATGCGCTGTTGAACAATACCCCAGAATTCAACTTTTAGAGACGTTTTTGTCGGCAGAAAGTGGCCTCTTGATCAGGATATGAGGGAATAGCCATCAATCTCGTCCACCCATTGTTTTACAACACTAATTTTACTGGAGTTGCCTACTTGAAAATGATCAACGAAGAGATCATCCCAGTACCCTTCCGTATTTACGGCAATCAATTCAATAGACTTTGGTGCATTCAGGACGGAGTCCCCGTTCATAGAGTGCTTGCTGTAAGAGAAAGACAGAACTTTTTAGCAATCGTATTGTCGCGCTAAATCATGCAAATGAATGGCCCCCAAGATCCCCGGATTTAACACCGTGCCAATTCTTCTTATTTTTGACATCAAAAAAATAAAGTGTATTTTACTTCCCCGCAAAACATAACCCAGTTAAAAAATAATATCACATTTACAGAACTAGGATCAGCAAAGACCCTAGGCTCCACTCAAGCCAAGTCCGAGTATATTTCATTCACTTAAGGAAAGAAATAGAGGACATCTGGAAGGAAGCGGTGCTTAGAAAATTTAAAAAATACATTGTATTAACCGAATGTGGAGGTGTTTCGTAATTAGTAGACATAAATTTGTTTATTTTCAACTTCTGATTTTCACTATATCACTTACTTGCGGAAACCTTTTTTTTGGCCTCCACAAAAACCATTTGTGTATCAATATCGTAAAAGTAAATTAAATGTCTCAATCAAAAGATACATAGTTGTTAGTCAAAGCAAATTTCTCAGGAGCAAAATATATCTAATAGTTTTTGAGTAATACAATTTCGGTTCGGTTAACTTTTTGTGGGTCCCCCTATATATATATATATATATATATATATATATATATATATATATATATATATATATATATATATATATATATATATATATATATATATATATATATATATATATATATATATATATATGCGTGCGGGCGCTTGTGTATTAAGCAGGGAAGACGGATGTCGTGCATGAATGGGTTATCTGAAACTATTAGTTAATAGGGAATTATCTCCTTTAGAATTTAATTGCACCTTTCTGGCCTTGCCGTGGAGCGGAAGTTCTCGCGCGCCGCATGTCCGAAACGGGATTTAATTTTTTTTTTAATTTTTTTAGGAGCCTATCTGGCGACTGCCCACTTGGGCATAAGTCGCCCAAATCACGACACCCTAGCACTAGGCTACTTTAAAATAAGAATATGAAAAGACAACAATGATAAAAAAGGGAAGATCGTAACAATTAGGAAGCAATCTCCGGCGTCGGGAGAGGTCCCCCCTCACCCCGGCGCAGGAGCGTGCGACCTACAAAGAAAACAATAAAAAAAAAATAAAACCTAGATAAATAAAGGGCAGAAGGCCAGCCTCCCCCCAAAAGTCTATAAGTCAACAAGTCAATGTACACGAACTCGGCCCGAGTACAAGGGATAGGCGGTAGCGACCCCGCCCATCCCGGTACCGGGACAGGTATCGTGCGCGAAGATCACCCAGACTGGGACATTCGACAAGAATGTGCCGAACAGTCTGGGAGACGACGCAGTCTTCACAATAGGGCGCTGGCTAGCGCTCCATCAGATAGCGATGCGTCACATGAGTGTACCCGATTCGGAGACGACAGAAAGCGACCTGAAGTCGTCACGGCATTGGGAATAGGTCCATGGGAACAGTCGCGGCGCAATGGCACGCAACTTTAAGTTCCATTCGACCGTCTCCCATCTTCTTTGCCAAGCAGTCCGAAGAGCTGCCCGTATTCCTGCCATGTAGTCGGTGTGAGGAAGAGCGAAACGCTGGTCCGGTCGCAGAGTCCTCGCGGACTCTTTGGCGCCCTCATCGGCGCGCTCCTTCCCCGCAATTCCTACATGTCCAGGAACCCAGCAGAAGATAATCTCGACATCTGCCCGGCTTGCCAAAACCGTGGCGTCACGGATATCGCGAACCAGGGGATGCGGAGATTCCAATGCCCCGAGAGCACTCAGGGCGCTCTGTGAGTCGCTATAGATCACTATCCGGTCTCCGAACCGGGCACGTCGCGTAATCTCCCGTACCGAGTGGTGTATTGCCACCAGCTCGGCCGCGAAGACAGACGCAGCGCCTGGCAGAGCCCCGCTGACTTCAAACAGAGGGGATACAGCGTGGAAGCCGACCCCCTCTTGGGACTTGGAGCCATCCGTATACACTGGCACGGTTCCAGCGTGATACGAGTCCGAAACGGGAGGGGATCTTGTTTGCCGCGATGGTTCCATCTCGCTTTCTGGTGTCTTCGAATTGGGCGCATTTGGAGGTCGCACCACCATTTTATGAATCGCTCACCCGCACCCCCTTGTGACGACTGCGTGTTTCCCCAGACTGTTGGGCACATTCAATGTCCCACTCTGGGTGATCTTGGCGCACGCTACTTGTCCCGGTACCGGGGCGAGCGGGTTCGCTACCGCTTGTCCCTGTACTTGGGACTAGTTCGTGCACAAAACACTTGTGGACTATCCGACTTTTTGAATGAGGCTGGCGCCCTCCATTTTATTTGACCCTTTGGAGTTGGTCGCATGTTTTCCCCGGAGGGAGGCGGGCCTCCCCACGATGCCGTAGTGTGCTTCATCCTTGCTTTTTCTTTTTGTTTATATTTTCCTTTTTTTTAATTTAGCCTAGCATTAGCTATAAGATAATTATGGTGACTTATGCCCTTTTAGGCTGTAGTCAGATGGGCGCTAAAAGGCAAAAGCAAAACCCCTTCGCCCCTCCCCCCCATTTGCAGCCTTATCTTCCGCCTTGGAAGGATTAATGGAGAAGAAGAGGGCTTGTCCTCAGTCCGCCATTTCCACGCAAATACAAACAGTTATGGAGCCATCATTGCTTCGGGGTCCAAGTGAACTCTAGTCCTAACACCCTTTCTTTATTTGTTGTCGTTTTTTTATTACTTTTTTAGCTTGTGCTTAGTCTTTCCTATCTTTGTTATTTGTTTTTTAATCTAGCCTACTAGTAGGCTTTAGTGTGAATACGGAGACTTTTTCCCTAGTAAGCAGTCGCCAAATGGACTCTCAAAATAACAAATGCCCTAACACCCGGCAGGATATATTGCCCTATATGTGGGTCGTGGAGATTCTAAACTCTAAAGAGTTGCGCGCCCTCATTATCCCACGTATTTGAAGTATTCTCGTTCTCTTTAGATTACTTGGGCTGTACATTTGCTGCTTCGGCTACGGCCTAGCAGAGGGAAACACCACTTCCGATTTGAGCGGAGCTCAGCCACATCGAACGTGGTTAGTGGCCGGATGGAGTACGCAATTGGTTCGAGTTTATGGCAGGTCCTTTACGCTGTTAAGAGCCATGGTTCGGATATCACTCCATCCAGGAGAGTGGCCCCGCCCGCGTATTCAGGTCTAGGCACCACTTCATAATCTCAATCGATAGTTAGCCACCACTACTATGTTGATCTTACTCGATAGTAATCCACGTGATACCAATTGAGGGATCTTGGAAGCCAGAAAGTGGGGCTGGTGAAGTCATAGAAATTCTCCGACAACCACTTCTGACTCAAGATGCGGGGCAGTAATGCATCACCCTCACTGGAGGGAGACATACCACAGACCATCGCAGATTAGGGGAACTTGGTCTCCATGATATGTGGAACGTCGCATGGACTATAGGCAAGCCACCTGTTGTTCTGTCTGTTATGCAACTAGTCCTTTTATCTGCGAAGCACCAGATCGTTCCCGGTTCAAAGGATGTTTCGGCTTGTTCGGGAGCTTCTTTGACGTCGTCAAGCGATTCTTCTTGGCAATGCTTTTCAAGATTTCTCCCTTGCACCTCTTGTGCGAGTGGCACTGAAGCTCCTCATTCAGGGCCAGCTCTATGGTGGTGACGACTACACCCTTATCTATTGTCATAGCCCGGATTCCCTTGCTCGGGTTTTCCATCACCTTGTCCTGCAGTTGTTGGTTGAATTCCGGCTTGTGAGCTCAGTCAGAACACTTGCTGTGTTCCTCTCTGCTGGTCACATCTTCGTAGTCTCCATTGCAGCTGTTCATGTCACTTATTACAGCCTTCACAGTGTTAACAGAGATGATGCAGGTATCTCTTTCCCAATATTCAGATGGCTTCCATCCCTCCATGTCACCTTACTTTTTCTCAACTAAAACTTTGTAAGCTATCACACGCAGTTGACTAACTGTTCACCGATAATCAACATGTTGCTGAAAAAAAGGAGACATCAAAAAATCATAATTTAGCTCGACCACCCTGTATAATAGATGTTCCCCTTGAAATTTATACTGTAGACCACACACTAAAGAGTAAACTTGTTTGTCATACCCGCACTAAAGTAGCACCGCAGAATGCGTAAGTTAGCAGTTTTGTCATGTGCACAATAAATATAAATGAATACATTATTTTTGCAATCGTTGAAGTTCGGCGTTGTTCGCTCTTTTAAGAATAACAATTGTCCTCACATAAATACGATTCCGCGTCGATATATGCAAATGCAAGTTGAAATTAGGCAATGTATAAGACAAGACGCAAACTTACCAGCCCCAAGAAGGGCGAGAATGGCCTTGATGGTTCAGTGTACGAGAATCAGAAACGTAATTGTTTCATTTATCTTATTGTTAAGCTTACTCATTCTTACTATTGTCTTGACTATATATAAAATTTCAACGCTCCTTTAAATTTGAGATGCCGTTTTTCGAAATGTAGCTGTTAAGGTCGAGATCGGCCGAGATCCTCTTGCACTGCTTCAACCAATCTCCGTTTTGCTGAACATAAACTACCGTAATCCTTTAAATTTCCCCCCTCCCCATCTGTAGCTTCCAGTAAATCAATATAGATAGATTGGCACCGCATTAATTACTCCTTATTTGAGCTTATTATCAATTCATGTTCGTCTTCCCCTTCGCTAGAAATCCCGCGAGCTTTTTCTCCGCCATCGGGCTTCCAAGGGGAAGAAATCGCGCGCGTTCTGCTGCACCCAGAAGCCCTTCATGTTTCGTCCCATCAAATCAACCAGGAATTGTCTCATTGTTTTTATATTTAATCTTACAAAGCGAAAGCCAGAAATTATCGGTTAGTAGAATTAAAGGGGGGGGGGGATCTCGGCATCCATTGGTGCCGAGGGGGTGAGGGTGCATCTCAGAACTCTAAATTCCACTAACACTTAAAAGTGCGAACTCACCCCTCCTTATGGGGGAGCTTACAAAATATTGACGTGGAGGATGTCCTGAAGAGTCGCGAGATTAGAAGGAATAACGAGATGTGGTGTGCATTAAAGCCGATTCTCAGTTAAAGAAAACGGCGATAATTTGGGGATTCTTGGAGGGGGGGGACGTCAAAAACAATTATCCTATCCGTTCCCGCGAGGAAACCGGTAGCATCATTGTATATTGCAAGAAAGGTCAATGCAGGAACTACAAGGGAATAAATCCGTTGAGTTCTGTAGGGAAGATGACTACCAAAACTCTAAATGAGCATGTAATAATTGAGCGAATGAGCAGGGGGGGGGGGAGCTTAAAGGGAGAGGGTGTTCGTGGGTGGAGTGTGTTTGTATCGGGTTTATGGATCTGGCGAAAGCATGTGATCATGTCGATGGGGAACTTGGTGTGATGTAAGGAGTGCGTTAGGGTGAAAGATGTTGGCTGGATTGTGTGGTTGGTATACGTCGAGGTTGGAGACAAGAAATAGGAGTGAGTTGCAGGGACGCGAGGCGGTTGAAGAGCGAAGGAGGGTCGTATGTTGCCGTAGGACCCTGCAGTTATTGAGTGAGGTTGGAAATCTGGATCGGGGCGTTGTGCGAGTGAGGTGGTGGCTGAATGTAAAAGAGTACTTAAAAAGTCCGTGGTATGCACGTTGATCATCTGAGGAGATAACATGGTTATGCATGGTGGGAAGGACTCAGGAGAGATTATTGTGGTAATGAATGAAAAGAAAGCCGACGACGGCGTTTCACTCTGAAAGTTTGTAAGGGAAGTGGGAAAGATGGAAGGGAAAATGTGCGGAAGATAAATAACCGCAAGACCTCTTGCAAGTAAAGGGGCCAGGAAGTCACTCAAATGCTGTTTTAGGGGCAGGGATAGCACACAGTGCTCCAAGTGTCAGCTGCAGCATAGTTACAAAAAAAACCCTGATTGAATCGGAAACTCTAAGTTAAAAGAACCAATTATATTTCAACTATATAATTAGTTCTTTGTTTCCGATTTATTTTTCGTTTTTAGTAACTTTCCCTTACCCTTGCCCCCTTTATCTTCCCATTGTTTGTGAGAGAAGGTATCTGACTGCGTGCTACATTACCCGCTGCAGCTGGGCTATAAATAAGCGCCATTCACAGTTTTGGCCGCAAGCCATACCCACACACCCTTTGATGGAACAGCCATAGGACTAAAAAAGGGAATATCATACACCAAAATTAGAGATCTGGAAGATCTCTAATGATGTTGGTCGTTCTGCATATCGTTTTCTTCCAGGAAGGTTTTTAGTCTCTCATTAAAGACCTTCCTGGAAGAAAACGATACGCAGAACGACCCACATCATGGATTCAGGAAAAAAAACGAGCTACGGAGACAGCACTGGCACTCATTACCGAGAAAATCGCAGTCGATATAGCAAGAGGCAACATAGTGGACTTGCCACTCCGCGACGTCGCCAAACCCTTCGATAAGGTATGGGTGCCAGGGCTTAAAGTAAAAAATAACTGAGGAAGGCGAGAATCACCATTAACAACTACACTGGCAGTGCTTTCACCCTAACAGCAAGGGTCCCACAGGAGGGGGGAGGGATCAGCTCTACGCTGTACACAATGTACACCAGGGACCTCCCCCAACCCCTAGAGGAAAGCACGATGTATATACAATTGGCCGACGATGTCACGCAGACAAAAAAAACAAAAAAACAAGGGATATCGCACAGCGCACTGCCAGAGAGATCATAAATATAAATGAATTCGAAGGACAAATAAAATAAAAACAAACGATACAAAATTTCAAACCATAACAATGAACAGAAGGAAGACCTTCCGAGTCACCACTAACAACAACAACTACAACTACTCGGCCTAAGATTCACCAAAAACGGGTACAATACGCATGTGAACCAAAAAACTACACAAAAATTACCCTTTTCTCTCTACAAAGGTTGAATTCAAAACCTCTCCGAAGATAACAAAAGAAAATTATATACCTAGCCCTAGTTCGCCCCATTTTAACGTACCCCGTCATCCCGATTAATACTTTGTCTAGAACGCGAATGTTAAAATTACAAGTAATCCAAAATTTCGCAACCGGATTTATAACTAACACTTCAAGACTGGAAGGAATACCGTCAACAGAACTATATCGAAGAACAAGGTTAAAACCAATTAATCAATTCCTACACGAACGTGCTAAGAAAATATGGCACCAATTAGAGGAGGAACTCACAAATGAAACTATAAATAAAGTTAGACCAACCAAAAGAGACTACAGGATACTACACCTTAGGCAAAGGTTTAAAAGTAGTCGAAGAAATATACAGGATGAAATCGAACCGGTATATAGCTAGACTACCTGAGAATATATATATATATATATATATATATATATATATATATATATATATATATATATATATATATATATGTGTATATATGTATATATGTATATATGTATATATATGTATATATGTATATATATGTATATATGTATATATATGTATATATATATATATATATATATATATATATATATATATATATATATATATATATATATATATATATATATATATATATATATATATATATATATGAATAACGTTATAGCCACGAGGAAAATGAAACAACGGAGAACTGCGAGGCCTTTCGACTAATGGTCCTTTACTGAGCAGTTCTCCGTTGTTTCATTTTCCTCGTGGCTATAACGTTATTCATAAATTCCTCACGTTCCTTATTTTCGTGATTCAGTTATACATATATATATATATATATATATATATATTATATATGTGTGGAAAAATATCCAAGACAAATTGGTGCGGTTAAGATAATGGCATAATTAGACAACTTCTCTGCTCCAGGTCCATTATCTTAACCGCACCAATTTGTCTTGGATATTTTTCCCTCTTTCTAACATTTTGGCTAGTCAACGCTGTTAATATAATAATAATAAGTTTTCTGTGACGGTAAGCAAGACGACATAAAGGAGGAAAGTTGAAATCAGCTTTTTGGGGCTGATGGAGGGGCCATCTTTCTTAAGTGTTGTCTTCCAGTTTCGAGGAGGATATGATCACCCGCTGGACCTGAAACAGAGCAGTTGTCCAATTATGCCATTATCTTAACCGCATATATATATATATATATATATATATATATATATATATATATATATATATATATATATATATATAATATGAGGATAAATCCCAGAGCCACGAGAAACGGATGCAGCATCTTTTAATTTTTCACAACGTTTCGAAAACTACAAGTTTTCATCTTCAAGCTAGAATAAGTTTACAAAGTTAATACATATGAAGAAAACTTGAAAAGGCCAACAAGACATTATTTTAAAAGGTGACCAATTATAAAATATCAGTAAAATGTACTATAAGTTAAATTTTTTGTTATTAAATATGACTTGGCAACAGTTAAATTTACTTTAAAACTGACTCAAAAATTAGTTAATAAATTTAAGGTTTATTGCAGAAATTAATTAAAAACTATGAGAAATTGACCTGGCATTATTTAAAGATAGTAAATTTAAACGTTGTTTTTAATTTTGTAAGGACTGTAAGAGTTAAAAAACATTTAATATAAAAACGGTAAATTTGGGTACTTACTAAAGTGGATCCATCCTAGAGAGTCTGGTGGGTTTAACAAGGGGCTAGTATTTATAGGTTACAGTGACGCTTGGTTTGTTAAAAAGCAAACGAACTAATAAACTAGTTAAAATTAGTTAATTAATAATGATATTACACTTAAATCTTCATTGAGTGTAGGTTTTAGTCTTTGATATATAAAGATTCGAGGGTTCTAAGGCAAGGTTTGTTGTTGTTAAAGGCTAATACTTGAAAATTCTCAATAGAAATGTCAGTTTTACAGCTCATGGTGTGCTCCCTAATAGAAGACTTTTCCTTTTTATTTAATATTTTGTTTGTGCGCTAACTAATCCCAATATGAGCAGAGAATCTAGCCCCAAGAGACCTGACAGTGCTGCCAATGTAAGAGGCTCCAGTATAACTGGGACATTTAAATAAATAGACATTATCACTGCGGAACTCCAAAGAGATAGGATCTTTACTGTTAAAGAAACTTCCTATCGATAGTTTGTTTATAAAAACTATTTGTGTGTTGATTTGGGGAAAATATCTTTTAAAAATAAATAGGATTTTTCTTTTAAAAGTATATATATATATTAAGGAGACAAATACAATTCATATAAATGTAAGAAATAAGATAACGGTACACGAGAGTGCACCAGAAATCAACCTAAACTAACGAAAAGAAGAAAACTTTAAAGAGAAAAAAAAAGAAAGGCTCGAACGCTTCCCTCGAAAGAGAAAACTATACATAAATAACTCTTTATGAAATCAAAGAAAACAAAGGCTCCTTTGCTGATAAAAGATAAACAAAAGTAAAATAAAGCCAAATAAAGCGATTTCCAGGCAACCTGGTACACACACACACACTCATCCTCACACACATCACTGACATTATCACCCCATCAATCATCTCTCCTTTTACACAATTATTTCTATCTATCCTATCTTATTCTCCCACATATTCACCACTTTTGAAATCCCAATCCCACTGGCCCTTCCTCCAATCACCCATTATCTCATCCACGGCAGTTACTCATCCATGTTAGAAAACCCCCAAAGTGGCGGAGGAGAATCTCCACAAAACGTATACAAAATAACGAAAACATCTCCCCAGGCAAATAATATACAGGTCTTCAGAGATTCTCCAATCGATACATCAACAAGAAGAGGAACGCAGAGTAGGGGGACGGGTCTCCTCTAAGGCCTAATGAACGATGAAGGAGCCTAAAAGGGTCCCGCTCAGGGTCTTCAAGGGGCGGACCAAGCCGAGAGAGTTGTGGATCGAAAGAACAATAGAGGGATGACTGTGGTGAACCACAGAGATCGTTTCGTAGAACAATGGTCACAACCGTTTGAGTGGACCGGTCTCTCCTGAAACCATAGCGAAGCAAATCCACGAGCAGCTAGATGAAGAGAAACCACAAACGCTGACGAAGAACACCGAAAATTTAATATTAACATCTACGGAACTCAATCTACACCGCTCCCGACGGCAACCAAACAGAATTACATATATAATCGAGTCTCCTAAAATGAAAATTTAAATGAGACCACGACTCGGATCACGACGAAATGCAAATCAACAACGCACTGAAGCAAGGACATTGAAATTTCACCAGTCTTGCTTTACCTTATCCATCGACCAATTTAAGCAAAAACGCTCAGGCTATGTATGCAAAGTCACCAACAAAGAGAGAAAAGGGCAAAGCAGGCAAATCAAGCAAGCAATAAGATAGATCAAGGCGTACGCTATCTAAGCAACATCAAAATCTACTAAAATTTTTACCCTGAACATAGAGGACTGAAAAACAAAAAGACATATGCTGCAACATAATCAGCAAAGTAAATCCACTCATAGTCATGATTAGAGATCACGTAGTCAACCTGCAACAAGACTACATTCAAATTCCAAACTATAATACAATAGCTACTGTTCCTACCCAAACAATTTATGATGGAAAAGCGATGGGAATCATAAAATGCCTGGGGTTCTACGAAATAAAAGATCTAGTAGAATAGTACATAGCTATCAAGCTGAAAATGTACATAAAACCTCGTAATAGCGGGGAATGTTACCCCCCCCCCCTCCCACCACCACTAACGGCGCTCTTATCTTCCGCCTTCCATCATCATCAGGATCTTCCGCCTCCCATCATCAGCAGTCTTTCTTGGGCACCTGAATGCCAGGTGTAGGGAAGCGGGATACACAACCTTCGCCAACGCTACCGGAAAAAAACTAAAACTTCTCATGAGAAGAAACATAGTGAAGAGGAAAGGTCCTGACTTCTCAATATCTTAACCGAGAAGGTCTCAATCACAGCACAACGGGTTTATCATAAGAATCTCCACTTCTATTCAAATAAAAATACCGCAGAAAAAAATCGCTACACAAGACTAATTGGGAGGCATACAAAGAACATCTCGCGGACTACAACATCGAATCCCTTGACAACAGTCCCAAGGAAGAAATAGATGCCTATCTCGAGAACATCACCTAGCTGTTAATAGAGGCAGACAACCAAGAAAAACTACTCGACAATCCCAGCGCCGACATGGAACGACGAAATTATAACTAAAATGGAAGACATAAAGAAACACCGAAGATTTAAATCCAACAACAGACAAAGATAGGTACGTCGAAGAAATTTCAAATCTGAGATAACTAACTTAATAAGAACAAGAATGAACACGACATAGAATAAACGAACCGATCTAAAATTATCAAGAAAATTGAATGGAGCCAGCTGTAAAAATCAAAGCACGCAAGTGCACAGAAATTAAACCAAAGATAAAAGAAACAAAATGGAATACTCTGATATTCTAAAAAAAAAAAAAGTTAAAATGGGCAAACACAGAACAAAAGCTTCGAATGCTGAACAAAAGTATGTTAAATTTGATATTTTATCATCAAACGTAACATTGAAATAAAAGTAAAGGAAAAAATGACAGCGCTTGCCGGGCAACCTCGCACAATCTTTAATGATCATTATCATTCTCAACCCCATTCCTCTCATTCACTTCAGCATAGCAATCCTATTACACAATATTTTAACTATTCCTCTACTTCACCCGCACATTTCACCACTTAAATCATCCCGCTTCCGAATCCCAGAGGCCAATCTCGGTTTGGACCTCACAGCAATAATATCTCTATAATAAAGTTAGTTAAACCGAGCTGTGTTTGCCGCACCATCATATACTTGTCCTTGGACACGCTCAGTAAGAGTTCAACTTTCATCCGTGTAACAAATAGCATATGCTGTTTCTTCTGAGAATACCAGCTGAAATTTGTAAAGAAAATATGCTTGCTTGCTTTTGAGAGGAGATTTTAGCCAGCCTGGGCCCCGTAAGGGGCGCGGCGATTTGCCATCCTGGCCGCCGTGCTGACGGGATCCAGCGCTCCGTCCGGCCCCAGCTTAGCCTCTCTTCCTTCCTTCAGATAGCCCGATTTCTCCCCTACCTCGTCGCTTTTCATACAACCTCTCCCACAACTTTCTCTGGTCAGCCTCTAATTTCACAGGGTAGAATGCTGACCTTCTTCTCAAGCCAACCACCCCGGATCGGGGCTGAGGGGGGGAGGGGACATTGTTCCCTAACCCCTCAGCTCCGGTTCGGGATGGGGTTTTTTTAACAACCTGCTTCATCCCCACCCACATCTTCCTCACATCCCTTTTCCTCTCCTCTTCACAACCTATATTTTTTACGCCGTGTCCAAGGTGGAGCCGCCATGCCGAAGGACTGCCAGGCCACCAGGCGGGAGGGGTGGTCCCGAATGGCGGCGCCTGGCTCTGCCGGGCTTGTAAGCACCTCTCGCAGTGCGGGCAACTGCGAGAGGTGATGAGCTATTGCGTCCCGTAATCAAAAGAGGGTCACCATGCCCATGTATGAAAAAAAACAAAAACCCCAACCCCCAACTTCCCCAAAAACATCTACGGAGCCGCCCTCGGGCAGCTCCACCGAGAAAATGGAGGTCCCCCCCCTTGTGCTTGCGCAAGAGACCCTCCATAATTCTTTAACCGGAGAGGAGGCTTACTCCTCTCCTACGCCTACGGGTGTAGGGGACTCCCCCTCACCCCCTTCTCTGGAGGTGCTTTCGGGCACCTCCCTATCTCCAGCGGCAGTCCCTCCTTTGCTTTCTAAGGGGACTGCCAAGAAAGCCAGCAGGCAGCCCATTGCCGACCGCCCCTCGTGCAAGCGGCTCGGTAGGGCAAACCCCCTTAGGGGGGAGAGGGAAGCCAGGCCCCTTCGGTCGCTTCCCTCAAAAGACCTGCTGGCAAGAATTTTGAACCTTGCTGGGGTCAAGGCCTGTGCCTCCCCACACCACCTGACTAGTGACAATACTGCCAAGGGGACCTGCGATGTCCTGGGAGGGGATGGCCAACTGGAGGCCCCTCCTGTGATAGACATGGTCCTTGAGGAGACCCAGCCCCAGACGGTAGGGCCTTCCATGGGGGGGAATTCGGGCTCGGCGCCAAGCACCGAACCCGAATCCGCCCCTATGCAAGGTCCTCCTCAAATGGCTGAGGGCTCCGAGGCAGTAGAAGGAGGGGAGGGATCTCCTCCGACAGGTGCCCCTACGACAACCAGGACCTTCTCCATTTCGGAGAGGGACCTGGCTGAGGCTGGTCCATCTGGCCTGGGGACTTCTGCCGGCGGAGGTGAAAAGCGGGTTCATTCCCCGCCCTCCTCTCCTAAAAAGAAAAAGACTCAAAAGACGAAGAAGACTCGGGGCTCCTCTCCATCCGCGGGGGCTGCGGGGACGGATGGGTCTGCTACCACTTTGGTAGGCGACCAAGCCAAGATCGGCACATCCGGCCCCTCTACCCCCTCGTGTGCGGAGCCCATGACTACGACTAAGACCAAGAATGCACAGGGCGGAGCCTCGATGACATCGGGGCCCCTGATTCAGAGGTTACCTGGCGTTTTCGAGCCCGCTGGCTTCAAACGCTTCCTCGTTATTCGCTCCACTGATGGCACCATGTTGTCCAAGGGCAACATGATCCATCAGAGGAGAGGATTAGCTAGTGCAATTGATAGAGAGCCGAAGGTAACCCGTTTCTCGGACGGGAGCCTTCTGGCGAATGCGGCGAATCCCGCCGAGGCGGCCAAGATAAGTGCTCTTCGGACACTTCATGGCACCCCGGTGAGTGTGACGCCGCACTCTACCATGAACTTTGTGAAAGGAGTAGTTTATGCGAGGGAACTCGTTGACTACTCCATTGAGGACATCACCCTAGAGCTGGCCGACCATGGGGCGGTCAAGGTCGAACGTGTGATGAGAAAACAGGGAGGGGCCTCGAGACCCACCCCTACACTCTTCGTCACGTTCGACTGTGACAAGCTCCCTGAGTCGGTGCGTGCCGGTTGGTACCGCTACCGCGTGAAGGCATTCGTGCCACTGCCGCGGCGGTGCTATTACTGCCACCGCTTCGGCCATACGAATCGATCATGTAGACGTGCAAAATCGGGGTCACCCGAAGTCTGTGTAAATTGCTCCAAGGTCGCACACGATAAGTCCAAATCGTGTGTGGCCAAGTGTGTCAATTGCGGAGAGCCGCACCCTGCTTCTTCGAAGCAATGTGGTGCATATCTCCTTGAGAAAGAAATCCTGGCCGTTCAGGCCCAGGATCGACTCTCATTCCGCGAGGCAAAGGACTTGGTCCTGGCGCGCCCGGCTCTGCCTGGGACGTCATATGCCTCAATAGTTAGAAAGGCACCCTCTGCTCCTGGCCCATCCAGGCCAACGAGCACGGTTGTTTCCGCGCCCATTCGGAGCCCTTCTGTGGGCTCTACCCAACCTGGGCGCTCCCCTGGTAAAGCTGGCGGCAAAAAGGGTTCATACCCTGCCCCGGCTAAAACCAGGGCTCCCCCCTCTTCCCCCAGCGTGACCGTTTCGCGTAAAGCGAAACGGCCACGCGCCTCCACCGAGTCGTTAGACTCACAGGAGGCAACACCCCTGAAGATGGTCGCTAGGCCATCTTCCGGGGTTCCTAAAGCTGTTCCCCGAAAGGAGGACAGCAACAAAGGAGCTTCGGCCCCTTTGCCCACGCCCCGAGGTGGAGCGAGTGGCTCGGAGACGGTGGTTCCTCGAAAAGAGGGCCCCCCGCCTCCGAAGCCGCAACGCCCGCCTAAAGTTTCGAGGCGGAGGGAGGAAAAGACTCGCATGGCGAGCCCAACCTCCCCCAATAAGTCCTCGAAGGCGACAGCGCCTTCAGCGCTTTGTCCGGCCAACAGCGCCCGGGGTTCTGCCCCCGGGAAGCGTACGGCCATTCCCGTGAGGGTCTTCAATTCGAGGAGGGCCCCCGCGTCTCCTCCGAGCTAGGCCTGGAGGGCATATTCCTTCAATGGAATTGCCGTGGACTCCGGGCCAACTGGGAGGAGCTGCGGAGGCTCGCCTCATCCCGTTCCCCGTTAGCTATTCTTTTGCAGGAGACCATGCTAGGCGCGTGCCCCCTGCCTGCCCTCCCGGGGTATAAGGGTCTTGCGACCCAACCACCGCGGGACGGCCGGGCTGGGGGATGCGCGGTTTACACCCGGCATGATGTCTCCGTTCTTCCTTTCTCTTTAGATACCTCCTTTCAGGCAGTGGCTGTGCAGCTGCACCTGGATAGGAGGTATACTATCATTTCTGCGTACATTCCACCGTCAGCTGACTTCGACGCGGGGGACTTTCGCCGCGTCGTGGCACGGTTGCCGAGGCCCTATCTCTTGCTTGGAGATCTGAACGGCAGGCATCCTCTCTGGGGAGATTACACCATAAATCCCAGGGGACAAGTCCTTGCCGATCTGATCGAAGAGCTTGAGATGGGTGTCCTAAACGTGGATGAGTTTACGCATCACTGTCCGAGAACCGCTTCATTTTCTTGCCTTGACCTATCTTTGTGCTCTTCGGATGCACAGCCTGATTTTGATTGGGGGGTGGTCGATGACCTCCATGGTAGTGATCACTTTCCCATTCAAATATCATTTTCAGGGCAACTGCCGCCTGAGAGACCACCTCGGTGGTGCTTGGCGCGGGCGCGGTGGCCTGCATTTCAGGAAATGACTGAATTCTCTATCTCAGTCAAGGAGTTTAGGTCGGTAGATGAGGCCGTCGAGTTCTTCTCCGGCAACCTCATCGCCGTGGGCCTGACTACTATTCCTAGGACGTCTGGCCGTTTTGCACGCCGACCACTCCCATGGTGGTCGGCCGAGTGTGAGACGGCCCTCAAACAGAAGCGTTATGCCTACATGCGCTATAAGCGCCGCCCGAACGATTTCACCGTCGCTGAATTTCGTCGGGCTAGGGCTAGGTTCCGGTATATTTCGAAGCACGCCCGCCGCTCTTCTTGGCGGGCATACGTGTCTTCACTTAACGGGAAGACCCCTTTAGCTGAGGTGTGGAAGCGAGTCAAAAGGATTCGGGGCAAGTTCTCGCAGGACCCCCCTCCCGTTCTCCAGGAGAATGGGACCGCAATCTCGGACCCCGCGTCCGTGGCGGAATCCTTAGCGACCGCTTTTTCCGCATTCTCTAGCCGTGATGCTGCTCCGCCAGCATTCAATGCACGTCGTGATGTCGCGGAAGGCCGCCGGCTGGACTTTACCTCCAGAGGCGGAGAACCCTTCAACGACAAGTTTACTGTGAGTGAGTTGCGTTCCGCTCTCGCTTCGTGCGCGGACACCGCCCATGGTCCGGACGATGTCCCGTACGCCATGCTTCGACACCTGGGTGAGCGAGGCATGGCCTTTCTATTAGATTTGTTCAACAGGATCTGGGTGGAAGGTCTCCTCCCAGACTCCTGGCGAATCGCTACTGTGCTCGCCTTTCGCAAGCCGGGGAGAGATCACTCTACTCCGACCGATTTCCGCCCAATCTCTCTAACCTCTTGCGTGTGCAAGTTGATGGAGAAATTGGTAAATGTTAGATTAGCCTATTTCCTGGACAGCGGAGGCCATCTGTCTTCTGCACAGTGCGGCTTCCGTAAGTTCCACTCCACGTCGGATGCTCTGCTCCGACTGGAAAATGCCGTCTGCGAGGCTTTCCTTCGTAGACAGCACTACGCCACGGTGTTTTTTGATCTGGAGAAAGCCTATGATACCGCATGGCGATACGGTATCATGGAGACTCTCCACACGATGGGGGCGAGGGGACGCCTCCCAATGTTTATATCTGAATTTTTGCGAGATCGTCGATTCCGCGTACGGGTGGGGGGAGCCCTCTCCGGCCCAAAGGAGCAGGAAGAGGGTGTCCCGCAGGGAAGTGTCCTCAGTGTCACACTCTTTGCCCTGAGCATCAACGGCATCACCTCGGTGCTGCCGGAAGATGTTCTCGCTACGCTCTGCGTGGACGACCTTTCGATCTCTTTTGGCGCGGCCCAGATGCCAACTCTGGAGCGCCGACTCCAACAGGCATTGAACCGCGTCTCTCGCTATGCCGAAGCGCACAGGTTTCGGTTTTCTTTGGCCAAGACTAAGGTGGTGCACTTCTGCCGCCATCCACGGCTTCACCCCGACCCAGATTTGTTTCTTAATGGGGTGCGCCTGGATGTGGTTGAGTCGCACCGTTTCCTTGGTCTTGTATTCGACCGACGCCTCACCTGGGAGGCTCACATTCGCAGCCTTAGGGTCTCTTGTACCCGCGCCATGGACATTCTCCGTTCCGTGACGTTCAGCGCTTGGGGCGCTGATAGGGCTACCGCCTTACTTTTTTATCGATCCTTTGTTCGCTCGAAGCTCGACTACGGATGCGAGTTTTATGCATCCGCAGCCGAGCGTTTATTGCGGAAGGTGGATTCGATCCACCACACCGGCCTTCGCCTTGCGACCGGTGCCTTCCGCACTTCCCCCATTGAGAGCCTGTTGGTCGATGCTGGGGAGATGCCACTCGCTCTGCGCCGCGTGCAGTGCATCACTCGCCTGTACGCGCGAGCCCGGCGCCTCCCCCAGTCGCCAACAGCTCTCACTGCATCCGCAGCTGATCTCGATGGTGCCTATGCCGCCGAGAGACGCCAGTCATACCCTAAGCCCTTTGGGTTTAGGGCCAGGAAACTCCTTCGAGAGGTAGATATAGCTCTCGGGCCGGTGGCGCCCCTGGTTCTGCCCAGGACGCCACCCTGGAGGGTACCACATTTGGCTATTTGTCGCCACGCCTCTGCTCCCAAAGCTTGTACTGCGCCGGGAGTATTGCGTTCGATCTTTTTGGAGCACACATCGTGTCACGCTGGTACCGTGCCAGTGTATACGGATGGCTCCAAGTCCCAAGAGGGGGTCGGCTTCCACGCCGTATCCCCTCTGTTTGAAGTCAGCGGGGCTCTACCAGGCGCTGCGTCTGTCTTCACGGCCGAGCTGGTGGCAATACACCACTCGGTACGGGAGATTACGCGACGTGCCCGGTTCGGAGACCGGATTGTGATTTATAGCGACTCACAAAGCGCCCTGAGTGCTCTCGGGGCATTGGAATCTCCGCATCCCCTGGTTCGCGAAATCCGTGACGCCACGGTTTTGGCGAGCCGGGCAGATGTCGAGATTATCTTCTGCTGGGTTCCTGGACATGTAGGAATTGCGGGGAATGAGCGCGCCGATGAGGGCGCCAAAGAGTCCGCGAGGACTCTGCGACCGGACCAGCGTTTCGCTCTTCCTCACACCGACTACATGGCAGGAATACGGGCAGCTCTTCGGACTGCTTGGCAAAGAAGATGGGAGACGGTCGAGGGGAACTTAAAGTTGCGTGCCATTGCGCCGCGACTGTTCCCATGGACCTATCCCCCAATGCCGCGGCGGCTTCAGGTTGCTTTCTGTCGTCTTCGAATCGGACACACTCGTGTGACGCATCGTTACTTGGTGGAGCGCTCGCATGTGCCCTATTGCAACGACTGCGTCGTCCCCCAGACTGTTCGGCATATTCTTGTCGAATGTCCCAGTCTGGGTGATCTTCGCGCACGATACCTGTCTCGGTACCGGGATGGGCGGGGTCGCTACCGCCTGTCCCTTGTACTCGGGACGAGTGCGTGCACCATGACTGGTGGACTTATTGACTTTTTGGGGGAGGCCGGCCTTCTCCCCTTTATTTAAGGTTCCTTTTTTTGTTATTGTTTTGTTTTAGATTGCACTCTCCTGCACCGGGGTGAGGGGGACCTCCCCCCGCTGCCGGAGATTGCTTCGATTGTTAAGTTTTTCAAATTTATATTGATTGTTAAGTTTTCATATTTTAACTTTAAAGTAGCCTAATTCTAGGCTGTCGTGTTTTTCGGCGACTTATGCCCAAGTGGGTAGTTGCCAGATGGGCTCTATAAAAAATATAAAAAATAAATAATAGCCAGCCTGGGCTAAAAAAAAATATGGTATAGCAACTCGTAGTTCCTTAATTATTACTCGAGTGCCATATTTTCGATTTTCCAACCCCAAGTACAAATATTCCTTTTTCTCCTACAAGTAGGATGTAACAAATGGCAACAAAATTTGTATTGCTTCTTTTTTTAATAAAGCATATTTTGTCTTCAAGTGTTGCCAAAACTTTACTAATATTTCACTTTGAAAATTCAACTAGAATGAAATGATTCAACTTTACCTCTAATATCTATGCAAAATGGTGTTTTTTTTCTTTTAGCCATTCAAATTCTGACATATCCTTTTTAAAATAAATTTAAAATTGCTTTTGAAGACTTTTCAAATGCTTTATAATCAACATTTTATTTGATTCCATGTGACCTGATAAACAAAAACCCAGTCATTTTTGGAATGAATATAAAAATGTAAATTTGTGATCCACATTTCTCTCTTCTTTTTAAATGCAGTTATCCCTCTGATCAAGTGAACATTTTGGTTTTAAATAGAGTATTTAAAATCATTATTTTTTTCAAAAATACCAACCATATGCACATCTATAATGATAAAATTCTCATCTTTGAAGGATTTTTCTTCTCCCTAATTGAAGAGAAGTTACGCCCGCTATGCCTATCTGGACAACAGGTTCTCACTCTGCTACAGAGATGGAAATAATTGCGCAAGGAAGCACAAAGTGCCCTGAGAATAATGCCGAGCATTAGCTGGCCAAATGTAGCATCAGCGTAGAGCATCAAGTAAAATTTCGATTTCTTGTTTAAGCACAAACACACTTTTAAGAGATTTGGTTCGTGAGACAGCTTACATCGTATTAGTATAAAGCTTTGTCTATTCAGTTTCTATATCATCACATAATTAGGCAATAAATATTGCCTTTAACCTACTGTTTTATAAATTTGATAACTAATAATATATTGGAAAGTGCCTTTGGATGAAGCATGGAGGCCGTTCATATAACATGCGAACATTTTTAACTAAAGCTTATAAACCAGTCTTACGACCTAACATTGACAGTGCAACGCCCTATGCAATTTGTTCACATTGTCATTTGGCTGATTTAAAAAAAAAAAAATTAAGTCATCCCCCAAAATATTGCGGCATTTTTTCATGTTTATAATTGTTTTATGGATAGAAGTAACCGGAAGCAGGTTGTTTGTTTTTATACGAGCCTAGTCTACTAAGCTCCAAACCTAGGTAGGCACTTCAATGTCTTAGCCTAGCCCAAGGCTTTCATTTTGACATATCTTAGTCGTCATTTTGGGGGTTGTTAATTTTGTATTATTATTATTGTTAATTTTAATGTGCATTTCCTTAAATTATGAATATTATGAAAAAATTCTTAACGTTATGCTTTGAGAGTTTAGAAAAAGGCCACCATTAATCATTAGAAGAGTGCTCTTTCTTTCCTCACCTCTTATAGCAAGAGAATACAATACATAAGTTTAACAATTTCGATGGTGAACTAATTCTGTCATTCTCCTTATTCACCCCATTTAGCCCCATTAGATTACTATCTTTTTAGCAATTTAGGGAATCGCCTTAAGAGAATGAAAATATTAATTACAGAAGAAGTCGAAACAACCTTAAAGAACTTTTTTAAATCAAAGTCAAATGATTTTTACAAACATGATTTGAAAAGTGAGTAGGAAGATTGACGGCTCAGTTCATCGGACAACTCACAGCGATCTACGCACTGCTAAGTTACATCAATCTTTTGACTTGAAATAACTTTGCGAAGAGAGCATTTTCTATATACTTTTAAGTATATACCAAAGAGAAGAAAGAAGAAATATATGCGTGAATCAGACTGATTGGAGCTACAAGGAAAATAAGTACCCTAGAAGACTTTACGGTCCATACAAGGAGGGCACTTTTGGCGCAATCCTCGAAGGTGTCCGTTGGCAACCTCGAAGATCACTCGCGAGGATCTTAAAGGTGATTTCGCAAGACTTTATCTAGTCTTGACTTAAACTAGTCAATATATTCACTGTTGATAACTTCCGTCGGAATGGCGTTCCAACTACCACAGATACTTTATGTGAAGAATTTCCCACACAGATAACGGTGGTATCGCTTCAGTTGAAGTTTGTAGCCGTGATTTCTTGTTCTTCCCTCGCTGAGCTGGAAAATATCCCCGTAGTCCAGTCGGTCGAAGCCTCGGAAGTATTTTAAACACTTCGATAAGCTGACCACGTAGTCTCCGGGTCTCCAGCGAGAACATATCTAATTCCCTTAATCTCTCTTCATAATTTTTATGTCTGATAGAGGGAATCAGTTTGGTTGCCCTGGCTGGCACGCGTTCCAATCTCGCGATGTCCTTTCGAAATGAAGGACTCCAAAATTGTACAGCATACTCCAGGTGCGGTCGGACGAGGGAGTTGTACAGACACAGTACTATCTCCTCGTTCCGACTTTCGCTTTATATACCCTAACATCCTTTGGGCTTTCTTTTCCATCTCAATACACGGTTTCGAGAACTTGAGGTCACTGGTGATAGTTACACCCAAGTCCTTCTCGAGTGCCGGTGGATTCAAGAGCAGTGCCCTTAAGGATATAGGGTGATTGGGGATTTCGGTGGCCGATATTCATCACTTTGCATTTGCTCACGTTAAAAGGCATTTGCCACGTATCCGACCACTCCCCAATCGTCCGAAGATCATCTTGCAGGCGGGCAGTATTTCCATCCTTTGCAACGTTCATACCAAGCTTGATATCGTCGGCAAATTTATAAATCTTGGCAACCATGTCACCATCCATGTTGTTGACGTAGATGACGAATAGTGGTGGTCCCAGGACAGAACCTTGAGGCACTCCACTAGTAACGGGCACCCACTCAGAAGCCTGTCCATTCAACACCACCCGTTGCCGTCTGCCATTTAGCCAGTTCCCTATCCACATCCACCGCCTTGTCCCGATCGTGCTCACTGAAGACTAAGTGGAAGAATTCCACAAGGTTCGTTAGGAATGACCGTTGCCTTCGGAAGCCGTGCTGGGAACTCCTCAGTAGCAACTTTGACTAAATGCGACGTCATTTTGTCCACCATGATGCTTTCCATGAATTTACCGACTATCGAAGTCAGACTGATAGGTCGGTAGTTCGACGGTTGGCTACGGTCTCCTTTCTTGAAGATAGGAGTCACCTCTGCTTCACGCCAGTCTCTAGGAACGCATTCGGTCCGGATTGACATGCGCTCAGGTGTCGTGACACTTGATCGCGCACTTCTTTCAAAACTTTAGGTAGAAACCCATCCGGGCCAGGTGACTTATTCGTCATTAGGTCAATGATCTTCTTTTTTATTTCTCCTTAGGTGAAGTCCCTATCCTCCAGCTTTTCCCCCGATTATGAATTCGTTGGCTGGGGGATGGGATCACACTCTTCAGTAAACACTGAAGAGAAGTAGTCGTTGAGGAGGTTAGCATTTTCTGCATCTGAGTGCTTTAATGTCCCCTCCCCATTCCTCAAAGGGCCAATCGTTCGACGGATTGGTTTACGGCTGTTTACATATCAAAAAAAAATTCCTTGGGATTCTTTTGGAGAGACCTCCTGTTTCTGATTCGCGGGAAATCACCCCAAAGCGCTGATCTTCTTAATTTTTTCCTATCTCATACTATTCCTTTTTATATCTGAAATTCTCCTACTTTATTTCCATCTAGCACAGTATAACCTGACCACCAGCAAGGTCTCAGAAGCAGTCACTAGTAGGGTGTATTGAATTCCCGAAGGAGACCCCGTTAGGGGGCCAGAGAAGGAGCCCGGTTATCGGTGACGAGCCCGAATCTGACTGTAGTACCGCTTATATATAGGGCTAGGCCTAATTACATAGTGTGGTCAGGGAGTGTGCGCTCCAGAGCAGGCAAGCGAGATAGTATTAGGAACATATGGGGCTTCTCCCACTAGTGGAGTGGGTAAATAATCTACTACCTTATTTTTCCAGAGAACCCCCCCTTGGGGGGGGGGCATGCAAAATTGAACATGGACCCCACAGGACTTCACCAAAAGGCTCCCACTTCGGCTAATTCAGAACGGGATAAAACGGAGACCACAGGATGTAGCACAAAGCATTTTCAAGGATTTACAAATAGCCCTGATCAAATGCATAGAAACAGCTAATGGATTTGTTGTCATCTGTGTGGAAAACAACGATGTCGAACTGCTTCTTTCATCGGCAGGAACCATCACTTTAAGGAAAATCGATTTAGAGGCTAAAGTACCACCCCAGATTATTGCCAACCGAAGCATCGTATGCGGTAAGGTAGAATCATGGGTGGGAGAACACTCCCCAGACGAAATAAAACAGGAAATAATGGAACAACAACCCTAGATGAAGATACACGACATAATCAAACTTAATGAACACACACGTGTTCAAAATAGTGTGCGAGTCAACCGAGATTACAACGGGCACTACAGAAGGGAATCCTCGCATACAGTATGAGAATCTCAGCTTGTAACATTCAAAGGGACCAGTATCACAATATACAAATCCGTTGTATATGCTACAAAATGGAAGACCACATCACCGCAAACTGCCCAAGAAAGGAAGAGAAATATGTTCAGAATGCAGTGGCCCACATTCTTTGAGGAGCTGCACAAACTCCACAAAAAGTGTGTTAATTGCAGAGTGCGACTAGTGGTGGAAACTCGTTGAAATTATATTACTTATTAAATTAATAAATAAATTATTTTAAATGTAAATTACTTCAAAGCGTTGTTTGATTTTTACCCATAAATTGATGGTAAACATATAAAAAAAATACTGCTGTATTTGCATCAAAGGGATTGCAAAATAACAGGTCGTCTTTGACATCAGCTTCCGCAATGTAGCTTAGTAGGTATTTAATGAGCCCCCTTTCGCTAGACCGGTTGCCTCATCAACTTGTTAAATGAAATGCGAAATCTTTAAGTTTTTCAATCAATTATCTTGTGTGTCATGTCGGCAATTCTCTTCCTGGCACAATTATCGGTTATCGAAACTTTTTAATGTCGTTTTCCCTAACATTATCGTTTCGAACAACTCAATGGCTTTAGGCAATTACAAAGTTTCCAGAATTGAATGAGCATTTTTGCATTTAACATTTAAGAAACTTTATAAAAGGAAATTAAAACTTTAGAATTAGAAGAAACACACAATATACTGTTTATATTATTAATTCATATAATTATTTTTCACAAAATATTTCAACAAGTAAAAAAAAAAAAGCACAAAATTAACTAAATTGCTCTAAAAGGCCAAATCTTTAAATTTTTGCAGTTTTGCATCTACACTGCTATACCAAACTTTTAGACTACGCAAAATTTCGACTCTTTTTAACTTCAAAAACTCATTTTTGAATGTCAAAGTGTTGATTGAGGCCAGGGCTGCGTCTTTTGCTACTTTCGTAACAGATTTTACTTTTCTAACGTTCTGAAGCTGAAAATATTAAGTCTGCTACCTTGTCAAAGCGTTATATGATGACGTGTGGTACCTTGTCAAAGCGTTATATGATGAAGTGTGGTACCTTGTCAAAGCGTTATATGATGAAGTGTGGTACCTTGTCAAAGCGTTATATGATGAAGTGTGGTACCTTGTCAAAGCGTTATATGATGAAGTGTGGTACCTTGTCAAAGCGTTATATGATGACGTGTGTTACCTTGTCCAAGCATTATATGATGAAGTGTGATACTTTGTCAGGTAAACATGAAGATCGGCGGCACGCCCGAAAAAATGTATTTTTTGCGTGTATGTTTCGTTACCTCGCGCATCCATATTCATGCGCGTTTGGTTTGGTTAAATAAAAACGTTAAAACAACGTTAGAACATTATTCTATAAACAATTATGATTATATACTGGGGGCTGTGCCCCCCAGACCACCCCCAATTGATTGAAACTCAGAATCATCGTAGAGGGGTCTCCTCGCAGGGATAAACCCCCCACGAGCAGTCCCTTTGAATTTAGTCAAAAAAGATGAAACTTATTGGAACAGGGACGAAATATTTTGCGTTCCATCGTTTGCGCCGCCGATCTTCATGTTTACCCTTTGTCAAAGCGTTATAGGCTAACTGTGCTAACTTTTCAAAGTATTGTATAATGAAGTGTGCTACATTGTCAAAGCATTATATGATGAAGTATTTTACTTTGTCAAAACATTATATCATTAAGTGTGTTACTTTGTCAAATCATTATATAATGAAGTGTGCTACCTTGTTTTAGTATTATATGATGAAGTGTGTTACTTTGTCAAAGCATTATATAATGAAGTGTGCTACCTTGTCAGTTATATGATGAAGTGTGCTATATTTCAAAGCATTATATGAAGTGTGTTACTTTGTCAAATCATTATATAATGAAGTGTGCTGCTTTGTCAAAGCATATAATGAAGTGTGCTGCTTTGTCAAAGCATTATATAGTGAAGTGTGCTACCTTGTCAAAGCATTATATAATGAAGTGTGCTTGCTACCTTGCCAAAGTTATATGATGAAGTGTGCTGCTTTGTCAAAACATTATATGGTCAAGTGTGCTACCTTATCAAAGCATTATATAATGAAGTGTGCTACCTTGTCAAAACATTAATTATATGATGATAATATATAGGAAATTAAGAAATATATTAAATTTTACGGGAAAATTTGTTGCGTGCCATAAATCTTGTGGCAGCACCTTTTAAAACTATTTTATCAGATCTGAAACTGCGTTCTGTATGTCAGTGACCCCCTTCCTCCTCTATAAAGGCCCAGTGCCTCCAGTTTGCAAAGCACTGTTTTAACTAATATCAGGCACTCTCAATTATTGAGTTAAATGTCCATCTCTTAAAACGAACTCCGCCACGATTGGCGGTTTTATGTTTGAAGTTGTACCCCCATCCCCTGACCCCGTAAGGGTCTATGCGATTTACCTTCCTGGCCCCCGTGCTGACAGGACTCAGCGCCCCGTCCGGCCCCAGCTTAGCCTCTCATCCTTCCTTCAGTCAGCCTGTGTTTCTTCCCTACTTCCTCACTTCCCCTACAACCTCTCCCACAACATTCCCTGGTCAGCCTCTAATTTCACAGGGTAGATGCTGACCTTCTCAGCCAGCTATCCCGGATTGGGGCTAAGGGTCACAATGTTCCCTAACCACTGAGCTCCGGTTTGGGATGGTGAGTTTTTAACAACCAGCTTGACCCTACCCATACCTTCCTCACATCCCCTTTCTTTCTCACTTCACTATCTATCTTTATACGCCGTGCCTAAGGTGGAGCCGCCATGCCGAAGGGCTGCCAAGTCACCAGGCGGGAGAGGTGGCCTAAAATGGCGGCGCCTGTCTCTGCCAGCCACCCCCGTACGCACCCCTCGCAGAGCGGGCCACTGCGAGGGTTGATTAGCGTTTGCCCTCTGCAGAAAGAATAGGGTCCCCATGCCCGATGATGAAAATCTGAAAAAAACTCTCTTTCCCTTTTCCCCTCACGATTGACGGAGCCGCCTTCGTGCAGCTCCACTGAAAAAAATGGAGCTCCCCCCAACCTGTGATTTCACAAGGAAACCTCCAAAATTCTTTGGCCGCAGAGGAGGCTTACTCCTTTGCATTGCCTACGGGTGAAGGGGGGCTCCTCCTCAGCCCCTTTCTTTAGAGTCGCCCTCGGGTGGCTCCCTCTTTCCAGCGGCAGTCCCCGCTTTATTTTCCCAGGGGACTGCCAAGAAAGCCAGCAGGCAACCCATAAACGACCGCTCCCGGTTGAAGTGGCTCGGTAGTGCAAACCCCCTGGGGCGGGGCGGAAGACAGGGTCCATCGGCCGCTTCCCTCAAAAGATCAACTGGCTCGAATATTAAACCTGGGGGGGGGGGAGTCAAGGCCTGTGCTTCCCCATACTCGAATCGTGACACCGTTGCCAATGGGACCTGTGTTGTCCTAAGTGGAATGGCCAAATGGAGGCTCCCTCCCCCTGAGATAGACATGGTCCTTGAGGCAACCCAGCCTCAGAGGGTAGGCCCTTCTATGGGGGCGAATCCGGGCTCGGCGCCAAGCAATGAACTTGAGTCAGCCCCTATGCAAGGTCCTCCCCAAACGGCTCGGGTCTCCAAGGCAGTACGAGGAGGGCAGGGATATCCTCCGGCCAGGGCGCTGCCCCTGCGACCGCCGGGACCTTCTCGATCGGAGAAAGACTTTGCTGAGGCCGGTCCATCTGGCATGGGGGTTCCTGCCGGCGGAGGGGAGAAGCAGGTTCATTCCCCGCCCTCCTCTCCTAAAAAGAAAAGAAACAAAAAAAAAGGCGAAAAAGATTCGGGGCTCCTCTCCATCCGCGGAGGCTGCGGGGACGGATGGGTCTGCTTCCTCGGTAAGCGACCAAGCCAAGATCGGCACGTCCAGCCCCGCTGCCCCCCCCCCCTCCGGGTGCGGAGTCCCTGACAAACACCAAAATTACAAAGACAAGTGCGCAGAGTGGAGCCTCGACTACGTCGGGGCCCCTCATTCAGAGACTACCCAGCATTTTCGAACCCGCTGGCTTCAAACGCTTCCTGGTTATTCGCTCCACTGATGGCAGCATGTTGGCAAAGGGCAACATGATCCATCAAAGGAGAGCTCTAGCGAGTGTGACACGTTTCTCGGGCGGGAGCCTTTTGGCGAATGCGTCGAGTCCCTCCGAGGCGGCCATGATTAGTCTCCTTCGGACACTTGATGGCACGCTTGTGAGTGTGATGCCGCACTCTACCATGAACTTCGTGAAAGGATTAGTTTAAACCAGGGATTTCGTAGACCACTCTATAGAGGACATCACCTTAGAGCTGGCCGACCATAGGGCGGTCAAGGTCGAACGTGTGATGAGAAAACAGGGAGGGACCTCGCATCCGTTCGACTGTGACAAGCTCCCTGAGTCGGTGCGTGTCGGTTGGTATCACTACCACGGGAAGGCATTCGTGCCACTGTCGCGAAAGTGATATTACTACCACCGCTTCGGCCATGTTAATCGCTCCTGTCGACGTGCAAAGTCTGGGTTACCCGAAACCTGTGTAAGTTGCTCCAAGGCCGCACACGATAAGTCCAACTCGTATGTGGCCAAGTGTGTCAATTGCGGAGAGCCGCACCCCGCTTCTTCGAAGCAATGTGGTACGTATCTCCTTGAGAAGGAAATTCTGGCCGTTCAGGCTCAGGATGATCTCATTTCACGAGGCTAAGGACTTGGTCCTGGCTCGCCCGGCGCTGCCCGGGACGTCCTATGCCTCAATGTTGAAAAAGACACCCTCTGCTCCTGGCCCCTCCAGGCCTACGATTGCGGTCGTTTCCGCACCCATTCGGAACCCTTCTGCGGGTTTTACCCACCCCGGGCGCCCCCCTAGTAAAGCTGGCAGCACAAACGGTCCACACCCAGCCCCGTTCCCCGTAAAGCGAAACCGCCACGTGCCTCCACCGATTCGTTAGACTCACAGGAGGCAATACCCCTGAAGTTTCTCGCCAGGCCATCTTCCGGGGTTCCTAAAGCTGCCCGCTGAAAGGAGGACATCACCAAAGGAGTTTCGACTGGGCGTGGGCGACGGTGGACCCTCTAAATGAGGGCCCCCTCCCCCGCCTCCGAAGCAGCCCCGCCCGCCTAAGGTTTCGAGGTGGAGGGAGGAAAGGACTCGCATGGTTAGCCCAACCTCCCCCAATAAGTCGTCGAAGGCGCCAGCGCCTTCAGCGCATTGTCCGGCCAACAGCGCCCGGAGTTCTGACTCCGGGAAGCTTTCGGTCAGTTCCTTGAGGGTCTTCTCTTCTTCGAAGTCCCCCGCATTTCCGCGCTAGGCCTGGAGGGCATATTCCGTCAATGGAATTGACGCGGACTCCGAGCCAGCTGGGAGGAGCTGCGGAGGCTCGTCTCGTCCCGTTCTTTTTGCAGGAGACCATGTTGGGCGCATGCTGCCCACCCTCCCAGGGTATAAGGGTTTTGCGACCCCACCACCACGGGATGTGGGGCCGGCCGGGGAGATGTGCGATTTACACCCGGCATGATGTCTCTGTTCTTCTCTTCGCTTTAGATGCCTCCTTTCAGGCAGTAGCTGTGCAGCTGCACCTTAATAAGAGATATACTGTTATTTCCGCGTACATTCCACCGTCAACCGATTTCGACGCGGGGAGTCTTCCGCCGCGTCGTTGCACGGTTGCCGAGGCCCTTTCTCTTGCTCGGAGTTTTAAAGGTATACACCCCACTCTGGGGAGACTACTCAATTAATCCCCGGGGTCAAGTCCTTGCCGACCTGATCGATGAGCTTGAGATGCGTGTCCTAAATGTGGATGAATTTACGCATCACTGCCCGAGAACCGCTTCGCAGCCTTAGGGTCTCTTGTACCCGCGCCATGGATATTCTCCGTTCCGTGATGTTCAGCACTTGGGGCGCTGATAGGGCTACTGCCTTACTTTTTCATCGATCCTTTGTTCTTTCGAAGCTCGACTACGGATGCGAGTTTTATGCATCCGCCACCGAGCGTTTATTGCGGAAGGTGGACTACATCCACCACACCGGCCTTGGCCTGGCGACCGGTGCCTTACGCACTTACCCCATTGAGAGCCTACAAGTGGGGAGATGCCACTCGCTCTATGCCGTGCACAGTGCATTATTCGGCTGTACGCGCGAGCCCGGCGCCTCCCTCAGTCGCCAACAGCTCTTACTCCATCCGTAGCCGACTTCGACGGTGCCTATTTCGCGAAGAGACGCCAGTCATACCCTAAGCCCTTTGGCTTTAGGGCCAGGAAACTCCTTCGAGAGCTAGGTATAGCGCTCGGGCCGGTAGCGCCCCTGGTTCTGCCCAGGACGCCACCCTAGAGGGTACCATCTTTGGCTATTTGGTGCCACGCCTCTGCTCCCAAAGTTTGTACCACGCCGGGAGTATTGCGTTCGACCTTTTTGGAGCACATCTCGTGTCACGCTGGAACCGTGCCAGTGTATACGGATGGCTCCAAGTCCCAAGAGGGGTTCTGCTTCCACGCTGTATCCCCTCTGTTTGAAGTCAGCATCGCTCTGCCAGGCGCTGCGTCTGTCTTTACGGCCCAGCTGTTTGCAATACACGACTGGGTACGCGAGATTACGCGAAGTGCGCCGTTCGGAGACCGGATTGTGATCTATAGCGACTCATAAAGTGCCCTGAGTTCTCTCGGGGCATTGGAATCTCCGCATCCCCTGGTTCGCAATATCCGTGACGCCACGGTTTTGGCAAGCCGGGCGATGTCGAGATTATCTTCTGCTGGGTTCCTGGACATGTAGGAATTGTGGGGAATGGGCGCGCCAAAGAGTCCGCGAGGACTCTGCGACCGGACCAGCGTTTCGCTCTTCCTCACACCGACTACATGGCAGGAATACGGGCATCTTGGCAAAGAAGATGGGAGACGGTCGAAGGGAACTTAAAGTTACGTGCCATTGCGCTGCGACTGTTCCCATGGACCTCTTTCCCCAATGCCGCGAGGGCTTCAGGTTGCTTACTGTCGTTCCCGAATTGGTCACACTCGCGGAACTCACCGCCATTTGATTGACGCTCGCCTGCGCCCTGTAACTGTTAAGACTGCGTTGTCCTCCAGACTATTCGGCACATTCTTGTTGAATGTCACCCTGTGCGATCTTCGCGCACGTTGCCTGTCCCGGTACCAGGATGGGCGGGGTCGCTACCGCCTGTCCCTTGTACTCGGGACGAGTTCATGCACATTACCTGATGGACTTACCGACTATGGGGGGCCTTCTCCCCTTTATTTAACTAATTGGTTTTTTTCTGTTTTGTTTTGTTTTTGTTATTTTTGTAGGTCACACGTTCGTGCGCCGGGGGGAGGCGGACCTCCCTCTGACACTCGAGCTTGTATCCTGCCTCTTTCTTGCTTTCTTTTTTTTTTATTTTGTTTTTTTTGTAGTTTTTTCATCTTACTATTTTCAAGTACCCTAGTATTAGGCAGTCGCCAGATGAGCCCTAAAAAGAAAAGAAAAGAAAAAAGAAGTTGTACCCTGGAATATCTGTAAAGTGATCGCACTCCTCCCACTTGTCGCTTATTCTTACAGACTCAAGTGGAATGAAAGCCTTAATATATTCTTCTGAAGTATGCTGATCTTGTGATGGAGCAGCGGAGAGGAAAACCTCACCAAATACCCGCCGGGGGGTTGGAAGAACTCTATCCTTTTTATATTTTCTTCTAGTATGTCATTCGCGTGCAGGCAATGGTTGTAGTCCATTGCCGCACATTCCTTGATCCCCCCTGCAACACAACATGTAATTGTAGTCTTCTCAGTGGATGGAGGAAGCAATCCAGCCTCCAATCACGTTCCTTTTCGACACAAATCCACTCGTTACGGAGGGGGGGGGGGGCCACTCAGCATATCCTCGACGAATGCTCTCGCTGGTATAATTTACATTTCAAAATAAAGTTTTGCTTGGGTGCGCCCCCTCCCATCCTCGCATCATTATCGCTGGTTGGTGTAAAAAATACAATACCCTCTCCAACGAGGAACGGCTCCTGTGCCTCTGGGTGTCACACTAATTGTCAGAATGACATTTCATTCGTCTTTTGATCTCTTCCACTTTTTATCGCTCATAGCACAGATTTGAAAGATTATTATAATTAATTTAAAAACTAATTTAATATAATAGAAATTTCAATTCAACTAAAAAAAGTTTAGATACCAGTAAACTAAAAGATCCAAAAGGGTGTAGTAGTTGTGGGACTCCATCTTTTCGATGTGAGATTCATATTTATGCGAGATATAGCTCTCGGGCCGGTGGCGCCCCTGGTTCTGCCCAGGACGCCACCCTGGAGGGTACCACATTTGGCTATTTGTCGCCACGCCTCTGCTCCCAAAGCTTGTACTGCGCCGGGAGTATTGCGTTCGACCTTTTTGGAGCACACATCGTGTCACGCTGGTACCGTGCCAGTGTATACGGATGGCTCCAAGTCCCAAGAGGGGGTCGGCTTCCACGCCGTATCCCCTCTGTTTGAAGTCAGCGGGGCTCTACCAGGCGCTGCGTCTGTCTTCACGGCCGAGATGGTGGCAATACACCACTCGGTACGGGAGATTACGCGACGTGCCCGGTTCGGAGACCGGATTGTGATCTATAGCGACTCACAAAGCGCCCTGAGTGCTCTCGGGGCATTGGAATCTCCGCATCCCCTGGTTCGCGATATCCGTGACGCCACGGTTTTGGCGAGCCGGGCAGATGTCGAGATTATCTTCTGCTGGGTTCCTGGACATGTAGGAATTGCGGGGAATGAGCGCGCCGATGAGGGCGCCAAAGAGTCCGCGAGGACTCTGCGACCGGACCAGCGTTTCGCTCTTCCTCACACCGACTACATGGCAGGAATACGGGCAGCTCTTCGGACTGCTTGGCAAAGAAGATGGGAGACGGTCGAAGGGAACTTAAAGTTGCGTGCCATTGCGCCGCGACTGTTCCCATGGACCTATCCCCCAATGCCGCGGCGGCTTCAGGTTGCTTTCTGTCGTCTCCGAATCGGACACACTCGTGTGACGCATCGCTATCTGATGGAGCGCTCGCCTGCGCCCTATTGCAACGACTGCGTCGTCCCCCAGACTGTTCAGGACATTCTTGTCGAATGTCCCAGTCTGGGTGATCTTCGCGCACGATACCTGTCCCAGTACCGGGATGGGCGGGGTCGCTACCGCCTGTCCCTTGTGCTTGGGACAGATTCGTGCACACTGACTTGTGGACTTGTTGACTTCTTGGGGGAGGCCGGCCTTCTCCCTATTATTTAAGCAAGGTTTGTTTGTTTTTTTTGTTGTTTTTTTGCATTTTTGTTTTGTTTTTTGTTTGTTTGTTTTTTTTCCTTTAGTTGCACGCTCCTGCGCCGGGGGGACCTCTCCCCGACGCACCAGCTTGCTTCCTTTCCCCCTTTTGGGGTGTTGTTTTTTTTTTCTCTTTAATTTCATTTCAAAGTAGCCTAGAACTAGGCCAGTTTTAATACGCCGACTAATGCCCAAGTAGGCAGTCGCCAGATGAGCTCTTAAAAAAAAAAAAAAAAAAAAAAAATCATATTTATGCGAAGTCGTTTGCCGTTAAAATAGGAAAATACAGACATTTAAGAAGATTCCCGATGTATTTCGAAGTTTAAAGTTATTTCAAAATTTCTTTTAGAAAAGTTGTTCGTTATTAATAGCTAGTAGACGAATTAATTGCAACTGTAAAACGAAATATTTGAAGAAAAATTCACCATTGACGGTCCAATAAAATTGCGAGAAAATATTCCTTGATGTTGGATTGATTTTCTATTGGTTTGGGCTTCTGCCAAGAAATCGCTTCAAGGTCTCGTTGGCACGGTGAATACTTTCATTAATTCCTTTAATTTCCGAATCTTCAAATCCTGATTCATTGCGTTAAAAGAACCGACTTCTGAATTGGCCTTTCTGCAACACGCTTTTCATTTCCCCGAGCTCATTTACGAATCGCCCAAGGCAGACGCGATCAAACATAAATCTAATTAAAAATGGAGTGTAGCGCTAATGTCGATGTAAACTCGCCTTTACTGACGTCTTACACTATGAAATTTACAATAAAGAAAACCAGGTTGATGAATCGCAGTCATGATTTTATTAGTACCGATTTGGCAACTGCCTGCAATGGCATAAGTCGCCGTAATTATCTTATAGCCTAATGCTAGGATAAATAAAAACAAAACAAAAACGGAGACAAAACCAAAGACAAAAAAATACAAAAGAAGCAAGAAGGAGGAAGAGGCACGGTGAGGCGAGCATGCGACGAAGACCAAAGAGTCAAATAGTCCACAAGTCTCAGCCAGGATATTTTAAATAAGTTCGCAAAGAAAAGGGTGAAGTTAGGGAGAGTAAAATGCTTTGAAGGTTTATCCGAGCAGCCAATATATGGGGCTATTTAAGCGCTTAAGATTGCCAGGTCGTGGGACTCTGCTGAGTATGTTCTCATTCCACAACAAATGCCGGCAACTCGTCCCCTTTTCATCAAGATCCCAATATCCTTCGGCCTTCTTCAAGTCTACAAACAAGTTGTCTTTCGATCCTAGTAACCATAAAACCTAGTAATCAACCCCCGCTATATTGTGCATGTTCTTGTGATTGATCGGTAGCGCTCACCTATGACCCCATTTTTGCTCGAAAGGGTAACTATCAATTCTGATAGTTCCGGGCTCGAGTAATAAGAGTGGACCTAACTCTTTTTCCCATTTCGCCCACTCCTAACTCCATTCGTTATAAAATTCTTCGTAAGATGTGCAATGATCAATTGTCAATGCGTTTCTCTTATTTGTGTGCTGATGCCAATTTCACTCAGATTCTAAAGTTGGTGCGTCGAGGTGTGAATTGCTCCAGCTGTGTGTGTTTATGGAAAGGGGAGGGGAGGTGTCAATCCTGGTTCCTTCTACCAGCAATTAATTCAGTTAACATTTGACATCCGCCATTAATTTTTAGACTTCGTTTTTAGACTCAAAATTTGACGCCGTGCTAAAAGAGGTAGGGTAGAAAATCGCACATGCACAAAAGAAGTGTATGTCTCTGGATGTGTATATGTCTGATTACTGATTTGCGAATTGATATAAACTATTAACAATGGGATTTTAAGCTTGTATAAAATTGTAGTTGGAGGGCGACAGGATTACTGGGCCGTGTGCATGTAACTATATTTTGCTTGGGTTTAGGAAAGTAGGAAAAGCGAAAGATGGGGTGGGGGAGACATATAGCTTGAATAATCTAAAGAAGGGGTGCCCGAGACAGACCAGGAGGGCGTGTATTCCACAGAATCTGCCGCTACCCTTAAGGCAGATCCTCCCTGCGGTCGTTGGGTTCAGCATGGTAACTAACATTCCACCAGATGACAGCTGCCACATGGTTGGCCTTACAAACCCCCTTGTGAAAATAATTATCGCTAGTGGTCACCGAGTGGCAAGCAAAAGTGTCATCGCAGAAGGGTAGTGTGGTGAGACTGGAGGCTGTCGCGTTTGGACTCGTTAATGGACCGCGAGATCAGCAATGTGGAGCAGTGTTCCGAAGTAGCTGCGACGCGAGGGCAAATTCGCTTTTGCAGTGTGTCTCAACGTTTGTCTGGTGCGAGTTGAAGCAAGGATTGTAGGGAGTGGTCGAGGATACAGAGTAAAAACTTTGCTATGATGTTGAGGTTTTGAGGGGGACTGTGCGACCTGACGGAATTTCTGATCAGGCGACGCGAGTGGATTTGGCATTCGCCAGGATTTCCCTCGGCGGATCGAACGGGTCTATCCAGCGAGCGGATTCTTGGATGTTCGATTGCGAGTTCTGAAGTATCAGACAATGTTAGCTAGCGCAGGATTGAATGGAGGATTTGCCTTTGATTAATCTCTGGAATATTCTTAGTGGAGTTCTTCTACTTCGGAATGGCCCTCGTCTTTGGTAGGGTGGTTTATGCCCATTCCTGAGGGGTCGCTGTTATGTGTAACAAAACCTCATTCTAAACGACGAAATCACGATTTCTGTGCATGCATGTCGTGGTTCTTTATGCGCCCTAATGTTTACAACAGCCCCAAGTAGTCTCCTTTGTCTAACAAAACTAAACGTGGCGAAATCACGGTTTCCCCGCATGCGGCATTTTCTCTTAACTTCAGCGATTCCTCTTCAACCATCTGTTCAGTTTTGGTCCCTTTCCCATTCATTGGGTATTAGTTTTACTACCGATCCGCACTCTGAGTCTTTTTATTTTTGAGTAAGGACGTATAATTTAATAATGTAGAATCCGAACCAAACGTATAGCAGCGGCCGTGAAGTCGACCTCAATTGTAACACCGTCCGTCGACTTGCCTCCCCCGCTGTGGCTTACTTCGTTGTGATCGTAAGCGGTGTTTCCAATCTCCTTTGCGCCCCACCCAACTTCGTTTATCTTTATTAAACAACCGACCTTTAAAGGAGGGTAGAATGGTGCTTACCTGTAACGTTTAGCATATACCTAGCCGCCGCAGTGATCTAGGTATTCGTACATGTCAGACGTTTTGCTCGTGGGGGGCTTTAAAACACGGCACGTTCCAAGTCGAATTCTTATGTTTATCCCTTCATTTTCCCATTGTTTATCCATGATTACATATTGGATTAATCGCCCGTTAGATTATATCGGTTCTAGATTCGAAAATTGCATGTGGATTCTCTGGGTTCGTAATCTACCCATTCATCCTTTCAAATTGCGGCCTTTCGGGGAGACGTGTGTAGGTCTATTTTTCAGACAATTGCTCTCTGCCATTGTGGAGTGGGGGGGGGGGCTTTCTGATTCTCTTATTCTTTCCTCCTTTTGGAAGGATTGTGGCTCAGTAATAGGCGCCATTTTTTTTAATGTCTTTCATGACTCGCAGATGATTTAGTTGCACATCAAAAAAAAAACCCTCCTTCATTTTTCTGACTTTCTTTCACTTTGTTCGACCGAGGAAAGGGAAAATGTGATTTAGCGGCACCGAACCTTGTCTCCGATCCCTATCTCACCTGTCTCCCCGGGCCCCCTTTCCTTTCTTAGGGTCCCGTTGAAAACCACCCGAGCGTGTGTCCCTCTGCTGCTCCCGGAATCGCGCGCAGGCAAGACCGCACACTCAATTACGCCTCCCATTACTTTCGGCTGCTGCGTCTTTACAGAAGATTTCGTTTCCACCGCAAGATTCCTTCTCACTTTATCCTCTCTATTTCCTTCCTTTATCCTACCTACCTATGTCGTCCTTGTCTTGGCGGGTTGAAGTGACGCAGTTGTGAAAATGAGACCCTGTTGGTGGGAAGAGACGGGCGCAATCGTCGTCGCTCTTCGCTGCTCGGACAAAACCAGAATATGAAGTTTTGATTTAAGTGGTGAGGCTTCGGGGGCGGGGGTGCTTTTAGCCTCGAGAATCAGAGTTCAAAGGTTTAATTTGGGGAGAGAAAAAGGCTTCCGAGCGAAAGGCTGTTCATGTCGTCTCCTCTCTCTCTCTCTCTAATGCTATATGACCGTTCAAGAGAGGATTGAGTGGTTGCACTGAGTCTTCTGAGGAAGCAAATTGGCGCGAATAGGAGAACTCCCGTCAAAAGTAGCATTGCTTGCCCGAAATGTGGGCGGGGTAGGGAGGGTTCTTTTAAAATGATATTTTCTGCGAGAGGAAAAGGTGGATTCAACGAAACATTTCTCGCGAAATTGTGGGAGAGGATTCCCGTTAAAGCGGACATTTCTCGCGAAAGGACAGAGAAATTCCAGTCAAAATGACGTTTTGGGTGAGTGAATAAGACGGGCGAGATTTCGCTCCAGAATGGCATTTCCACAGAATGAAGCCCGAATAATGAAAATGAGTAGCGAACTCCCAATAATTGTAGCCGGCTGCTATTAGTAGCATGCTGGCTTCTTTAATTGGGCCCCGTTATAATGCGAACTCGATTGGTGGCTTTCGATTGATCTCCACCTGCATTAATTTAAATGCCCCGCCCCTTTAAACTCGCAAGAATCCACAGTGTAATTTGCTCCCTATGCAAAGGATGCACGACTCTTGGTCCCCGAGGATCCCTCGTAATTTTCTCTTTTGGTTTCTCGCGTTATACATCTTTCACACCACATTTTCACTTAGCACTTCATTAACCTTTCAACCCGCTAGACTCTAGACTGAGATATTACCACTAGTTTTGTTCCTTATTTTGTTCCTAATTGGTTTGTGATTTCTCTTGTATTTGGTGTCTGGGATGCAGATTCCAAAGTTCTTTGGTGTAATTTCGAGGCCCTTTGCCCAACACAACTCTCTTTATTCCTAGTTCGCACCTTTTACCTCGCCTTTTGGTGTCAAGAAGCCAGGATGTGTCGCCCCACTAATCGCGGATTTTCTTAAAACTATGGCTCCTACGTAAAATCTGTAGGACATTATTAGACGCCATTTCAAGATCGAATCAGCGCGGATTTCTTCGCCTTAGCAACTCTAGAGCCAGACCGGAGCTCGCGTTCGGACACCCGGAGGGAAGCGATCGCAATTCGGCCGGGATAATTTGATTCCCGCCCAAATTTAGTCTTAAAATGGAGTGAATAGATTGTAAACCTGTCCGCAAAACAACGACCCCCGAGAGTGTCGCTTGTGAGCTAAACAAGCACGTGGCTTTGTACTAAACCCTTTTGCGTAGTCGTGTTTTTGTACTACTTATTCATTTTCACTGCGTCTCACTTTACCACTATCGCTTGTGCGTTTACTACAAGCGATTTGGGGCGATCAGTCATATCTAAGGCATACTGGTTTGGGTAGTTTGAAATAAAATGTCCAAATTCCGTCATTCCGTTTGCTTGTGCAGTATTTCTTTGGCCTTTCCCAACTACTCGCACCTTCCGCTCGCTCACCCCGTGTCGGCTAAAAAAACTTAAGGAGAATAAAGTTGGTGTTGGCCAATGTAGAGCATAGCGAACGCAACAATACCTCCGACTTGGTTATTCTCGATATGATCGATATCTTAGTATCAAATAAATTCTTAGATGTGCCTTGTGTGTGTGTGTGTGTGTGTGTGTGTGTGTGTGTGTGTGTGTGTGTGTGTGTGTTTCCCTCGCGCTCAAAGCTTTTTTTTGTCACGATTCGCTCATTATTTGGTGACCCTCTTTCCTTCCCTATTAATTTCCTGGGGCACACCGCTCACTAGGGGCCGGGGTGGGTAGAGCAATCTCGGCCCCCAGGTGCCTATGTAAACGGACCCCTTCTCCCCCTCGCGCATTCTCGCTCTCGTCATGTTTGCGTTTCAGCTTTTGTTTACTAAATTTAATCTGGGCTGAAGGTTTAAAAAGCTCCCTTCAGACTCTCTTCAATTTAATATCGTGACCAGCTATCTGTGTATGGTTGTAGAGGAACATGGTGTGTGTATGGTTGTAGAGTCATATCTGTATGTATGGCTGTATGTAATTTCCTAAGCAAAGTCATAGTACGCCACTCTCATTTTGAAATTAGAATTGTTCGTTTTCTTTACGGGCCGGATTTTCAACCCTTTTCGTCCTTCTCCCCTTTGTCTTTCCTCTTCCCCAAATGCGCCATGCTGCAGCTCACATCTGGAGGATACGTGGCCTCCCGGTCTCAATGCCCACAGATGCGTTCCCTCCCGCCCCCACTGCCCGCAGGAGAATCGGCTACTTTATATCTTTCACACATTTCAATTTCTGGCCACCATTTGCTTTTCACATCTCACAAACTTTGTATTTCGTCTATTATAATAAACCCATGAGCAAATTTAAGTGGGAAGCGGACTTGTCGTGTTATTGGATTGGCCATGGTACAAAAATGTCCACAACAGACACGAGAATGAAGTGCATTGTATTTATTTAGAAAATAAAAAGGAAACTAACGAGATCACCTCTGCCCCTCGATCTCCACACTTGACGCCGTCATTCTTCCCTCAAAAGTAAAGTTTCCCTTATCTTCTAATCTGTTGAAAGCAGATCCGGGATCAATCAAAGGAGCACTGCAAGCAATGAGATCCAAAGATCAGCTTTGCCTGCAGAAGAATAAAGGACATGTATAGGATTGATGGATTATTCATGTTTTGTAATAGATGAAAGGTTTACTACAAAAGATGTTTTCTATTCGCCTATGCTTGTCATTCCAGTAATTTACTTCTTTTGCGCAACACCCATTTTGGTTTCCTTCACTCACAACAATGCTATTCAGCCATTAAGTAAACAATCAGATAAACATTTTACCTCCTATATAGTGAGCAAAATATCCTTTACTACGTACGGAAATACCGAATAAATATTTAAAGTTGGGTTTCTTTCTTTTGGATACCATTATATATATATATATATATATATATATATATATATATATATATATATATATATATATATATATATATATATATATATCTTTTAGTAATGGGGGAGATAGCAGATTTTCAAGCGAGTACCTAGTACGATACCACTATATACTCCTGATTCCGATGCGAGTACCGAGTACGAATGCCGAGTACTTATATATATATATATATATATATATATATATATATATATATATATATATATATATATATATATATATGAATAACGTTACAGCCACGAAAAACAATATTTACCTAATATCATTGATATTCCCTTAAAGTGGTATAGATATGTTGATGACATTTTAATTATTTTGCCTTTTAATATTGATGTAAATAATTTGCTTTCCAATTTAAATAACCAGGTACCTTCCATAAAATTTACTGTTGAATTAGAGAAAGACAATTGCCTTCCATTCTTAGATGTCTTAATACATAGGGAATCATTTAATTGCAATTTTAGTATTTATAGGAAACCAACCATCTTAATATTAAGATATCAATTTTTTCCTCTATGTTTTTACGTGCGTTGCGCATTGTCAGTCCTCAATATTTGGATCAGGAAATTCAATCTATAAGAAAAATCGGTGCCGACTTGTGTTATCCAGAAAATATACTTGATATTTGTTATAATAAAGCCAAAAAAAAGTTTAATAACGAAAGTACTATTGAGAAGGAAGCGCCCAAGAATATCCTCATTTTACCTTATTTTAATGGCTTTGAAACCGTAAAAACATTGTTAAAAACACTTAATGTAAATCTTGTTTCCTCTTATACTAATACTTTAAAAAGAATGTTAATAAAAAATTGCCCTAATGAAACAAATAACGTAATTTATAAAATCCCTTGTTTGGATTGCCCTTCATTTTATATTGGGCAAACTAGCAAGGATCTGAATGTGCGTATTAAGCAACATAAGTACTCTGTAAGCACTGGGCAAACATCAAATGCCATTTTTATCCATTTGAGTGAAAATTCCCATCGTATTAATTGGAAGGAGAGTTCTGTGATTGCCAAATCAAATGACTTTTTTTCACGAAATCTTTTAGAATCAGCTTTTATACAACTGACTTCGAATTTTAATCTCAGCCCTGGAATGTATTTTTTGGACCCTTGTATCAAAAGAATGTTTAAGAATGACTTTAAAGATAAAATTTCTGAATTAATGATTACCACATAGAAGTTATTTTAGCTTATTCATATAAAAAATATCTTTCCTCATATTTTTCTTTTGTCATATTTTCTAGTTATCATGTGTAAACTTTTTTTTTTTTATATTGCATATGTGATTCCCAAACCTTGCCCCCCCCCCCCTTCTTTTGTAACCCGTAAACTTTTTTTTTTTTTTTTTTTTTTAACCCTGATGGCTCATCTTGTTAATAGGTTTTTTCCAGGTATCTGGAGATCCCACCCCTTTTAATCTTTATATCCCATATTTTCATTAATAAGGTGTATAAATATCTTTCTCTTTTTCCCTGTCTTTTAGTCTGCTCAGTAAAGGACCATTAGTCGAAAGGCCTCGCAGTTCTCCGTTGTTTCATTTTCCTCGTGGCTGTAACGTTATTCATAAATTCCTCACGTTCCTTATTTTCGTGATTCAGTTATACATATATATATATATATATATATATATATATATATATATATATATATATATATATATATATATATATATATATATATAATATATACGTACGTGTTTGTTTATTAGTAAATATTTATATAGGTTTCTATTCATTTGTTTTAAGAATATAAGAATAATACTACTGAATAATGGGGTTTTGTTTAATTTTTCAAGCTATTACACAAGCTATTACAAAATAGAATACTTGGCATCCAATTATACAACTAATTTTCCTTTAGCAACCAAATAAAAACAACAGACAATATAGGTGTAAACTTGAATATTAGTCGTACTCCAAAACCAATATTCTTAGATTATAGTACAGGAGCCTCAGCATTTCCCCCGTTTCACTTTGCAGTCTGTTTCTTCTTGGCGTATAAATATTGCCTCCTAGGCTGAAAATTCGTTCACTCTCGACAGATGATGGAAGGGCTGACAAATATTTCCTTACCGCAGATGTTAAGAAAACAAAATTGGTTTTGTTTTCTTTCCACCATTGAAGAGGATCATCTTCAATCTTGGTAACACCCAAGTTCTTATATTTATAGATTTCTTGGTTGAGATCTGTCCTTTCACTTCTTTCTCCTGGTGCTGCAATTACTCTTGCTTCACCTTTTTTCTTTTTCTTTAGATCAGAAAAGCATCTTGCAAAACTTAAATTGAAATCATCACTGTTTTCATCATCAAGAGAATTATCTGATGAATCAATGGGTTGTAAATCATATGAAGAAGCCGATTTGCTGGCATTATTAATTGTCCTCATATCCTCTAATAACCACTTCACAATAGTTTCTTCAAAGGACTGACTGTCATATTTATCTTCCAAAAAATTGTTTTTATATCTTAGATCAAGATATGTTGCCAGGATCAAGTTTTTTAAATATCTCTTGAAGCGTGTATTAAATGATACTTTCCATGCCGCTAGCTAGAGTTGTCCCAAGACCTGCAAATAATCCTTTCTGTTCTCCCATATAAAAAAAATGGCAAAATACTTTAATATGGGAAATGGTTGAAGATGCAGTGACTTTTGAACTGCTCAGAAAATCGGTACAATCAACAAATTGTTTCAATATTTTAAGAAGTTTCTCCAAGATTTTCCATTGATTAGCTTCTAAGCAATTTGGCTTTGGATGGTCGCTGCAGTATGAAATTAGGGCCCTTTTTTGTTCAGACACTCGACATCATGTAATACTGACTGTTCTACCTGGTTGGAACATCTTGAGAGAATGATTAAAATGACCAACTATTTGTTTGCATGTAAATATGCTATATTTTATATATCTTTGTGCAAAAATGGCATCGTTAATTGTGAGCTGCATTGTATGTAAAAACAGGACAAAGACTATTTCAGCATGTACAGCCAAGTTGGTTGCATCGTCTCTAACAAGAAGGTGGATTTTCTTGTCAGGAATATCAAATTGATTGAGAGCTTCTTTAAGTACATCGTTAATATTTTCAGCAGTGTGAGATACTGACATGAGGGATACTTGAAGAATTGCACTTTTGGTTTCCATATCTTCGGTGATCCAATGCGATGTGACACTGAGAAATGAAGAGTTAGATGAACTAGCAGTCCAACCATTACTTGTTAATGATATATGACTTGTTTCGTTTATGCTGTTTCGTATTTTACCTTTAACTTTAGCAAATATTTCTTGGACGACGTTTTCTTTGATGTATTTTCGCGAAGGAATTTGATAATTTGGACAGATGTGGTTCTTCAGCCTCGTAAAGCCCAATCCTTCAGCTATAGAAAATGGTTGCTGTCATTTATATCCCGAATCTTTCGTCGCTGAAAAACATCTAAAGTTTGCTGTTTGCCAGACTCATCAGAGAGTTTTTTTTCTTTTTAGTTTGAGATGTAAACTGATCTAGCAGTGAGCTTTTCCTTTCTTCTTATTGAACAAATTCGAAGTATTGAAATTGCTACGATTTGATCCTCGACCAATCTTCATACTACAGAGCTTACATACAGCCTTACGTTCATCATTTTCATGTACATTGAAAGATTTCCAAACGAGGCTTTTCTGTTTGAAGTTTGAACCCTGAAAATGAAACATTTTAATAAATTGATCTGGTTTTATTAGGAGAAACGAAATTCTATAAGATATAAAAATAATAAGAGGTAGATAGTTGTGTATTACGTACCATAGTTAAAATAAGATGCGTTAATTTATATGAAGTATGTTCGGCAGTTTTGAAAAAGAGATCAAGAAATATTTTTCAATTGGCGCTCTTTATTATTAATCTAAGCACATTTAAGAATATAATCCAATACATTATAATTGAATGTATTCGAACTAGTATTTAATAAATCATCGAAATCAATAACATCTAATTACTGTTCCATTTCCATTTATCATTTAATTAAATAAATACAGCAATTACACATACGATTTCAAATGTCATTGCAATTTCAGGATATCATTCACACTAAATGCTAACCTTTGACTATCATAGGAATTACGTATGTTAGATTGATTACGCACTACCTGGGTAACAATAGTAATTTCATCGTAACCGTTTTGTAAGTGCAGACTGTTTTTCTTAATGCTTACGAGTAACTGCATGTTAAGAACTGTCTCCAATTTCTGAGAGTTCAGTCGTTGCCCTGATGGTAAGAGGCAACGACCTCTACCTCAGAGGAGGTAAGGTAGGCCCTACAGGCGAGATCCTTCAGACGGTCATGGGGACTGTGGATGCTTCTGAGAAGAGGTCCAAGCCGGATCGCTCGCTCGAGGAACGTCGCATTGAACCGACGACTAGGAGATTTATGTACCTCGGAAGAGGTGTTTTTTGTTGACCCCTACCGCATCTTTTATGGTAGGAACGATCTCTACCAAAGGGATGGGATGCATCTTTTCTTTACAGGAAAGGCTGTACTCTCAAACCTAATACAAGATGTCACCCCTGGAACGACTTTCGCGGAGGTCGCTCGAAGGGGTGCCACCACACCACCAAAAGAGAACAGAGAGACAAGTAAGACGGGAAACGAAAGATTGTAGGGAGTCCTACACTCAGGGACTCCCTGAAAGTTTTTCTCTTTAATGCGAGGTCTATCAGAAACAAGTTTCTTGAACTTCGTGACCTCGTAGCAACAGAAGAACCTGAGATGATGGCCATAACGGAGTCGTGGATAAAAACCTCAAGCCGAGATTTTGAACGTGAATTCACGATTCGCAGTTACCAGCTCTTCCTCAAAGATAAGCCAGACAGAGAGGGTGGCGGTGTTATGTTGTATGTCATGGATGCTCTAAACTCGACGGACTGCAACATCGTATCCGACCATGAACTACTAGGTGTTGACCTAGAGATAGATCCTGCCAGATACAGGACCCTGGTGCTTTACAGACTCCCTGTCCAACAATTAGAACAGTTCAGGAGTCTGTACCAGCTGTTGGGGCAACTTGTAAAATACAGTGTGTATCGTCATGGGGGATTTCAACACACCAGTTGACTGTGAAACGAGAGAACGCACTACTGGAGTTCGCGAACGAGTTCCTGACTCATTGGGTAAGAGATCCAACGAGAGGAGAAAACTATCCTCGACTTGGTTTTACCTCTGAGGATGACATCGTTGAAGACCTCTCTGTTGGCGAAGAGCTCGGTGGCAGTGACCACTGACTAATTAGACTTATAGTCAAAGTCCCGAAGGCAGGGCCTGCAACTAGTAAATCGAGGAAACTTGATTTGAGAAGAGCAGACTTTGCAGGTCTTCGTGCTGGACTGACTGACGCGAGGTTAGAAGTGTGCGAGGCTGTTGAAGACTCGTGGAACAGTTTCGAAACCACATTCATGAGTCTTCAATCGCGTTTCATCACTTTGAAATGTCCCCGTCAGTCTTCTGTTCAACCAAATTGGTTTAATCGAGAAATCGGCCAACTGCTTAGGGAGAAGAGAATTGTGTACCGGCAATCGAAGATCTCAAGTGACTTTGACGAATACCGGAGGCTAGCCAGGAGAGTGAAGTCCAGCATAAGTGCGGCTAAACGGTCTGAGGAACTCCGAGTGTCGAGACTTTGTAAAGAGAATCCCAAGGAGTTTTTCGATATGTAAACAGCCGTAAACCAATCCGTCGAACGATTGGCCCTTTGAGGAATGAAGAGGGGACATTAAAGCACTCAGCTGCAGAAAATGCTAACCTCCTCAACGACTACTTCTCTTCAGTGTTTACTGAAGAGTGACGTCCCATCCCCTATCCAACGGATTACTATTCGGAGGGGGGGGGGGAGCTGGAGGAGATGGACTTCACCTAAAGAGAAATAAAAAAAAAGATCAGTGACCTAATGACGAATAAGTCACCTAGCCCGGAGGGGTTTATACCTAAAGTGTTGAAAGAAGTGCGCGATCAAGTGTCACGACACCTGAGCGCAATCTTCAACATGTCAATCCGGACCGAATGCGTTCCTAGGGACTGGCGTGAAGCGGAGGTGACTCCTATCTTCAAGATAAGAGACCGTAGCCAACCGTCGAACTACCGACCTATCAGTCTGACTTCGATAGTCGGTTAACTCATGGAAAGCATCATGATGGACAAAATGACGTCGCATTTAGAGTCAAAGCTGCTACCTAGGAGTTCTCAGCACGGCTTCCGAAGGCAACGGTCATTCCTGACGAACCTTGTGGAATTCTTCCACTTCGTCTTCAGTGAGCACGATCGAGACAAGGCGGTGGATGTGGTCTACTTAGACTTTGAGAATGCCTTTGATAAGATACCACACCGTCGCCTTCTCCGGAAAGTTTGAGCGTTGGGCATAAACGGAAAAGTAGCAGGCTAGATAGAGAACTGGCTAAATGGCAGACGGCCACGGGTGGTGCTGAATAGACAGGCTTCTGAGTGGGTGCCCGTTACTAGCGAAGTGCCTCAGTTCTGTCCTGGGACCAGTACTTTTCATCATCTATGTTAACGATATGGATGGTGACATAGTTGTGAAGATTTCTAAATTTGCCGATGTGCCCGCTCGACTGCTAGTCCAAAGGTACCCTCATTGAATGGACCATAAGCGGCAAACGGCAACGGGGGTTGTTGAATGGACAGTCTTCTAAGTGGGTGTCCGTTACTAGCGGTGTTCCTCAAGGTTCTGTCCTGGGACCAGTACTTTTCATCATCTATGTTAACGATATGGATGGTGACATAGTTGTGAAGATTTCTAAATTTGCCGACGATACCAAGCTTGGTATGAACGTTGCAAAGGAAGGAAACACTGCCCGCCTACAAGAAGATTTCCGGAAGATTGGGGAGTGGTCGGACACGTGGCAAATGGCTTTTAACGTGAACAAATGCAAAGTAATGCATATCGGCCACCGAAGCCCCAAATCACCCTATATCCTTAAGGGCAGCGCTTTTGAATGCACTTATACCGAGAAGGACTTGGGTGTAACTATCACTAGTGAACTCAAGTTCTCGAAACAGTGCATTGAGGCGGAGAAGTAAGCCCAAAGGATGCTAGGTTACATAAAGCGACAGTTTGGATATCAGAATAAGGAGATAGTACTCTGTTTGTACAACTCCCTTGTCCGATCGCACCAGGAGTATGCCGTACAATTTTGGAGTCCTTCGTTACGAAAGGATATCGCGAGATTGGAACGTGTGCAAGCCAGGGCAATCAAACTGATTCCCTCTATCAGACACAAAGGTTACGAAGATAGGTTATGGGAATTAGATCTGTTCTCCCCTCGAGACCCGGAGACTGCGTGGTCAGCTTTTCGAAGTGTTTAAAATACTTTGAGGCTTCGTCAATGTGGACTACAGGGATATTTTCCAGCTTAGCGCGAGCAGAACAAGAAATCACGGCTACAAACTTGAGCTGAAGCGTTACCACCGCGATCTGTGTGGGAAATTTTTCACATATAGCATCTGTGGTACTTGGAACGCACTTCCAGTGGAATTTGTCAGTAGCAATTCTGTTGAATAGTTCAAGTCGAGACTAGACAAAGTCTTGAAAAATCGCTGATTGGGCACATAAACAGTTGTGCGTCTGTTCCTCGAGGGTTTCAATTGACACTTTCGGGAACTAGTCCTGCTCAGCTGTTATGCCAAAGGTACCCTCGTTGAATGGACCGTAAGGTCTACTTAGGGTACTTAGTTTCCTTGTGACTCTCTTCCTCCCTCCCCCCCTCTCTCCCTCTCCCTTTTCTCTTTCTCTCTTGTCTATACATATAAACACTAGACATTATGCTCATGGGATCATATCCACATTAAAAACAGTCGAGCACACACTTCATCGTTGTGATCCGTCCACTTTGGTGGATAGGATTCATTAAGCTCCAGCCCTTCATCATAAAAATTTCAAATTCCAAAATAAAGTTATTCTTATTAAGTCGTTTATAAAAATTCAAATACGAACTTATTTGGTCGGACATCCACAAGAGGAACTCGAATCACAAGAGGAACTCGAATGTTGTTCCAACCCGGAACTGGTGACCATGCCACAATCAATCAAACTACCAACCCTTTCGCCACAAGTTGTAGCGAGGGAAGTCGGTTCTTTCTTGACAATGTCCGACCAAAAAAGTTCGTATTTGGATTTTTCTATTCCCTTTTTTAGTGGGGGAAATATATGTTAAGTGCACTGATGTGATCGAACGCCTTAGAAATGCTGATCTGATCCCCTGAGATAATGCATCTTGTTTATATGTGTAGAGAAAAGAGAGAGAGAGAGAGAGAGAGAGAGAGAGAGAGAGAGAGAGAGCGAGAGAGAGAGCAGAGATCGTATATCAATGAACCTGACACAAACTCCAAACTCGAGTGGGAGATAACGATGTTGGAAAGCAGAATTATTGGTGTTACAGACAGGTCAAGGGCCAGTAAATAATAGTTATAAAGCTCTTGTGCCGGCGGAGTTTAAGAAGAAATGAATGAAGCTCACATAGTAGCTAAGCGACACCTAAGTGTAAGAAAGAACGAGCACATAAGTGTGCACAACTTTGGTTTACCCGAATCACTGCATAATATATATATATATATATATATATATATATATATATATATATATATATATATATATATATATATATATATATATATGTGTGACGAAAGAGGTGAAGTTCATTTAGTTTACTTGATTGTACAAACGTTTCGGATAAATGTTTCACCCAACTTCTGAAATGTTTCAAAGTTAAATAATTCAATAGATAATGGAATTTAAAAATAATAAATGTAGATAACACTGGAAAACATTTTAGGGAAAAAAACAATAACCTTTTGCGAACAGTTGTTAAACGAATTTAAAGTGAGAAATTTTTTTTTAGAAACATTGATTCTTGAATACTTACGGAAAATGGTCGGAGATTGTCTTTAGGATTTTGAAATCTGCAATAAATACATCAGTTTTGCATTGGATAGAATATAGCCGAACAGGTGAAAACTCTTCGATAGAACCATTCCGGTCCTGTACATGCTAATTCCCATTTTAGAACAGAATCTCGCCTTCAGCGAGCGCACCGTACTTCCTATGTAATTTCCCAATTGCATCCGAGGCAATTAAATTTGTAAATGACGGAGCGCTTGGCTTCTGGCGGGATTCTGTCTATACAATTAAAATAATATCCAAGGAGATGATTAATTTTAAAAATGATCTTAAATTCGGTATGATAAATGAATTTATTTAATATTGTTATTTCTTTAGAGAATTTTTGGTTTAAGAAACCCATATCCTGGAAAACTATATAACGGGTGTCTTTGCATACATTAGAAAGTTTAATTTTGGATGGTAGAGGTTGTTACTCTATTTTGTCGTAATTTTCTCTGCCAGCGACACGGGAAAGCCCTTTCCTTTAAAATAATTACACAAAAATTCAACTTCATTGTGGAAATTAGTGTAGGTTGAGCAAAAGTTGTAGGCACGGAATATTGTTGTTTTAATGGCACTGATTTTAAACGAAAAGTCGCAGAATGACTAAACTTCTTCAGCTTATGCGACTATTCATTGAAGATCAGTGCAATAAAAACACTAATAATCCGTACCTACAACTTTTGCTCAACCTACACTAATTTCCACAATGAAGTTGAGTTTTTGTGTAATTATTTCAAAGGAAAAGGCTTTCGCGTGTCGCTGGTAGAGAAAATTACGTCAAAAATGTTAAACAACCTTTACCATCCAAAAGACACCTGTTATGTTATGTAATTTTCCAGGATATGGATCTCTTTAACTAAAAATGAAAAAAAAAACAATATTAAAGAAATTCATTTATCATAGCGAATTTAAGATCATTCTTAAAAATAATAATCTCCTTGGACATTATTTTAATTGAAAAGACAGAATCCTGCCAGAAGCCAAACGCTCCCTCCGTCTGTCAAAGATAGAGAGAGAGAGGGAGACGAGTAGGGCAGAAAGAACCCGCCATCAGCTTCTCTTTGAGGTAACCCGTTTGATAAGACGCCGTATAGCGAGCCTAATTGTAACAACGAGAGGTTCCGCGAGATGGCGTAAAGGTCTAAATTCATTCCCGGCGGCTCTGTATAGATAAAATAAAATCCACTTCCGGCTGGCCCATATAAATAGTTAAGCGTTGGCCTGGGAAAGATTAGTATTTTGAAAAAGAGGAGGCGACGCAGAAGAATTCTTTCTCTCGGCATCTCTTACCTCAAGCGCCCGAGGACAAGAAAATTAAATAAGAAAAAATAAGAACTAGGAACGAGGAGACTCCCACACTGCTGTTTTCGACTCAGCTTCTCCGCGGCGAGATACTCCCTCGATTCCGCCTTTCGAGCCTAGCAGTGGTTGTTAGAAGACAGGTTGTATTCTCCTTCATAACTTTAAGCAGGCCGAGTGCAAAACCAATCGTTTCGTTGAAAAGCAATCAACCTCGACGCTCATATCCCCCTCCTTCCTCCCAAGCCTTTCTCTCGGGTGGCAGATCCACCCGGCATGGTAGTTTCCCTTATGTCGGTCGTGTACGTTTGTGTGTACGTGCTCACGGCTCCTGCCTGGAGCTGACATGTGTAAACCTTTTGCCCATTTAGTTCTTTAGTATTTCTATGTTGTATCTATTATTTTATTTTTGTTTGTACAGTAGTAAATATTATTTTGCTTCATCCATTTTTATATCCAGAAGCTCCTAGTTAGTTGATTTAATTCGGCCAAGGAAAATAGTTACTCCTACTCGATTTAGTGCAACCCACGTTTAAAGTGCATTATTCAGGGCAAGGCCTAATCGCAGTGTCATGCGTGCTTGCCACGTTCCTTTCTGAGTCAAAGGAAGCAAGCGGAGGTCAGGAAATCTAACCTGATCTACGACATAGAATAATAAATAAATATATATATATATATATATATATATATATATATATATATATATATATATATATATATATATATAAAACTAGTGTCAGAAAACTGTGGAGAAATAATCTTGCATAGGCTACTTACAATGAATTTTTTTTGACATTATCCTATTGACTTTTTGAACTTATTTTTATAAGTTCTAAAGAATATATTTTAGTGACTGGTTCACTAATTCTACCAAGTGGAATTTCTGTTTCTTTATTGCCCCATATACTCTACCATATTTGAAAGATTCACTAGGAATTGCATTTTTTTTCTTTTATTTGGCGTATTTGGGTAGATGCCGAGGATATCGTCTCAATCCCAGTAAGGGGATTTTTGCTAAAATCTCGACTCCAAAAATTATTCCGAGTGAGCGAACGGAATAAATTTCGCATTGTGCTAGATAATTAGTTGTTTTTTATGGTCTATCCCCTCCCCCCCTTGTGATTTTATTTTGGGGTTAAGCTAAACCCATTTTCACTTCACCTAGTGCTTCTGAGTGAAAATAATAGAGTAAATTACGATTTAATCGGCTTCGACAACCCCGCTAAGTTCTTTTGTTTTTTAAAAATTTTGCGTTAAAGTTTGGTAAACACGACAGCATCTCGTCTTTCGAAGTTTTCAAAGCACAAGGTAAGTCTCTCTTGGACTAAATGGTAAGGATCTAATGGCGTGCATCCAAGAGGAAGAGAGAACATTAAGAGCGGCAATAAAGGAAAGAGAAGAGAGAAAGTGAAGAAAAAATGTAAAGAAGAAATAGATGAAAGAGAGAAAATTCGTTTCCTTGAACTGAAAATGACCAGGGCCAGAAACGAAACGCTATTAATTAATTCGAGGACCGAAGCGCATCAAACCGCGTCCATAAAATGCCCGTTTTTCAAGGAAGGAGAAGATTTCTGCTCATACCTCACTTCGAGGAAATTTTTCAGGTTAATCAGTGAGATATTGAAATAGACGGTGTCGCCAAGTTGTTTCCTTTACTTAGTATCCATCTCAAGAACATCTTCATCTCGCTCCCATCATAGGCAACCATCGATTATTCCACGTTAAAAGCAGAATTGCTTGCTGCCTATAACATGACTCCGGACTGTTACTGTGTAAAGTTCCGGGACTGTCGGCTCCAGCCTAATCCAACATTCCGTCAATTTGTATATTCGCTACAACGTAATTTTAATTTCTGGTTATACGCGTCCAAAGTTCCCCAGCAATACGAGGCTTTGGTTGACTCCGTCCTCAAAGACCAATTCTTGGCGTCACTTCCGTCACAGATCAGATCTTTCGTTAAAGCCCGAAAGTGCCTAACATTTAAAGAGTGCATCGAGGAGGCGAATGTATATGCGGCTAGTCATAATTGCTATCCATAAAGAAGGGAAGAAAACGGAACCACACTTCCAAAGCATAGGCTCATAAAACCAAATTCGTTCTCCACAACTGGGATAAGTTCATCAAGATTACTTGTCCGTCTAAACCTAAACCCCTTTTTCCCTGCCAGACAAACGTGAGTTAAAACCCTTATATAATCCATCTGATTCGTCGTTCCCCAGGAGAACTATCGTCTGTTACTCCTGTAGAGTAGAGAGTCATGCAAGAACTAATTGCCATCAGAATTCTCAATTTAGAGGCGGCCATCCCCACCAGGTGCACAATATAAGTGCTACGCCTGCTCAACCGCCGTGGCGACCAGAAGTACCTCTCCCTTCAATCGAAGAGAGTTCCGCTGGCCATCAGGAGAACTTTCTGTTTAATAAAAGCACTCCTGGAGGTCTCCATTTCGAAACTGGAGCGGTGAACGGTTGCCGGATCTCAACTCTTGTGCGCGACACAAGGTGTACGTGAATCGTGATATCTGAAAAATTTCTTCCACCTGTAGCTCCGGATCACTACAAGTTTGCAACAGTGCATGCTTCCCTGGGGCGCGCTAACATATTTTCCATTGTAAGATGCTACATCCAGTGCGCCTACTTCACTGGCTGGGCTGAGGTCGTCGCAGCGCCCATCAAGTTCTGTGCTGCTTTAATTGACCAGAGTCCGCGGGTATCCTCCTCCTCCGTGGCTCAACCCGTGACCACCCGATCTCAAGTGGTTAAAAAATCGGAAGCGCCCACATCTCTGGAAACCCCTGGCGCTTCAAATTGCCCAAATGTCCTGAACAAAGACTATGAAGAATCAGAAAGAATGTGAATCTCTTCGCCACCTATGCATAAAGGCACAAAACAAGTCACGAGAGTGCATTAGAGGCAACAAGATAATCTCTTTCATTATTAAGGATGACCTTTACCGTGTTTGCTCAGCAGATAATAACACAGTCCTAAGTATTATGTGTCCCTTGCTCCCATGTCAAACTTATCCTTCGAACCGCCCACGATAGTCTTCTCGGGTCATTTTAGCCACTCTAAGACGGCATAACGGGTCTTTAAATATTTCTCTTGGCCAGGCGCATTGGACGAAATCCTGCGTTACTGACGTTCCTGCGACATCTGCCAGAAGACCGCGATTACAGGGGGAGTCCAGCCTGCACCCTTACAGAAGGGCTCAATAATCTCCGAACCCTTCTCCTGAGTGTCGATTGACTTGATTGTGCCGATTCACACACTTTAAAGTTAAGGCCATAGTTATGTTCTAACTCTGGTCGATTTTGCCACCAGATTCCCGGAGTCTGTGCCACTTAGAAGATTGATAGCATCTTTTGTGCCGAAGCACTCCTCACGATTTTCTCCACTGTTGGGACGCCGAAAGAGATACTGTCGGATCGTGGGCGCCAATTTACGTCCAAATTAATAGAATATGTGGGCAAGTGGCTCATGATAAAACCCTTGTTTACGACTCCGTTCCGGAACACCCAGCCCTTAACTGGAATGTGCAAAAGGGTAAATGGCAGTCTCAAAGCCATCCTGAAGAAATTATGTGCCGAGCAGCCAAGGGAATGGCACATTTATCTTCCGTCAGCTCTCTTTGCGTATAGAGAAATTCCCCATCGCCCCTTGGGTTTCGCTCTGTTTGAATTACTATACGGAAGGAATGCACGAGGCCTCTTGGGCATTTTAAAGGAGCTATTTACAAATTAAAAACTGGATCAGGAAATCCAATCTTCATACTTGTATCTGCTGAACTTTCTAGAGAGGTTGGAGAAATGCGCCGAAATAGCGTATAAAAATGCGGATGTTAACCTGTATAAATATAAAACTTACTTCGTCTACAAATCTGAAAATAGAAAATTTAAACCAGATGCGGAAGTTTTGTTGTTGCTCCCATCTGAAAACAAAAATTACTGAGCCAATGGAGCGGCCCCTATCAAGTGATCGAGAAACGCGGCCCCGTCGATTATTTGATTGAAACGTCAACAAGAAGGAAGCTTTTCCACGTAAATCCTCTCAAGAAGTATCACCGACGCGCATGGGCTAACCAAGATGTAGCTATAGATGAGGAATGGCCAATGAAGGCTAATTATCCCATGGACCCCCTAAGTGTAGTGCAAGAATACCCCTTACACGTCTTGCCAGCTATTGCCTCTTCAGAAAACCCATCTACAAGCGCTCCTGAGGCTATTCGGTGACGTCCTCAGGAAATGCCTGGTTGTGCAGCCCAATTGAACACAACATCTAATTGACCACCCAAGAACCCGTCCGATCTAACCAGTATACGCTGTCCATACATCTGAGAGAAGCATTTAATACTGAGGTTGACAAGCTGTTAAATTTGAAAATATTAGAACCGTCAAAATCAGATTATTGCTCTCCGGTTGTTATGGTTAAGAAACCAGATGGATCATACCGGAGATGCATCGATTTTAGGAAATTAAATTCTGTTACCGTATTCAATTCAGAACCGAACCCCCTTTTTGACCCAGATCTTCATTGTTCTGAGAAAGCCAAATTCATAATCGTGCTGGATTTTTGCAAGACTTATCAAATTTCGTTACGAGAAGAGGTCAAGAAATACACGGCTTTCACAACTGAAAGGGGTCTGATGCAATTTCCACGACTCCCCTTTGGTCTTATAACTGCATGCAGTAATTATAATCTGATGATGAGAAGGATATTAGATGGATTACCAAATATATCATTCTATTTTGATAATATTTATGTGGCTACGAATCAATGGAATCAGCACCTGACTGCTCTACAAGTACTTTTACTAAAACTTCAGGACCATAATCTAACTATTGGTTCCACTAAGTTTCATTTCACCTAAAGTACAATTGACTATTTAGCTTTCGTATTGGAAATAACCAGCTAGCTCCCCAGGAGGATAAAATTCCAGCCATTGTTGAAATGCCTCTGCCCGCGACCAAGACGCAATAAAGATCCTTTATGGAATCCGCGTCCTTTTACAGACGTTTTGTTCAGAATTTCGCCTCACTCTTCGCTTCCTTGTCTGAGCCTTTTTTTTTAAAAAAGACCCCGAGTGCCTCGTATGGATCCTGCTGTCGGTTAAGAGTTTTAATCAATTTAAGGGAAAACTCGCGTCGGAGCCAATATTACGTTTGCCCAATCCCCGATTAACAGGTTTGTCATTCGAATAGATGCCAGCAACGAGGGAATAGGCTATGTTCTAGTTCATTACGGGAAAAAATGATAGAGCTTTCCCATCGCATATGCAAATCGGAAATTGCTACCCCGCGAAAAGAACTACGCAGTGATTGAGCGAGAGGCACTCGCAAATAATTTGGAGATTAAAAGGATTAAAATGTTTTGGGAAAGGAAAGAATTTGTAATAGAAACGGACCATAAACCCTTGTCCTACCTGCGAAATGTAACCCCCCCCCCTCACACACACAATAATGGTCGTCTAATGCTCTAGAGTTTGTTTTTACAAGAATTTCAATTTAGGATCTTTTATATTAAAGGCTCCGATAACTATGGCCGATATCTTAAGCAAGAATCCATTGAATTCCTCTTCGAACTGACCCTGATTGAGAGTAAATTTTTCTAATTTTTAAGATTGATTTTTTTTTGTACATATGCTCAGGCAATATTTTCATTAAGTTTAAGGGAATATGTACCTTTTTTTTAATTTAATTTTTGTTTGTATAGTAGACTGATTGTGCTAACTTTATACGACTATGGACCCGAGGCAGGTGAGCCTCCTTCTTAAAGATATTTGTTGATAATTGTGGTTATTGTTATTTTTTCTTGTACTGGTAATCCTTATACTCCCCAGTCCATCTATGTGGATTTTTTTTTTAATTTAGTGCCATGTATTTTTTTTCTGTTGTTTCGAAATTACGATATATACCGCCTTTTTGTCATTATTGAATGTCCCTTCTCTCCGGAAGTTCCATCTTGAGGGGGAAGGAGATTATTAAAGATGAGAGAAATGGAGATCAGAGATAGAGAGGGACGGGTAGGACGGAAAGAACCCGCGATCGGCTTCTTTTTGAGGTAACTTCCGTTTGATAAGACGCCTTATAGCAAGCCTAATTGTAACAACGAGAGGTTCCGCGAGATGGCGTAAAGGTCTAAATTTACTCCCGAAGTTTGTATAGATAAAGTAAAATTCACTTCCGGGGAGCTCGTATAAATAGTTAAGCGTTGGCTTGGGTAAGATTAGTATTTTGCCAAAGAGGAGGCGACGCAGTAGAATTCTTTCTCTCAGCCTCCCTTACACCAAGAGCCTGAAGACAAGAAAATTAAATAACTAGGAATGAGGAGACTCGCACACTGCTGTATTCGACTCTGCTTCTCCGCGGCGAATACCCCCTCGATCCCTCCTTTCAAATCTAGCAGTAGTTGTTAGAAGACGGGTTGTATTCTCCTTCATAACTTTAAGGAGACAGAGTACTAATCGGCCAAGTGCAAACCCAACTGTTCCGTTGAAAAGCAAACGAGCTCGACCCCCATAACCTCTCCTCAAGCCTTTCTTAGGTACAAAATCCTCGGTCGGCAGATCCACCCGGAAGGGTAGTTTCGCTTTTGTCGTGCACGTTTGTGTGTACCTGCTCACGGCTCCTGCCTGGAGCTGACGTGTGTAGACCTTTTGCCCATTTAGTTCTTTAGTATTTATATGTTGTATCCATTATTTTATTTTTGTTTGTACAGTAGTAAAGATTATTTTGCTTCATCCAGTTTGATATCCAGAAGCTCCTAGTTAGTTGATTTAATTCGGCCAAGGATAATAGTTACTCTTACTCGATTTAGTGCAACCCACGTTTAAAGTGCCTCATTCATGGCAAGGCTAATTGCAGAGTGTCCTGCGGTCTTGCCATGTTCCCTTCTGAATCAAAGGAAACAAGCGGAGATCAGGAAATATAAACTGACCTACAACACCGTCATTTACAAATGTACTTGCCTCAGATGCAATTTGGGGAATTACGAGTACATAGGAAGTAGGGTGCGCTCGCTCAAGGCGAGATTCTGTTCTCTATATGGAAATTGGCCACAGGACCCGAAATGTTCTATCAAAGAAAAGTTTTCACCTGTTTGGCTACATTCTATGAAATGTAAAACTGATGTATTTATTGAAGAATTCAAAATCCTAAAGACCATCTCTGACCCATTATTCGTACGTACTCTAGAATCAATGCTTATAAAATATATTTCTCACTTTAAATTCTGACTCCTCTTCCCAGGAACTCGCTACTTCTTCTCTAAAATATACCAACCCCCTATTTTTTTCTCTCTTCCTACACCCCTCACTTTCCGCGCCAGTCTTCGTTTAACGACTGTTCGCAAAAGGTTAGTGTTTTTATTCCCTAAAATGTTTTCCAGTGTTATCTACATTTATTATTTTTAAATTTCATTATCCATTGAATTATCTAACTTTGAAACAACATTTCAGTAACCTGTACAACTCTACATTCGCCACCCATCGCCCATATTAAAAGTCCGACTTATCTATTACAACCCCAAAATCTTTTGATTGTTTTTTAAATTTAAATTATTAACGTATAATATTAGTTAGTTTTTCAGGAACTTTTGTAAATAGTTCCAGTACGAGAAGATGGGTGAAACATTTACCCGAAACGTTGTACAATCAAATGAACTTCCTGCAAACTAAATTACAGCTCAATACGAGAATCCCTTATCAATATATATATATATATATACGTGTGTGTGAGGAAAAATATATAATTGGTGGAGAATCATTATTTTCCTTAATTACACCGACAGCAAGCCATTGGCATCGGTGAGTTAGTCCCCTGAGTCCGGAATCCTAGTAGGCTCTGAGGAATGCTATGGCGAGGAAAGTAGTCTCTATCAAGTGAAACAGCAAAAGGAAGAGTACATTTTGTGGTTGTAATTCCCATTTATATCCTTGGGTCTTTTTGGCAATTATATAATTTCCTCCGATGTAATTGATTCCCCAAAAGAACACAGATTCGCCAATCTTCAGTCCTGACAAACCGAACTTTCAGAATATAAAGATAAATTTCTTAATTTTCGGGTCCATATAGACTTCCTCCGAGCCATACTAAGGAGTTAGAAAATGAGATGATTGCGCCAATCAACATATTTTTAACAAATCTTTTAATGACGATATTGTTTCTGAAGATACTAAATTAGCAAATATGACTGCAATTTTTTAAAAGTGCGAGAAAAGTGATCTCACAAATTATTGGCCTATTTATTAGATTAACGTCGGTTGTTTGTAAACATTTAAGAGTTATTGTGAGACAATCGTGGATCACTTAGATCAAGGGTCGCCAAACCTTTTTCACAGTGAGCCAGATAACCGAGAGAGTGACGATCGTGGACCGCATAACCATTTTGTTCAATACAATATAGTGAATACACAAAAAATAAAGACAACCAACATATTTATTTCCCCAAAAGTTATCAAACAATGCGTCGTTAGCAATAAGATTGTATTGCTACACCCAGTGCGCACATATCCGAGTCTCACAAAATAAGCAGCAAAAAAGTTCAGTGAGATTTGTGAAACTGGCGTTCAGCTTTTAAGATATCATCAATATTTGCTTTGTAATTGCTTCATCCAATCAAGAGAATTCCTTTCAAATGTTCTTCTGTGGCACAGTGCAGTTGCGGGCCGGATGAACTGACCTCCTGGGCCATAGTTTAGAGACCCCTGACTTAGATAAACAATTTAATTAAAGACAACGAACACTGATTCAGTAGACTCCTCTCTTGTTATAATCTTTTCATGATGACGGGAAAATATTATAGTTATAAAGCCATAGACATTATTTAACTTGATTTTTAAAAAAGGAGTTCGATTCGGTTCCTCAAGGAAAACGTTGGTTCGAGAATTGGCTAACAAACCGTAGGCAGAGAGTGGGGATCCTTGTACAAGCGTTTGATTGGGCTAAATTCACTAGTGGCCCGTGTGAGTAGTCAGTTTTGGCTCGTGTCTTATTCATCTTCGTAAACGACTTGGATTCGGAATTACTAGTCAAGATTGCCAAATCCCGTACGAACTGCAACTTGGTCTTATCGCGGAACATACCAAAATCAAGTAAAAATGCTTCAAGATCTAGACAAAGTATTTAATTTTAATATGTGTCATGTAATCCCATCGGGTCGTGGAATGGAAACTTTGATTATCTGCTAAGCAGTTATCGATTAGAACATGAGCTTGGTATATTCATTTTGAGCGATTTCAATTTTCGATACCTTGCTTTTAAGTAGTTAAACAAGCAAGTAGATATCTCAGTTTTATTGCGAGAAATTGAATACGAGAGCAGAGAAATAGTAGTTCCATTGTTCAAATGAGTCGTGCGTCCTCAGTTGGAATATGTAGCGCAGTTGTGGTCTCCTTATCTGCAAAAGATTATCGCTTCCACGAAAATAGTACGACAAAGTTGACTGCAGAGCTGCGAAATACCCTATGAAGACAGTTAATGAATTGAAATTGCTTTAACAGCCAACTGATAGAAGTCTTCAAAATTTTTAAAGGCTACTATAATATGTATAAACTTCGATTCACTATTTGAGCGCGCTGAAAACAGAGCGCGAACAAATATTCATGAATTGAATTAAGTTATCAGATGAATATCGTGAGGAGTTTTTTCATTTATAAAATCATTTCATCCTTCCACTTTCTTCCAGCTAATTTAGTTCGTAGTACCTCACTCAACGTTTAAAAATAGATTGGACAATCGGCTATTTAATTACTAAAGCAACATATTAAAGCAGACGTAATAAAGACCATAAATTAACGTGTTACTTCCTTTCTATTCTAAAGGTATTCTAAATAGCTCTCCTAAACTACCTCTCTTTTGAATACTATCTATAGAACGGATCTCCCCGTAAGGGGCGCGGCGATTTGCCATCCTGGCCGCCGTGCTGACGGGATCCAGCACTCCGTCCGGCCCCAGCTTAGCCTCTCTTCCTTCCTTCAGATAGCCCGATTTCTCCCCTACCTCGTCGCTTTCCATACAACCTCTCCCACAACTTTCTCTGGTCAGCCTCTAATTTCACAGGGTAGAATGCTGACCTTCTTCTCAAGCCAACCACCCCGGATCGGGGCTGAGGGGGGAGGGGACATTGTTCCCTAACCCCTGAGCTCCGGTTCGGGATGGGGTTTTTTTAACAACCTGCTTAATCCCCACCCACATCTTCCTCACATCCCTTTTCCTCTCCTCTTCACAACCTATATTTTTTACGCCGTGTCCAAGGTGGAGCCGCCATGCCGAAGGACTGCCAGGCCACCAGGCGGGAGGGGTGGTCCCGAATGGCGGCGCCTGGCTCTGCCGGGCTTGTAAGCACTTCTCGCAGTGCGGGCAACTGCGAGAGGTGATGAGCTATTGCGTCCCGTAATCAAAAGAGGGTCACCATGCCCATGAATGAAAAAAAAACAACAAAAAACCCAACCCCCAACTTCCCCAAGAAAATCGACGGAGCCGCCCTCGGGCAGCTCCACCGAGAAAATGGAGGTCCCCCCCCTTGTGCTTGCGCAAGGGACCCTCCATAATTCTTTAACCGGAGAGGAGGCTTACTCCTCTCCTACGCCTACGGGTGTAGGGGACTCCCCCTCACCCCCTTCTCTGGAGGTGCTTTCGGGCACCTCCCTATCTCCAGCGGCAGTCCCTCCTTTGCTTTCTAAGGGGACTGCCAAGAAAGCCAGCAGGCAGCCCATTGCCGACCGCCCCTCGTGCAAGCGGCTCGGTAGGGCAAACCCCCTTAGGGGGGAGAGGGAAGCCTGGCCCCTTCGGTCGCTTCCCTCAAAAGACCTGCTGGCAAGAATTTTAAACCTTGCTGGGGTCAAGGCCTGTGCCTCCCCACACCACCTGACTAGTGACAATACTGCCAAGGGGACCTGCGATGTCCTGGGAGGGGATGGCCAACTGGAGGCCCCTCCTGTGATAGACATGGTCCTTGAGGAGACCCAGCCTCAGACGGTAGGGCCTTCCATGGGGGGGAGTTCGGGCTCGGCGCCAAGCACCGAACCCGAATCCGCCCCTATGCAGGGTCCTCCTCAAATGGCTGAGGGCTCCGAGGCAATAAAAGGAGGGGAGGGATCTCCTCCGACAGGTGCCCCTACGACAACCAGGACCTTCTCCATTTCGGAGAGGGACCTGGCTGAGGCTGGTCCATCTGGCCTGGGGACTTCTGCCGGCGGAGGTGAAAAGCGGGTTAATTCCCCGCCCTCCTCTCCGAAAAAGAAAAAGAAAAAGACTAAAAAGACAAAAAAGACTCGGGGCTCCTCTCCATCCGCGGGGGCTGCGGGGACGGATGGGTCTGCTGCCACTCTGGCAAGCGACCAAGCCAAGATCGGCACATCCGCCCCCTCTGCCCCCCCGGTTGCGGAGCCCCTGACAAAGAAGACTAATACCAAGAGTGCACAGGGCGGAGCCTCGATGACATCGGGGCCCCTCATTCAGAGGTTACCTGGCGTTTTCGAGCCCGCTGGCTTCAAACGCTTCCTCGTTATTCGCTCCACTGATGGCACCATGTTGTCCAAGGGCAACATGATCCATCAGAGGAGAGGATTAGCTAGTGCAATTGGTAGAGAGCCGAAGGTAACCCGTTTCTCGGACGGGAGCCTTCTGGCGAATGCGGCGAATCCCGCCGAGGCGGCCAAGATTAGTGCTCTTCGGACACTTCATGGCACCCCGGTGAGTGTGACGCCGCACTCTACCATGAACTTTGTGAAAGGAGTAGTTTATGCGAGGGAACTCGTTGACTACTCCATTGAGGACATCACCTTAGAGCTGGCCGACCATGGGGCGGTCAAGGTCGAACGTGTGATGAGAAAACAGGGAGGGGCCTCGAGACCCACCCCTACACTCTTCGTCACGTTCGACTGTGACAAGCTTCCTGAGTCGGTGCGTGCCGGTTGGTACCGCTACCGCGTGAAGGCATTCGTGCCACTGCCGCGGCGGTGCTATTACTGTCACCGCTTCGGCCATACGAATCGCTCATGTAGACGTGCAAAGTCGGGGTCACCCGAAGTCTGTGTAAATTGCTCCAAGGTCGCACACGATAAGTCCAAATCGTGTGTGGCCAAGTGTGTCAATTGCGGAGAGCCGCACCCTGCTTCTTCGAAGCAATGTGGTGCATATCTCCTTGAGAATGAAATCCTGGCCGTTCAGGCCCAGGATCGACTCTCATTCCGCGAGGCAAAGGACTTGGTCCTGGCGCGCCCGGCTCTGCCTGGGACGTCATATGCCTCAATAGTTAGGAAGGCACCCTCTGCTCCTGGCCCATCCAGGCCAACGAGCACGGTTGTTTCCGCGCCCATTCGGAGCCCTTCTGCGGGCTCTACCCAACCCGGGCGCTCCCCTGGTAAAGCTGGCGGCAAAAAGGGTTCATACCCTGCCCCGGCTAAAACCAGGGCTCCCCCCTCCTCCCCCAGCGTGACCGCTTCCCGTAAGGCGAAACGGCCACGCGCCTCCACCGAGTCGTTAGACTCACAGGAGGCAACACCCCTGAAGATGGTCGCTAGGCCATCTTCCGGGGTTCCTAAAGCTGTCCCTCGAAAGGAGGACAGCAACAAAGGAGCTTCGGCTCCTTCGCCCACGCCCCGAGGTGGAGCGAGTTGCTCGGAGACGGTGGTTCCTCGAAAAGAGGGCCCCCCGCCTCCGAAGCCGCAACGCCCGCCTAAGGTTTCGAGGCGGAGGGAGGAAAAGACTCGCATGGCGAGCCCAACCTCCCCCAATAAGTCCTCGAAGGCGACAGCGCCTTCAGCGCTTTGTCCGGCCAACAGCGCCCGGGGTTCTGCCCCCGGGAAGCGTACGGCCATTCCCGTGAGGGTCTTCAATTCGAGGAGGGCCCCCGCGTCTCCTCCGAGCTAGGCCTGGAGGGCATATTCCTTCAATGGAATTGCCGTGGACTCCGGGCCAACTGGGAGGAGCTGCGGAGGCTCGTCTCGTCCCGTTCCCCGTTAGATATTTTTTTGCAGGAGACCATGCTAGGTGCGTGCCCCCTCCCTGCCCTCCCGGGGTATAAGGGTCTTGCGACCCCACCACCGCGGGATGGCCGGGCTGGGGGATGCGCAGTTTACACCCGGCATGATGTCTCCGTTCTTCCTTTCTCTTTAGATACCTCCCTTCAGGCAGTGGCTGTGCAGCTGCACCTGGATAGGAGGTATACTATCATTTCTGCGTACATTCCACCGTCAGCTGACTTCGACGCGGGGGACTTCCGCCGCGTCGTGGCACGGTTGCCGAGGCCCTATCTCTTGCTTGGAGATCTGAACGGCAGGCATCCTCTCTGGGGAGATTACTCCATAAATCCCAGGGGACAAGTCCTTGCCGATCTGATCGAAGAGCTTGAGATGGGTGTCCTAAACGTGGATGAGTTTACGCATCACTGTCCGAGAACCGCTTCATTTTCTTGCCTTGACCTATCTTTGTGCTCTTCGGATGCACAGCCTGATTTTGATTGGGGGGTGGTCGATGACCTCCATGGTAGTGATCACTTTCCCATTCAAATATCATTTTCAGGGCAACTGCCGCCTGAGAGACCACCTCGGTGGTGCTTGGCGCGGGCGCGGTGGCCTGCATTTCAGGAAATGACTGAATTCTCTATCTCAGTCGAGGAGTTTAGGTCGGTAGATGAGGCCGTTGAGTTCTTCTCCGGCAACCTCATCGCCGTGGGCCTGACTACTATTCCTAGGACGTCTGGCCGTTTTGCACGCCGACCACTCCCATGGTGGTCGGCCGAGTGTGAGACGGCCCTCAAACAGAAGCGTTATGCCTACATGCGCTATAAGCGCCGCCCGAACCATTTCACTGTCGCTGAATTTCGTCGGGCTAGGGCTAGGTTCCGGTATATTTCGAAGCACGCCCGCCGCTCTTCTTGGCGGGCATACGTGTCTTCACTTAACGGGAAGACCCCTTTAGCTGAGGTGTGGAAGCGAGTCAAAAGGATTCGGGGCAAGTTCTTGCAGGACCCCCCTCCCGTTCTCCAGCAGAATGGGACCGCAATCTCAGACCCCGCGTCCGTGGCGGAATCCTTAGCGACCGCTTTTTCCGCATTCTCTAGCCGTGATGCTGCTCCGCCAGCATTTAATGCACGTCGTGATGTCGCGGAAGGCCGCCGGCTGGACTTTACCTCCAGTGGCGGAGAACCCTTCAACGACAAGTTTACTGTGAGTGAGTTGCGTTCCGCTCTCGCTTCGTGCGCGGACACCGCCCATGGTCCGGACGATGTCCCGTACGCCATGCTTCGACACCTGGGTGAGCGAGGCATGGCCTTTCTGTTAGATCTGTTCAACAGGATCTGGGTGGAAGGTCTTCTCCCAGACTCCTGGCGAATCGCTACTGTGCTCGCCTTTCGCAAACCGGGGAGAGATCACTCTACTCCGACCGGTTTCCGCCCAATCTCTCTAACCTCTTGCGTGTGCAAGTTGATGGAGAAATTGGTAAACGTTAGATTAGCTTTTTTCCTGGACAGCGGAGGCCATCTGTCTTCCGCACAGTGCGGCTTCCGCAAGTTCCACTCCACGTCGGATGCTCTGCTCCGACTGGAAAATGCCGTCTGCGAGGCTTTCCTTCGTAGACAGCACTACGCCACGGTGTTTTTCGATCTGGAGAAGGCCTATGATACCGCATGGCGATACGGTATCATGGAGACTCTCTACACGATGGGGGCGAGGGGACGCCTCCCAATGTTTATATCTGAATTTTTGCGAGATCGTCGATTCCGCGTACGGGTGGGGGGAGCTCTCTCCGGCCCAAAGGAGCAGGAAGAGGGTGTCCCGCAGGGAAGTGTCCTCAGTGTCACACTCTTTGCCCTGAGCATCAACGGCATCACCTCGGTGCTGCCGGAAGATGTTCTCGCTACGCTCTACGTGGACGACCTTTCGATCTCTTTTGGCGCGGCCCAGATGCCAACTCTGGAGCGTGACTCCAACAGGCATTGAACCGCGTCTCTCGCTATGCCGAAGCGCACAGGTTTCGGTTTTCTTTGGCCAAGACTAAGGTGGTGCACTTCTGCCGCCATCCACGGCTTCACCCTGACCCAGATTTGTTTCTTAATGGGGTGCGCCTGGATGTGGTTGAGTCGCACCGTTTCCTTGGTCTTGTATTCGACCGACGCCTCACCTGGGAGGCTCATATTCGCAGCCTTAGGGTCTCTTGTACCCGCGCCATGGACATTCTCCGTTCCGTGACGTTCAGCGCTTGGGGCGCTGATAGGGCTACCGCCTTACTTTTTTATCGATCCTTTGTTCGCTCGAAGCTCGACTACGGATGCGAGTTTTATGCATCCGCAGCCGAGCGTTTATTGCGGAAGGTGGATTCGATCCACCACACCGGCCTTCGCCTTGCGACCGGTGCCTTCCGCACTTCCCCCATTGAGAGCCTGTTGGTCGATGCTGGGGAGATGCCACTCGCTCTGCGCCGCGTGCAGTGCATCACTCGCCTGTACGCGCGAGCCCGGCGCCTCCCTCAGTCGCCAACAGCTCTCACTGCATCCGCAGCTGATCTCGATGGTGCCTATGCCGCCGAGAGACGCCAGTCATACCCTAAGCCCTTTGGGTTTAGGGCCAGGAAACTCCTTCGAGAGCTAGATATAGCTCTCGGGCCGGTGGCGCCCCTGGTTCTGCCCAGGACGCCACCCTGGAGGGTACTACATTTGGCTATTTGTCGCCACGCCTCTGCTCCCAAAGCTTGTACTGCGCCGGGAGTATTGCGTTCGACCTTTTTGGAGCACACATCGTGTCACGCTGGAACCGTGCCAGTGTATACGGATGGCTCCAAGTCCCAAGAGGGGGTCGGCTTCCACGCCGTATCCCCTCTGTTTGAAGTCAGCGGGGCTCTACCAGGCGCTGCGTCTGTCTTCACGGCCGAGCTGGTGGCAATACACCACTCGGTACGGGAGATTACGCGACGTGCCCGGTTCGGAGACCGGATTGTGATCTATAGCGACTCACAAAGCGCCCTGAGTGCTCTCGGGGCATTGGAATCTCCGCATCCCCTGGTTCGCGATATCCGTGACGCCACGGTTTTGGCGAGCCGGGCAGATGTCGAGATTATCTTCTGCTGGGTTCCTGGACATGTGGGAATTGCGGGGAATGAGCGCGCCGATGAGGGCGCCAAAGAGTCCGCGAGGACTCTGCGACCGGACCAGCGTTTCGCTCTTCCTCACACCGACTACATGGCAGGAATACGGGCAGCTCTTCGGACTGCTTGGCAAAGAAGATGGGAGACGGTCGAAGGGAACTTAAAGTTGCGTGCCATTGCGCCGCGACTGTTCCCATGGACCTATCCCCCAATGCCGCGGCGGCTTCAGGTTGCTTTCTGTCGTCTCCGAATCGGACACACTCGTGGGACGCATCGCTATCTGGTGGAGCGCTCGCCTGCGCCCTATTGCAACGACTGCGTCGTCCCCCAGACTGTTCGGCACATTCTTGTCGAATGTCCCAGTCTGGGTGATCTTCGCGCACGACACCTGTCCCGGTACCGTGATGGGCGGGGTCGCTACCGCCTGTCCCTTGTACTCGGGACGAGTGCGTGCACTTTGACTGGTGGACTTGCTAACTTTTTGGGGGAGGCCGGCCTTCTCCCTTTTTTTTAACCAGGCTTAATTTTTGTTGTTGTTTTTGTTATTGTTTTGTTATTGTTATTTCTTTTTTGTTGTTCCCTGTTCCATTTTTTGAAGTAGCCTAGAACTAGGCTGTTTGTTTACGGCGACTTATGCCTAAGTCGGCAGTCGCCAGATAGCCCCTTAAATAAAAAAAAAAAAAAAATATAGAACGGATCTAGCTTGATTATAGTCTAAATTCCAATATTTTATACTTGCACAGGAAAAGGTACCTTAAAGTCCCCCTGTTGTTCCTCTAATCCAAACTTGATATAGTTTGAAAAACACTTTTCTTCTCTCCTTAAACGTGGTAATGAAAGTGGAACTTACAAAGCCCCCCTTCCCTTCCCTTACCTTTTATTTCAACATCAAAAGATGCATTCACACTCCCTTTTAATGTTAAGCCTGATTCGCTTAAGGTGCGCCGTTCAATTTAGGGCCTCTTATCTACGAAGAGATCTACCATTATTTGACCGACCTATTACAGTGCCCCATCAATAGGGGACTGGCTCGAGGCACCACAGGTTCTTTGAAGAGAGGCTGAAATAATTAAGTCTTATCTTTCTTAGGAGAAGTCTGTTTCAGAATTATAATTAGCATTAATTACCTTAAAGCTGTTTAATTTTCGCAAGGGCCCAATAGAGTTTGAACAAACTCCTTATTTCATCTCAGAACCACATAAACAAAAGAAGAACTGGGTTCGAACTTTCCCTGCTGCTGAGATTTGAAATTGATGGGTCTGCAGATGTATTTACTTTTTAGTCAATTTGTCGAATGGTTTTTCCCTGAAAGTTTGTTTACATAAAATCCTCAAATTAATTGAAAGTATACACGTTTTGGCGCCAACTTGGAAAGTTTGAATGTTTTTGTAAACGTCGGTTGCCACATCCTAGTTTATGAACGTACGCTCTGCAATTCATTTTTTGTCGCTCTAACCGCTCTTGTTTGTGTGTCTGCGTGCGAGAATTGCGTGTGTACTCACACTGCATCAAGAGGGTGCTTTTATTATTTAGTCGAGAGACTGGCGCAATGGGGGCTGTGAGGACGAGTGAATTACCTCGTACCTAAAGCGCTCTCTTGTTAACTTTGCTTTACTCGCGCTTCCTTGAGGTGGGTTACGGAGGGGGGGGGGGGCGCTATCAATGACCGGCATTATTAGATGAGGGTAAAGAGGGGGAATCAAAACCAAGTTTGAAGATTTAGACGCTTGTGTTGGAACGCATCTTTCCACCATAACGCAAGAATTAACGCCACATTAGTTATGGTTAGTCACCGGGTGGTTGACTGATTCTGGCAGACTTTACGGCCTAAGTCACGTGTTTTAGCAACCGCCGGGTCGGATCCCACGTTAAAGTCTAGATCTCTCACTGCTTTCTTTACGAACACCTCATCACAAACCTGATAGTGATGCCTAGTTAATTAAATAGTAATAGGCTTGGGCAAATGTCCCTTCCCTGGTTTGGCAGTGCAGTGGTAAGGTTGCCCAGATGGACTGGGAAACGGGAATTAATTTTCCTCGGTTGTGCGTATGAATCCATGGCCGTGTGCACGAACTTGTTTCCCGGTTTTTTTTTTCTGTGCCCCCTTTTCCCCGTCTCGAACACGCAGGGGCGATGGATTTGCCTCAGCCGTGCATCGTGTCCTTTGCTCTTTTCTCCTCTCTACATCCTCGTTCTCGTTTTTGGATATTGGCGTCTGCGTTGCCATTCCAAGACCTTCGTTCCCCGTGATGGTTATTTTAATTAGGTCTAAATGAGGCTCGAATATTGATGGACTGACCGCACATTAGATCATTTCCCCCATTGTTATCCCTAGGATCATTCATATGGCTTCTCGCTCCACCCTCTTACTCCCTCCGTCCCCTCTCCCACTTTCGCTCCCTGCTCAATATAGCGTCTATGTTTAACCCCTTTTCACTTTTAAATGCTACTTTACTTTCCTTCATTAGTGCTTCTTCCTCCACGCCTCCAGGGCTAAAAATAGCAAAGAGAAACGCCATTCTTATGAAAAGTCATTAATTTAAATGCAGATTATTGCCAAATGTCCCTTAGAAAAAAAGGAATTAAGGCAGTACGGGTGTTCGCTGTAAGAAACAAGGGCGATATTATACGAGGCAGTGGCGGAGAGCATCTTAGTTAGGCTAGAGTCTCAAATCGACCCTCCCGCCACCCTTTTTCCCCGTGTTAAGGAGGCTAGAGTTAATTAGCCCTATTCGCTCCCCTCGGTTGGAGTCGAGCTATTCTCCCCCTCCCCCTCCCATCTAGCATGTCATGCCTTTGTTTCCTGGAAGACGGGGAAGTGTCGGACGGGAAATCGGGGGGAGGGCATAATTTCTAGGAACTCCTTCCAGGGATGGAAGGACATTTGTCTCTAAGGCGCCAAAACAGATAATAAAGTTTCTTGATTTATTGTACCCCTCCATTTTACCCCCACACTCTGGATCGGGGGAAAGGTAAATTAGGAGCCACGGCTTCTTGATGGAAGGGGGGCTACCCCCATTATTGTGAAGACTGTATCGTCCCCCTGACGATCAGCCACCTTATATCGGCGAATTAAGACGCCGGCACCTACCCATCGAAGGTGGGGGGGGGGACCCTCCCCACCCTCCGACTAGCACTCACCCGAAAATATTCATCCCAGAGGTGGAATCATCCGCTACCTAGAAAAAACCGGACTCGTCGATAAACTATAAACTTTCGACTCTTGCAAAGTATAAACAAAACCCTTTTACTAACCTCGGGGGCACAATTTCATTATTATTATTCATACAATTTCCATTTATATCACCTACCACTGCCATGCAAACCACATAAATAACTTTTTTACGGCGCGATCACCGTGCAGTGTGCACCAAGGCACCTCTTAACCCACCAACCCACCCCCTCTCGTTCATTAGAACAGGGGGAACTGCGAAGCGGGGTTTGTTTCACCTCATGTGCCCCCTGCCTACCACCACCATCTCTACAGGCACGCAAGACTGTGATCGACGATGGTGGGGTTCTAGGCAACCATCATGCAACTGATATCTAAGAGAGTTCATGCCCTCCCTGCCCTAATACCCACCAGGGGAGGTATCATGTCCTCCAGTCTCGATTGCACTTAGTCATCTCCTCTTTATATTGCTCGAACTATTAAATATTAAGAAACGAATTAATATATGTGTTGTAAACTTTTGCGGTTCTAATTAATTGTATTTCTTCAACAAAAAACTATATTGATGTTTTTGTATGGCCCTGATGATTTAATTTATTGTTTGGATACATTTCCTGTCACTAATAAAAGTTTCATTTACTTATCTTGTTTACAAATTCATAAACGTCGGTTTTTCATGATGTGTTGTAAATTTTTGCGGGGCACGGTATATATATATATATATATATATATATATATATATATATATATATATATATATATATATATATATATATATATATCTCAAACCTAACTTATTTGTAGGTTTGTAATGTATGTATGTTTGTGTGCGTGTGTGTTTTTGAAGGCAAATAATGCCCCCCCCCCATTAGCCCCTTCTCCAAGGGAAGATTAATCAATTTAATTGCGGCCGCAAATAGAAGTTTAGGGCGGAATCGACTCCTTTGTGCCATTTACAATTAGACCTTTCCATGGGGAGGGATTGGGGGTAGTATTATCTGTCCCTCCTTTATTTTTGGTGGTATTCCTGGGGTCATTGGATGACCAACCGTCACCCTTAACCTCGAGGGGGGCGGTTCTCTGCACATGTGGCCATGAGTTATCTCGAATGCCACAAGCCTCTAAACGTCGTACTTGAGTGTCTGGATTCAGCGCGTCCAAGCTCCTATCGCTCCCCCCTCCCCCGTCTGAGTAACATTAAGCCACATTTAGTTTGGTTAGTCGCCTGATGGAGTCGCAATTGAGGGCGATTTTTCTAATTCCGCGTTAAATTGTAGGGCCCCACCAAGTAGGGGATCAGAAGGTGCTAGTTGGTGGTATATACCCCCTCCCATTTATTAGTTGTTGGTTAATTGACCCTATTCAATCGTGGCCCAATTTCCTAACTACATAATGAAATTTACATAAAGATTGTATGACAATCGCTTATAAGCACATGGGTACAAGGGTTAGGTTAGGGTTAAAGGTGAGTAGGAATGTGTTTTCCCGCCAACCTACCCGCAGCGAACCATGTACAAAGAATTGTCGCGTCGACCAAGTATTTGTAAATTACTTTTTGTTTTTTATAGGATCCCATCTGGCTACTCCCTGCTTGGGCATAAGTGGCCGTACTCGACTCAGCCTATTACTAGGCTATATTAAAAAACAAATACAAATATGTAAATAACTAATAATGATAAAAAAATGACAAAGACAAAAAAAAATAATAAAATAAAAACCCAAGCGAAAAACACGAAGGAAACGCGCTCCAGCGTAGGCCCGCCTCCGCCCGGCGCAGGAACATTCGACCCACAATAAACAGTCAAATAAAGTGGAGGAGGCTAGCCTCCTCCAAAAAGTCGTATAGTCCCCTAGTCGTTGTGCACGAATCAGTCCCAAGTACAAGGGACAAGTGGTAACGACCTCGCTCGTCCAGGTATCGGGACAGGTAACGTGCGTGAAGATCAATCACCCAAACTGGGACATTCAACAAGAATGTGCCGCACAGTCTGGGGCACAACGCAGTCGTCACAATAAGATAAATGATGACAGGGAAAGTCGATACTTTGACCTCAACTGACTTGGTTGGTTAAGAGAAAAGTCTCCTTAAAGTCTCCTTAGCATCATAAAATTCCAGTAAATGATGACATTCTGGAATTTTCTAATGCTATGGCGACTTTTCTCGTAACGTACCAAGTCATTTGAGGTCAAACTATCTACTCTCCCCGTGCTCTTTTTTCTGATATGGTAACCTCTTTGGAGCCGCTCTAGGCTGGCTCCACCTGAAAAGGAGGTACCCTCTTCTACCGGAGAGTAGGTTTGCTTATTTCCTTGTCCTACGAGTGGGTGGCTTCCCCGTCACCCCCCTTTGTATTTTCCCTCAGGCGACTCGCATCTCCCTACCAGCAGCATGCCTGCCCCCTCCCCCTTTTCCCGAAGACGATCACGGAAATGACATTCCTCAAATTGGATCGCTGATGCCTTGGGTGGAGATGGCCTCATCGAAACCCCTCCACCTGAGATGGTCATGGTCCCCGAGGCGACCCAGCCGCGTATGGCAAGATCTTACATTGGGGTGAACCGGGGCTCGGTGCCAAATACAGAACCTAGATCCGCCATGTGTAAGTTTCTCTTCACGTGGCTCGGGCTACTAAAGACTCAGAAGGGAAAGGAGGGACCTTCCCCTCCCCTGCTGGTGACCCCTTGACATCCAATTCCGTTTCCATTTCAAAGAAAGATTTTGCCTAGGGGCTCCTTCCGGCGGTGGAGAGAAGCGGGTTCCCTCCCAAGCTCCTCCCCCCAAAAGTAAAAAAGGTTCCTCTCTTTCCGCGGGGGCTCACGGGGAAGGACGGATCTACTGCGTTTCGGCAAGCGACCGGGCGAAGATCCCCACGTCCGGCCACGATGCCGCCCTAGGTGGAGGGGCCCAAACCAAGAGACAAGACACAAGTGCGCCGAGCGGAGCCTCGATTATGTCTGGGCCCCTCATTAAGAGACTAACGTGTTTCCGAGCACGCTGGCGTCAAACGCTTTCTGGTTAATAGTTCCACTGATGGCAGCATGTTGGCAAAGGGCCACATGTTCCAGCTGAGAAGGGCACTAGCTAGCCTCATTGGAAGAGAGCAGAAGGTGCCACGTTTCTCGGATGGCAGGGAGCCATCTGGTGAATGCGTCGGATCCTTCCGAGGTAGTCATGATTCATGCCCTTCGGAAACTTAATGGTTCGCCGGTGCGTGTCACTCTACCATGGACTTCGTGAAAGGAGTGGGTGGTATACGCGAGGGAACTCTTGGACTACTCATAGATGACATTACCTTAGAGCTGGCCGACCATGGGGCTAAGGTCGAACATGTGACGAGAAAACAGGGAGGCGCATCGAGACCCACCACTACATTCTTCGTTACTTTTGACCTTGACAGACTCCCTGAGTCGATATTTCTACGGGGTGGAGGCATTATGTAAACCTGCAAAGTCTGGTCTACTGAAGTTTTCGTAAGTCACTATCGTATATGGCCAAGTGTGTCAATTGCAGACAGTCACACCCAGCTTTTTCGAAGCGGCAATGGAATGCGTCTCTCTTGCAGAAGGAAATCGAGGCCGTTCTGGCTACGGATCGTCTCTTCTTTCTGATCTTTTCCGGAAAGGTGTAACGACCGTGCACCTCCACTGAGTCGGTGGACTCCAGGGAGGCGACACCCCTGAAGGTGGTCGTGAGGCTGTCTCTTGGGATTCCTAATGCTACTCCCCCAAAAGGAGTACAGCACTAAATGAGCTTCGGCTCCTACGCTCCCAACCGAAATGGGAAGAATTCATGGGTACGAATGACGAAAAGGGGAAAATTCGTGGGTAAGAATGCTGAAAGATGAATAATTCATGGATAAGAATGCCGAAAAGAAGAGGAATTTATGGGAAAGAATACCGAAAAGGGGGGAACTCAAGTGTAGAAATGCTGAAAAGGGGAATAATTCAGAGGTACGAATGCCCAAAAGGGAATGAATTCATGGGCAATAATGCCTAAAGTCGATGAAGTCATGGATAGAAATGCGGAAAAAGAAGAAGAAGAATTCAGGGTAAGAATGCCGAAAGGGGAAAGTTTGTGGGTAAGAATGCCGAAAATGGGAATGATTCCTGAATAGGAATGCTGAAAAGGGCAAGAAAGCCGAATAGGGGGAGAATTCATGTGTAAGAATGCCGAAAAAGAAGAAGAATTCATGGGTAAGAATGCCGAAAATGAAGAAGAATTCATTGGTAAGAATGCCGAACAAGGTCCAATCCTATGCAACCCCATCACCTGGGTCACTCATTTCATTTCTATCTTGATAACCCTCACACTCACCCCTCTCCCTCTCCCTCTCCTACTTCGCTCGTTGAGAGTGAGAATCGTGGTCTGATTACCAGATCGCGACACCGGACAACGTTATTGTACTTGGTCGCTCTTCCTCCACCCTCGCACCACTTTACGTGTTCGCAACTATTCCTGCCGTGTTCCTGTGCTCGTCGGTCGTTTGTCTCGAGGAGCACCGTTGTTGTACTCGCTCCCCAGCCATTTCCACATCTTCAAGGTTGATTTGCTTACAGGGTTTTAAACAAAAACCCGACTCTTCTTCGTTCGAGCTCTTCCGAACCAAGAGAGCGTTCTGCGAGGGCTTACAGCTCTGATAAGCGCTATATAAATGCATTTGTTACTTTTACATTTTAGGACCAAAGTTGGTGTCGAAGTTCATTGATTCAAGCCCCCCGTCCTTTGGAGTTCGGGGGCTCTGAAAACTAATTATCTCTCTGCCCCCCCCTCCCCCCTCCGCAACTATTTTTTTGCCCTTCGTCACCTTAATACGGAAACTTAGGTTTACTTTTTATCTTATAGGGGCTTTAGGACAGTTTAGCGATCGAGGGCACGCCCCATCGGGAGACTTCCCCCCCCATCCTTTACTAAATCTTTCCTTTTTCTTCCTCTTCGTTTCTTTCGCTACCTATGTATTCCTAGTGTTTATCATTCAAGAGTTAGACGCTACCTTGTTTGCTCTAAACGCCTGGATTATTCTGTTATGGTGTTGTGTACCTTTCACAAATGAGATTATTAAAAAGCAAAATATTTTAAAGAGTATTTAAAAAACAAAATATTTTAAACAGATTATTAAAAATAATATTTTAAAAAGAATATTAAAACATTTTAAATTGAATATTATTTTTTTTCTTAAATATTAAAATAAAACATTTTAAAGAATATTATAAAAGGCAAAATATTTTAAAAAGTAATAAAAACCAAACATTTTAAATAGAATATTAAAAACAAAATATTTTAAAGGGAATATTAAAACAAAACATTTTAAAAAGAATACGAAAAACTAGGAGAATATTAAACAACACATCTTAAAGTGTATTAAAGATAAAACTTTTAAAGACTATTAAAACATTTTAAGGAGTAATAAACATATTTTAAAGATAATAGTAAAAACAACATTTTAAAGAGTTAAAAAACAAAACATTTTAAAGTATTAAATACAAAACATTTTAAATAAAATATAAAAACAAAATATTTTAAAGAGAATATAAAATAAAACATTTTAGAGAATATTAAAGAAGAATTTAAAGAGTTAAAAACAACACTTTAAACATTATTAAAAAAAAATAAAGATTATAAAATAACAAAACATTTAAATAAAATATAAAGGTATTTTAAAGATATTAGAAAGACACTTTCAAAGAGAATATTAAAAAACAGCATAGTAATGAATACAAAAATAAATAAAAAACCATTTTAAAGAGAATATTAAAAAAACTATCATAAAACAAAAATAATCATAACGATAAAAAAGTAAATTGTTTATGCGAATATTTTTGTGATATCCATCACTAAGACTTGAATGAATGTATAAATACATATATAAAGTTAAATACGATTGGAAAATAAAAAAGATCGGGAAATTTGTCAACCCTTTAAACAAAACGATGTCGAAATGTTTCGACAGTATTGCTTGGAATATTCCAATAAAGTAAGAGATTTTAATCTATTTATTTATTAGTAAATGGCATATCTAGTTTATTTATAACTTATAAGTATACCCAAACACTCCATCTATTCAAATAATAGTACATTAAATTGTCACTCTCTGAACGAATTCAGCGTAAAGTGTGTCATGACTAATTGTGGAAGTGTACGTAGGTTCGATTTTCATATTACAAGTTTCTATGGCATCTCCTTTTTTGTTGGGAAAATCCAAGTCATACGAACCCGTCATTCATCTGCCTTCATTGCAGAACTCAGGAATGTCTAGGAGAGTCGCGTGCCCACTCCTTTTGCAAGCGCTCAGATTTGTGTACTTGATATATGTATCTTTAAAAATTCCACCTCTCATAACTTCACATTATTGAAATTTCTAATAACATTTCAATCTATATTACCCGGTTTTAGAGTTGTGAGACGTGTAATAAAACCGGTTTTAGAGTGAAGTCAGATGCGTAATAAAATAGGTTTTAAAGTGAAGTGAGACGTGTAATAAAACTGAGTTTAGAGTCAAGTGAGATGTGGAATAAAACCGGTTTTAGAGTTACGTGAATTGTCTGCTAAAACCGGTTCAGGACGAAGTTTTTTGTGTTTAATTAAGCCACTGTTTCCTAAGATATTTTCCTTGATTTAATATCAATATACTTGGCCTCATTAAAACTTCATCGTTTCTCAACCTTTTTACTTTTGCGGAACTGTTGAAATTATTTAGGAAACCCTTAAATAAAAAGATCATCTTTTTCTTGCTCATAAACTTCAAGCTCATAAGGGAAACATACATTTTCTGAAAACTAGTTTAAACAAATAATCAACCTGTAAAAAACCTTCTGCTTTTCATTCAAACATTTTGCATAGAGCATATGTATAAATGCAAAATTTAAATACAAATGACTTTAATTTAAGAGTCTGAAACGATATAACGAGTTGAAAACATTATTTTGATACCCAAGCATTTTTTAAGAATATGAATGTGTATAATAAAAACACGAATATTAATTTAAATTAAAACATGACTGAAAAACTTTCATTTTATATGATTAGTCGATTACTATATCCCTATCCCCCCATCCCCCGCCACCTTGAGCGGAACTCTAGGCGTTCCGAGTAACACCGGCTGAGAATCGATGATTAAGGTTAATTAGCGTCGAATCCCTAGGTACTATTTCGTTGTTGCTTTTTATTCTTGCTTGTCAATTACAAATTATAATTCCTATTTAACTTTTGCTTAATTTGGCCTTTTATAATTAAAAAAAAAAATTATTTAGTTTGTGTAGCTTGCAAGCTTCATTATGTACCTGAGCAGATGCCGAACAAAAAAAAAAAACCGAGGAAATATTTGAATTGCAAAGACCAATGAACACAGCCTGAGTCTTTAATGAGGTTGAATTCTCTTTAGGGTGAACAAAACAGCATGAATTTTCGCCCAATTCCTGCTTCATTTCACAATTAAATAATTATAATAATGTAGTGAAATATGCGGAAAGTGAATTCGCAGAATCACTGCTAATGAGATTGCAAGTGGCTATGATCAGGTTTTTATATAAATGCGTAAAATTTGTCAGGAACTAAAGAGCTACTGCTAAAAGTTCGGTATAAATTATTGGTAGACCAAGTAATATCGACTTATAAAGTAGTAGTAGATTTTATTTTAAGGTTTTTGTTAATTGGCAATTTCCTATTTGGGCTAAAAGTCTTTTCCAGTTGTTTTGGGGCCTAAGTAGATGGCTAAGTAATATTTATCCCTGGTTTTAATTGACAGTTAAACAACCCGTTGTAAATCATGAGTCTTAATATAGCTTTGCCCTATTTTATGCTCCTCCCCATTCTCCTAATTAGGCTTCTTGTTTTTCGCTGCCAATTTTCAGTTCTCAGCGATATAGGTTCTTTCTTCACGAGCCATTCGCTCTCGTCACAAATCTTCAGCTGAAATTTTCCCCTTCATTTTCATCTACATACGAGGGGCGGTCAATAAGTTTTGCGAATCGGTAGGGCAAAACAAGAGGAAGGGGGATGGCTGTTTGTGGGGGTGTTAGGACAAGTTATGACAAGTCAGGACCTGCAGCCGCACGCTCCTACCTCGTGTATTTAAGAAGCAGTAGCTGATCGCAGATCGTGAGTGACAAATTTTTCAACAATGGACAAGGCTGAGCACCATGCAGTGATCAAACCTTTGACCAAGGAAGGCAAGAATGCAAAAGAGATCCATGAACGCATGGTTGCAGTGTACACCGACACCGCCCCTTCCTATGCAACCATTGCTCGCTGGAATAGAGAGTTCCGCCATGGTCGTGAGTCCCTTGAAGATGACCCCCGTCCAGGACGCCCATCAGACGTGACCACCAACGACAATGTGGCCAGTGTGGAGAGGATGATCCTCGGAAATCGACTGGTGAAGGTCGAAGAAATCGAGCGACAACGTGGAATATCACATAGAAGTGTTATCAACATCATCCACGACAATTTGGCCATGACCAAGGTCTCTGCCCGTTAGGTCCCTAGAAACCTCACGCCCCATGATCGACTTCAACGTCGTCAAAGTCCACAAGGCCAGAGTTGCACAAGCTGCCCTGCGCGAGTGCGAATTCGAGGAGCTCAACCATCCCCCCTACAGTCCAGATGTGGCCCCTAGCGACTACCTTTTATTCCGCCAGCCCAAGGCTGCACTGCGTCGACGTCTGTTTGGGGACGATGAAGATGTCCAGCTCGCCGTCCAGGAATGGATTGAACAGCAGTCGGGAAATTTCTGGTTGTCGGGAATTCGAAGCCTCAGGGACAAGTGGCGCAAGTGCATTGAAGTCGAGGGTAGTTATATTGAAAAATAATAAAACACTTTTCCTCATATCTCGTTTCCTTATATCCAAATTGCAAAACTTATTGACCGCCCCTCGTATATTAATAAACAAATAACGGAAAATAATATCCTTACCATAGTATACTGTACCCTCTCCGCCAATAAAGTAGTATAAGTTAATTTCAATGTTTTTTCTATGGAACTGAATCGTCTTAATTCCTTGTATATCAATTGGCCTTACTATAGCATATACAGGGTAAATCTTAAATCTACACTTTTCTTTAAATATATGATTGCTTACATAACTTTGTGCCCTATATTTTTATTTAAATAACTATCGTTTTTCTTCTGTATTAAACAGTAGAACGCGCGTTAAATTCAATAATATATTTTTATTAATTGTTATGATTCTAAGTTCTAGGATTAAATGCATGTTTATATCCATTTAACCTTTGCAAATAGGCTCAAAAAAGTTGGCAGGTTTGAATGTGCGTCTTTGTAGGTAGTTGTTGCCTTGATCAGATCAGATTTCTTTAAGGTCTCAAGCACTTCCGATTCTTGTGGATGCATGCGTGTCTTTATATGGTATATAGCATAATCCATTAATTAAAACTGTTGACGGCCTAGGCGAGTGAAAACACTTCTTCCGATGGAGTCCCGCCGTATTTGGGTCCCCTTCAACGGCGACTTATGCCCAAGTAGGCAGTCGCCAGATGGGCTCCTAAAATTAAAAATAGGTCCCCTCCATGGCGCCGCGGTGCCCACCCGCTGCAAATACCTTTGGTTCTGATTTATCATTAAACTGTCGTTCCCTCCCGAGAAATAAAATAAGAATCTAGATCCTGGATAAAATCTCTACCAATTTTATGTATTAAAATTCTCGGAGTGGAAACCGTAGACTTGTGTTGAAATCTCGTTTCTAATCTAGAAAATGTAATCTTAAATAAATGTTTCTCTTTAAAAAATTTTTTTTTAAGAACACAAATACACAAATAAGATTAAAATACGGACAGTCAGCAAACAGATTCAAACTGTTTTCCGCTCTGATGACGTGTTTACCGCTGATTGGTCGATTAGGTTGCTGTCATGTTGAGATGGGCGGGGCTTCAGTGATTCGTATGAACGATTTTCGGTTAAGGGAGGCTAAGGCGGCAGTCGAAATCTCGAATCTCCCCTAACCCTTACCTCATCATTCATTCTACATATCACATAATTTCACAAGTACCTATATTTAAAAAAAATATATACATTTGTACTACTTTTATGGCGCCTACCGAACAGAGGACGTGCAAAGAAGACTCATTTTCAGACAAGGCTGAATTATTGACTGATAAACGAGTATAATTGCCACAATTCGAATTGCCTTTATTGATAATTTAATTGATATCTTATTATTTGATGAGAGATGGAATGGTTAGGTTATATTTAGTTATAACGTACAAATAGATGGGACATTTACAATAAAATAAATTAAATTTAGTGAATATTTTAACATTATTCTGGTATTACAAACATTACTTCACAGACATTTTAATTTGGTTTGACTTCAAAACAGACTTAACAAATTCCAGAAATGGGGTCTTTTCCTAGTTTATTTAGTTTTAATCATGGATATCACAGAAAACATTCGCATTAACAATATGCTAGTTTATAATTTCTATACCTTATAAAACAAATAATTTTATGATAGTTAACTTGCGTTTATCCATAACATATTGAAGTGACCTTTCTAATTTAGTAGAAAGTTTTCGGATGACTAATGGTTAGTGGAATCTCGCCCGCTCCTTTTTTTCTACCTTTAAATAAGGCGTATCTGAAATTAAGTTCTCTCTGAGTGAGGATAAATTGAATCTGACTTTGATGTTCCTTAAACAGGAGAGGAAAAATACACGATAAATATAAGATGTAAAATAACGTAGAAATTCACTAGAACCTTGAATGACGTGGTTTTCCTGTGTGTGTGTTGGGGGGGGGGGATTAAAGTCGTTACTTTCACGCTGGATAAACAAATTTGGGTTATTTTCTTTCCTTGTTGGCGAATTAAAATACAGAGAAACCCTAATTCAATGTAAACTAAGTTTAGAGGGCGTTGGGAGGGAGTGAAGGGATGTTGATAAGATGTGAGGTGAGTAACGCAAAAACTACGAATGTAAGGAAAAAACACAACAGAAGGTAAAAAAAATAAAATGAAGAGTAAATAACTGGGCAATTTACCCATTGGTGATGGCAAATCATCTGCTGAGTTTATAGTAGTCCCTGGGAAGGGAAAACATATAATGAAGACAATTATGCTGGTTTATAAATGTGTCGGTGTTGCTGATAGAAAGGATCCAAAATGTGGGATTTAATATCTAAGAAACGACCATTGTCCAAGTCTAGAGGATGTACACGGATTAAATGATGTGAACGTCCGAGTAATAATAGGCAGTATATATTAATAGCATGTGTTGCAGCCATTTGCACACCCCTTAATACATCCATACACTCTTAGTGGATATCCTAACGGAATGATGCTGGATTCGCTGTCAGGAAATTTGCTAACTGCTTCAGAGATTCCTCCATGGGGAAGTGAGGTTCGATGCTTCGGTTCCAAACCCCAATTCGGCAGTTTTCATCCGTTTATTAGTCGAGAAGTGAGCACCATTTTCAGATCGGCAGGTTCGAACCACACTGCAATAAGGGCCAGTTTCTGTGATCTAATACATAGGTAATGAAAGAACAAGGTCTGATATGGCGGTTGTTTGTGCTGGTGTATGTGTGTGTGTGTGGTAATGGTGGTGTTTGATCTGGTGGGTGATCTGCTTCTCGCTCTTCTCTCCCAAATCTTGAAATCGAAGCATTTCGTTAATTGACCGAGGTGATTCCACGATGAAGCTGAATCTTTAGTTGGCGTTCGAATCAGCCATGCTTGGGCCCGATGTGCCGATCTCCACCTGTTCGCTGGCCGAAACGGCAGCGGAACCGCCCATTTTTGTGTCCCACTCGAAGGAGAAGAACTCTTAATACTATTCGTCTTTTTTCACTCTTTGGGTGAGGAAGCTGAGGAATGTACCCGCTTCTCTCCACCGCCGAAAGGACCCCGTAGGCTGGCCATTTTATATGATCTTGATACCTTCTCCCAGCTTGGGGTTGGCGTCTGCGATCGAAGGGTAAGAAATTGCGGCTCTTCATTGGTGTCGCTCTGTGAAGTTCTCAGTTCTACCGCCTCTGGGAAGAACCACCTTAATGGTGGTAGGTATCTGGTATTCTGGCTCGATAAGTTTTAAGCACGATAACTATATATATATATATATATATATATATATATATATATATATATATATATATATATATATATATATATATAATGTTTAAGCATGATCACTGGAATTGTTGAAACGATATGCTATTTAACTTAATTTTATATTACTGTCCACCTCCCTCCCATGGTGTCTTCAATCGTGCCTTGAAGACTCGCCTCTTTCTTCTCTCTGGCGGCCTTTCTTATTCGATGGAGCATAAGAAAAGAAGGAGTCTACAGCAGAAGGCTACTGCATAGGCTCTCGATGCAGCTCCTGTTCCCATCACCAAGTTCAGCCTCAGCCAGTCCCACCTAGCATCCTCATCTATAAATCCATCCATTCTTAAAAAAACTCTGCAGGGAGGAGGCTTCTATCTCATGACAAGCGAGTCTATTCCATTCATGTACCACTCATGTCCAGCTTAAAACCATTCATACGTGTCCTCCTAGACTGTTCATTGAAAGTAAGAACTTTCCTATTCATTAAAGGTAAGAACTTTACCTATGTCTCCCCTATTATAACCTTTTACCCACTTGAAGACTTCACTCAAGGCCCCCCTTCGCCAACTCTTCTCTTCTTTCTGTCTATCTAAATTGTTTGCTGAGGTATCTTGTAATACCTCAGCATAATAGTCATACCTTATAATCTTACCTAACACTACCATCGCCAAACTTGCTCAATCCACTAATTATGTTTATGTCGAGATCATTAATATAAGTCAAGAACAACATCGGCCCCCAGCATCGACCCCCAGAGGAACCCCACTCTGTGAAAATACTTGACTTTGAAGAGCACCATATAAAAATATTAGTATTATTTTATTATTATTTAATTATTAGTGTTATGATACAATAATAATCATAATATAATTATTATTATAGGCACCATAAATATATTTTCTTGAAGTTTGACGATTGCTCGTAGGGCGTCTACATTTATTGTGGAGGTTGGGTACCGAGGTTAAGGGGAGAGGTGTTTCTTCGTGCGTCGATAACGACACAAATGGATTCCCTTTAGGATTCCCTTTGTTATGTTCTACTTGTTGTTGCCTCTCCTAACCTCACCGATTCTTTACAAGCCTTTTCAGAAACAACCGATATGCTCATCTTACGTTTCGATTTGTAGTTTCAAGTATATAATACTACTAATACTCGGTTGTATAATCAAGAAAACATGGCTACATTATTAAAGTAAAAAAAAAAAAACAACAACACGAAAACCACGGGGGAAATGTTCACAAAAATAATTCGGTACCATCCTTTTTTTTTATAGAGCCCCCCCTCCTTCCCTCTTATATTTATCTTTTGGGTTTAATTCTGTGAAATCGCTCATACCTATTGTCGCTTAACGAGCCTTCTTGGTTTTTTTTTTTACTCCTCAAATTTCTCTCTACCGACCTTTATTCATTAATTAGAATTCTCGTAAACCAAATCCTTCGGAACCGTATCTATTTGAAGCACTTCTTCATTAATTATTGATTTCTTTTAAAGGTTAAATAAGAGTTTCTTATATCGCACGAGGTTTCAATTTATTATTTTTATATCTTAGCCTGATTTTAAGCGTTTCCTTTCTTTTCAGGTCCGTTTCCTTTTGTTTCTACCAATTGGTTGGAGTGGAATTGATTGTAGTTTGACGTAAGTATGCAGAGAATCCCCGAGAAGGATGAATTCCGTAGATAAAGGAGAGTAATTTCTGGAACCGCTTTTATAGTCTGAGATTTGCTATATACAGGATAGGGCCTATTTAAGAGAGACCTAACGATTGCAGCAAAAGTAGGCTACATTAGGTAATTCATCGAATGGTTTCCTAATTGGGATCACCTTGAAAGCGGCTGCCACAAGCTGTAGAGTGGTTCGGGTCCCACGTTAAACTTATTGGTCCACCAACTCCGTAAGGGGCACGGCGGTGTGATTTTCCTGCCGCCCTGTTGACGGGACTCAGCTTAGTTTCCCGCTTTCTTCCGCTAACATCAACCTTCTTCCTCTCTGTACTAACTCGCCTCATCTCCTTCACTGCAAGAGGATAGATACCCTGCGTAGCTTGCTATACTTGTCCTCTCGGTCTAAGTACGAATTACCGAAGCCCCGTCATTGGGTTCACGTGAACTTTATGTTGGGTCCGTGGAAAATTGCTTCCATCTCGTTCCTTCTCAGCATTCGTGTTTTTTGCTATGTCTATCCCCGCAACCCTCCGAATTGGCTTAATGATCTGACCAGCTACTCGCATCCTGGGTCAGAAGAGAGGCCTTGGGACCTATATAAACAAGTCCTTTTAATGCCCGCAGGTCGCAAGAGACCAGGACTTGAAGGTTCCTGGGCGTTTGGGTGCAAATAATGAGAATTGCGGTTCTGCCCCAATAACCACTTCCCTGCGTGTAATGGACTGACCACCTCCCTGCGGCAGCTCTTGGGTGCATAAGGCTGTACTGCTCTGGCATATTTCCATTTCTCCGGAATCCTTGTCAGCCATGGACTTCTCCATCTCGGAGAAGGACATGACTGGGGCTGGTCCGTCCGGCCTTGGGCGGAAAGAAACGGGATCACTACACGCCCTCCCTAACAAGAAGAAAAAGAACCACAAAAAGTTAAAGAGTACTAGGAGTTCCTCTCCTTTCGCGGAAGGATGACACCCCTGCTGTTTCTACTGGTGGCCAGGCCACGGCACATCCGGCCCTTCGGCGCCTTCGAGCGAGAGCCATACAAAGACGAAAGTTGCTGGTAAGGTGAGTTGAGCCTCAGTGACGTCGGCGGCACTTCGAGAGGCTGCATGGCATCTTTGAGCCCACTGGCTTCAAGCGTTTGCTTATTGTTCGCTCTACTGATAGGAGCATATTTTCCAAAGGACACTGAACATACATTGAATCTCATTTCTCGTTATGCAGGAGCGCACAGGTTTAGGTTTTCATCGGCCAAACCTCAGGAGTGCACTTATGCCGCCCTCCACGGCTCCACCCTGATCCGGACTTGTTCCTAAACGAGGTTCTCCTGGGAGTGGTTGATTCGTACTTCCCTTGGTCTTGTTTTCGACTGACGCCTCACCCGGGAGGCTCATATTCGTAGCCTTAGGGTCTTCTCTACCTTCGCTATGAACATTCTTCGGTCCGTGACTTTCAGCACTTGATGAGCTGATAAGGAGTAGTAGCCTTACCTTTCTACTGATCCTTTATTCGTTCGAAGCTCGACTACGGATGCGAGTTCTAAGCATCCGCAGCCGAGCGTGCATTGCGAAAGGTGGACTCGATCCAACACGTCGGTCTACGTTTGGCTGTCTTGCCTTCCGCACGTTTCCCATTGAAAGCCTACTTGGCAATGCTGGGGAGATGTCACATGCTCTGCGCCTTACGCAGTGTATTATACGCCTGTACGCGCGTCACCGGCGTCTCTCCCAGTCTCCATTGGCTCTCACTGCATCCGTAAACGATCTCGACGGTACCTGTGCTGTCCAAAGAGGCCAGTTATACCATAAGCTCTTTGGGTTACGACTAGAAAACTGCTCTGAGAGTTCTGTGTACTTCTCGGGCCGGTGGCGTCTCCGGCTCTTCCCAGTACGCCACCCCGGAGGGTGCTACTACTTTTAATTATCTGTCGCCACGCCTCGACTCCCAAAGATTCTACAGCGCCGAGAGTATTGCGTTCGACCTCTTTGTGACTTTTCCTCCGTTTCTAACAAGTTTACTTTTAAAACATTTGCCATATCACGCGTGTCTCGTCGAGGATTCGACTCCATAAGGGCCTCAAAATCAATTGTTTATCCTCTCGGCCCCACAGCTCGCTGGGGGATCTGTGACTCTCTCTCTCTTGGACACTTTTATCTTCTTCCGCTTTCTCTGTCACTTACACCCTACACACAATACTGATTCCTCAGCCTCTCACCTTTGGGTCGCGTAATTTTAAACTCCCAGAACCGAAGTAGAGAGAATTGAGTCATCAGTTCAACACTAGTCTTTTCACCTCTTGCCTCGAATACGTCTTCGTAAAGTTGTTGTTGATGCCAACACTTTTTAGAGAATCCGACCATGAATCGAAGAGAGTTACCAACCAATAAGAGAGACTTGTTTGATAATGCTTTCAAACCAGGCTTTGCAGCTGGTATCTCCTCTTTTGTTCCCACTTTCATTAATCTAGCTACTAGTTGGTTTGTGCCTCCTTTCTTTCATTCCTGCATTTCATGCATCCTTTACTTGGAAAAATGAGATCATGTTTACGAAGTTGTTGTAAGCTCACCATTATCATCATTAACAACTTTTCCACAAAGTGAATCGGCGCAATTCAACGCCACTGCAACTCCCCGCCGGGGCGCCACCCTAGTAAGCGGAATGCCACCCATCATTTTGTCCACCTGCAAGGTCCTTCGATATGATGGCGTATTGTGTCCTATTCATCCCTTGACATAGGGCTCCTAGCAACCCCATCACAGAGCACCGACAGTTTCGCGCAGGACAATTCAGCGCAAATTACTAGTTTTTGCTACAATTTATTGAAATACAAAAAAAAAATAATATAAAAAAAGGTATAAAATAATTAAAAATAAATACTAAAAAATAATTAGAAATTTGATTTCTGCAGTTCAATCTGGTAACTGATTGCCCTAAGGTAGTCCATTTTATTTTCAATTTCATTGAACCGTGAAACCACAGTCTTTATAATAAATCCTTGTAAGCCCTGCAGTATTTAAGAGGTTCTTTTCCTATCCATTTGACCAACTGCTAAACGCAGCCAATTTTTCTCCGTGTGGTCCTGCTCTAACCGTAAAAAATCAATTAATTTATAAACGGTAAGATGACAATGGCCTAAAGACATTTGCATAGCTCTATGCCATCCTTCTAGGGCGTTTATTGTTTTTTTGGTAAGTCTGTTACAACTCCTATCATAAATGCTCCATATAAATGACTTAAATACAGGATCCCTTCTCCCACGCCTGAATGGGCGCCCTATCCAAGTATCCTCAAATTAACTTACCAATTCTTCCAATGAAGGTGGTATTTCATCTTGCAAGATTTCAAATGTAGTCACAATTTGATCAACTGGGCCAAAAGCTAAAGCTACTAGCGCCCTGCAGAACGTACGAATGATTTCATCTTCTTAGTAAAGTTGAACCAGCTTCAAATTTTTCACTTTTCGCCATACATATTTTTACCTTCAAGGTTATCACGTTGTATTTGTTAGTTGACTGAGCTTTGTTTGTTAGTTGGTTGATCTTTGTTTGTTAGTTTTGTTTTGTTAGGGGTGTTTTAAAATTATTTTATACCTTTTTTACATTATTAATTCTTGTATTTCAATAAATTGTCGCAAAAACTAGTAATTTTATATTTTTACACTGAGTTGTCGCGGAGTTGTCCTGCGCGATCCGATACACATCCTGCTGTAGTTCTTACATTCATCTTTACACTTTTATAACGGCACTGTTTCAGTCCTCAGACACAGTTCGATTAAAAAAAGGACCCATTCAATAACACAAATCACCAGTACCTTTTAGCATCACAGCGAATGTATCATCTCATCCAGCTGCCTTAACATTGTTCACATCTAACACGTCAAGAACAACCTCTTGCACGGTTATTTCTTCCATTCCCCGACAAAAATGGAAGAGTCGGTAACCATGGAGGAAATAGAGGAGCATTTGTGCTTGAATTGATATCCTTTTTGATAAAGAAGCTCCCGGTGCAATCCAGGAAATACAGAAAAAGAACAGAGGGAATAAAGATGGGGATGTCGGGTTCTACGAAGAGTAAGAGGAAAGGTCATGTGTCTCGTCATGACAAGATCCCTGTAGCAAAGAATGAAAGAATGCAACATAGATAAGAATTAATTACTTTGAACCTTTCAAAAGTTTTAAGTTTTACTACACTGCGATATTTGGCATGTACTTAACAATTACTGTCTTAACATGCTGTATTATTTTACAAACTGCAACATAACAATAGGCAGTTGTTCATTGGATGACATTACTTAGGTGACTCACCTGACAACGACGCTAATACAGAGGACATGGATTACTATCAGCCTCGTCCTATATGTTCTCACCATCAAGATAGTGTGGCTTGTGTGCCTTTGACGTTTCCAAGGAAGTTATGGAATGCGATGTTATCTGTAATACAACCAAGAGGTTTATCAGAGATTCGATTTACTCTCATGGTTTCTGCCACTTTGAAATCTGGAGAGACTGATCTGGATAGCTTCCTCGTCTCAACCTCAACAACGCGTCGTAAAAGAATCCTGTTCATGTATAATAGCAGCCAGAGTCATATGCCTAGTTTTGTGAAAAGCCCCTACCTTAGACCTCCTTGCACTGGGGTGGAAAGTTGTTTAAATATGTCTTGGGCAGTAAACCATAAAGTAGCTCAGAGGACTAGCTGTGCTAGTGTCTGGTCCACCTTCATACTCTGATGTAAAGTTATTGGGAGTACCTGCCATCGAAAATTCTCCTGAGGCTTCAATGGATTTTTTGGATATGGCAAGTTACGGATAATGTTACTGCCCTTGCTTTTGACTTTCCCTCAGTACCAGTGGACTTCACAGAAGAGCTGCCAAACTGCTAGAGAAAATGCTGAATGAACTCAAATATTTTTTATCTGTATTGTCGACATCACATCCTGCAAATCCTAGTAGTAGCTGTTTGAAGGTGAATAGGCCAGATAATCTCTGGTTTGAGTATCTGAGAGTATCTGAATGATGTTTGGATGGACTTGTCCAAAGAAAACCCAAAGATGCTGGTTATCAACAGAAAATGGCTGAAGGAAGAAAAGAAGAGTGAGAAGGGCTTCCAAGAGCCGAATACAGGAAAAGGGCTGAGCTGGCAATCATTGTTCTTATAGCAACACCTCATCAAGGTATTCACTGGAGTCGACCAGACGCCATTCATCAGGTTCGATGGATGGCCGGAAACTTTACTCCATGAAAAAACTGATTTTGCAGATTGTACGACGAAGATATATCAAAGAAGGAAAGACTCAACACCTACCTTGCGCTGTTCTACACTTCTGTATGGATGATGTCAATGTCTGCTGCAGATGCTCCAGTGAATTATCTAAGTCTAATCTAGGACATGTTAAAGTACAAGAAAACTGACCCAGAACTTGCTGAACTTAATAAGATGGAAAACGACAAATGGTACCTGACGCAAGAAGTCGTGCCATTTGCCTTGTTCAACTGTAGATACAATGACACATTGGAATATAACATTACTGCCTGCTTACATGTCACTGAGAAACCAAACAGCTTCAGAACAGGAAAGCGTCTATTCTAGAGTGTCACAGTTAAGACCACTCTGGCTGATCGCATTGACCAGAATCACATTCGATCTGAGTGCCTTCTGGAACCTGTCACGCCTTGGTCACATAATGACGACTACAGGAAAGAATTAGATCATGTTAAGATTCTGAAAGCGGTGAATGGCATTGCTGAACGCAGTGTCAAGAATGAGCAAAGGGACTATATCCTTCAAGCTGTGGAGTTGAACCAGCGTCGCTTTGACAGCTTCTGAAACTCTCATCAACTGACTGCGTAAATGTCATTATTAATTAATCTAATCTTCATCTAATGCTTTCACTTCTTGATCGATTAGACTTGTGACGAAATGTTAATCTCAAATTTGTGTCGTGAATAAAACGCCTTGTCTGTACCAATGAGCCATTTCTTGTTCTAAGACTCCTGTAATTGTATAAGTTAGAAAAGGGATTAAGAGCAATTTAAGTTGGTGCCTATATTGATGCAGAAAAATTAAAGCATGCGACAATGCTTCCCAACATCCTAGGTCACGATAGCTGTGATTTTCGGCCTAATTCAGGTCAAAAAGCATGGGAAAATGCAGCACAGACTTAGGAAAATAAGAAAGAGTTGATTTTTGAAGCAGCCTAACGCCCTATTTTGTTGTACTTCTGAACATTGTTCCAAATGATGGATTTTGGAGACTGCTTGTGCCTACACAAATGTTGTGCCTACTTGATGCTCTGCCTTCATCCAACTTATGATTACGAATATTCGTTCTTTTGTTAACTGCGCTTTGGGTGCTAGCAAGGGTAATGTTGATGATGCTAGAGTAGGGAATGTAGATGGAAGAGGGGTGGGGGCAGATTGAAAAGGAAATAGTTAAGAGACTGAAAGGGCTGCCAGGAAATCTGGCTAATCTCTGGGGGTGTTTTTTTTTTTGTTTTTTACATCTTTTATTGTTTATATATATATATATATATATAATATGGGCGTTCAAACCGTTGGGAGTTTTTTTTTCTCCTGCTTGGATTTTTCCTCTATTTTATAATTTGGGCTACTTTCTTTATTGGGTAGGTTTGTTTAGGTCTTATTTCTTTGTTAGTAGCTTTTTCTCGTTAATTATCTAGTTTTTTTAGTTTTCTAATTTAGGTAATTTTCTTATTTTTGTAGTTTTCCACCTTCGGAGGTTAAAATTTTAGGGTGATTTTTCTATTTTATTTTCTTCTTTGGGGAGGGATTCATTCTTCTTACTTGCATTTTGAGGGGTTTCTCTTCTTCCCCATTAGTTAATTCTTCGAAGTCTTCTTCCTCTTGAAAGTGATGCACACCCTGTGATACGCCCCGATTTAGTCCCAGAAAAACGACTAATGAAAGTACCAAACTAATAGACTATTAAATACAAAGTTTTTCATTAATTCCCTTGCCTTGCAAAAACGTAATTTAGGTTACTAGTTTCACTAACATCAATGCAGCTTCATTATTAAAGCAAACTTCATGAAACTTATCATTTATAAATAAGCTTTTAATAAATAAAATCGAATTCTCTGACGATTTCCTAAGTGTATGACGATAGCTCAAGTACAAAATTAAAGCCTCTTCATTTCCTATTAAAACCTAATTTAAAAATGGAAGTTCAGCAACCAAAAAATGATATCAAAGCTCAATTCGACCTTTTAAAAAAACCTTCTTAGTATTACTCATTTATATATCTGTGCTTTTTCGTGGGACACCCTGTATATAATTTAAACAACAAGACTCGGATTGTGGGTGGAAGGGTGGGGGGGAATCTTTGTCACTAAACATCCTTTTAATTTATTTACTTCTATCTACATATGGCGCTGCCCTGACAACCGCCAAATAGTGCAAACTTAGCAACTATTTTTTTCGTTTCTTTTCTAATGAACTGTAATAGTGTGAGGTGAGACCTGGTGATGTTTGGAACATTTTAACGTACTTGCTTTACATTCTTCATCGAGAAATGGCTGCACACCATCATCTACCAGTTTTTCTATAAAATTCTCTGCTACACAAACGTTTTAGTATCTTTATCTGCCATCGCATAAAGCAAAGGTAAAAAACATACAGTTCCATAATGATTAAGGAAGATGTAACTTCTTGGAAGAGAGGATGAAAGTGAGAGTGTACGCACCCACTAACGACTGAAATTGATCCGCATTTAATTAGGTCATGTAAAGTAATACAAAACACGACGACCACGATCCACGGACTCTCATAGGAACAAACATTGATATTGGACTAGGATTAATTCCGTTGCACTTATTGTATTAATAATTATGAGCCTATTTAAAAAAAAAATACAAAAATGAAATTCCGAGATATATCCCGCACATGAAATCATACGAGATCCCGGGAAACAATCAGTTATAGGAGCACATTTTCGTCACTAAGGCTCCCGAATATTCAACTTTGAGGAATTGAGCAACCACCTGGTTGCTTATGATCGTTCTTAAGCTTCAAATTTTGGGGGAAAACAATTACCCCAAGAATACCATTTACAACCTATATCAATTTGGTTATTGACTGCCTACTAAGACTAGTATTAAGAACGAATAGCTTACGAGATGAAAAACAAGTCCGTCTCTTTAACATAAGATCCCGCTTTTTTTAGTTTTGTGTCAGTTTACGCGTATGGTTTTGGAGGCAACCGAGCCAAGAGTTCGATCTGCAAGCAGTAGTATAAAATTTTTGGTATCTTTTAATGTTTGTATGATTTCGTGCTTTAACAGTCAAACTTGAAAGTTGCATCTGCTTTGTTTGCCCATCCCCGCAGGGGAGATGACCTTTCGCTAATGCTTTGGGAGGCACTCTCCCTCTCATAAAGCTCCCTGCTCAAATCCTCCGAAAAGCTTTGTAGGTCTTGAAAGATTTAGCTTGACATTTATGTACAGATATAGTTCAACCGCACACCTCACTCTTTCTTTTTTACATTAGGGTGTTGAGGAGCCGCGAGTGCTTGTACCGGAGGGAGTAGGGAGGCAAGGGGAAGATGGGCCACCGCTCAATGGTGGAGTATAAAGGCCATTTTGCAAGGATTAAGCCGTGGCGAAGTCCCTTTTCTACGGCCTTATTTTGTATGATCCTATCTAAGCCTTAGCGCCGCATTGCAAGTAGACTATACCAATTATACTCCCTTCATGGATGTTGTATGAAATGTATGTTTACATACGCGTCTTTGTCCTTGTGTTCATACATGTTAAGTGTGCGTGTATTTTTAAGATGGGGCCGAATGTCGTCACCTCTCCTATTTAGCCCGTCTCCAGACAGTAGTCTTCATTCACGTTAATTTCTTTTCGCTTATCTTCTTTTCTCTTTAATTCGCCCCATCATTCAGTTCTCCCTTCCCATAGCTTTCAAATTCTAGCTTCACCACAATTTTACCATTAGTGATAAAGCACCTGGCTGATGTGAAGCTGTCATCGCTATCTGTTACCATGGACCATTCTTAATAGATGCCGCAGGTCATGATCATTAAACACCAGGGGTCGGCCAGTGCGCTGTCCACGGTGGATGGTAATGCTTGCCATGAAGTATTTTCGCTACAAACGTGACACTGAAGATCGAGGGATGTTGAATATCTCCCAGAGTTTCAGAAATGGAATGTTCCATCCGTCTGACGCCCACCATCAGGTCCCGTTCGAACTCTGATAATTCATATACGAGGGGCGGTCAATATGTTTTGGAATTCGGATATGAGGAAAAGTGTTTTATTATTTTTCAATATAACTACCCTCGACTTCAATGCACTTGCGCCACTTGTCCCTGAGGCTTCGAATTCCCGACAACCAGAAATCTCCCGACTGCTGTTCAATCCACTCCTGGACGGCGAGCTGGACATCTTCATCGTCCCCAAACCGGCGTCCACGCAGTGCAGCCTTGAGCTGGTGGAATAAAAAGTAGTCGTTAGGGGCCAGATCTGGACTGTAGTGGGGATGGTTGAGCTCTTCGAATCCGCACTCGCGCAGGACAGCTTGTGCAACTCTGGCCTTGTGGACTTTGACGACGTTGAAGTCGATCATGGGGCATGAGGTTTCTAGGGACCCAACGGGCACAGACCTTGGTCATGGCCAAATTGTCGTGGATGATGTTGATAACACTTCCATGTGATATTCCAAGTTCTCGCTCGATTTCTTCGACTTTCACCCGTCGATTTTCGAGGATCCTTCTCTCCACACGGGCCACATTGTCCTCGTTGGTCACCTCTGACGGGCATCCTGGACGGGGGTCATCTTCAAGGGACTCACGACCATGGCGGAACTCCCTATTCCTGTGAGCAATGGTTGCATAGGAAGGGGCGTTGTCGGTGTACACTGCAACCATGCGTTCATGGATCTCCTTTGCATTCTTGCATTCCTTGGTCAAAAATTTGATCACTGCGCGGTGCTCAACCTTCGCCATTGTTGAAATATTTGTGACTGACGATCTGCGATCAGCTACTACTTCTTAAATACACGAGGCAGGAGGGTGCGGCTGCAGGTCCTGACTTGTCATAACTTGTGCTAGCACCCCCACAAACAACCATCCCCCTTCCTCTGTTTTGCCCTACCGATTCGCAAAACTTATTGACCGTCCCTCGTATCTTTGCCATGAACCGGGCCGGTGTTCACTCTGACCCAAGAGATGTCAGATCGCTTCTGATACAGATGTAGCAATTTCCATGACGTCATTGGTTTGTGGCGCTGCCCACCACTGCCTTTCCATACTGCATATTCCTTTTGCCTAAAGATAAATATGCTACCTAATATATCTATCATTTATATAAAGATACCATTATTGTTAAATCCTTTTTGTTTTTTGTTAGCATTATACATAATGTGCAGGAAGTGTGGGCAGAGTTGTGCGCGTTCGTGCGTGCGTTTTATATAGTCGGAATGAGAGCCTTCTCTCCCGGATATGAAAGTTTCGCTTCATTGAGCAGGAAGTATACCTAAAGTTTGTGTCATGAATGCATTGATGTTTGTATACGTTTATGGGGATTCTAATTGCCGTCTGTGTGTCTTTTAACTTCGCTCCTCGCGCACACGTCGCTCTTGAAGAACTTCGAAAGAATGATGAGGCGGCGTCCGCTAAGATTGAGATTAGCCTCTTACCACCAAGCGATACATTATGGCGCGAAAATCCCGCTTCGCTCGTTGTCGAAATGTTTGGCTTCGTCGTCCTTTTGATTCATAAACTCTTGTTCTTGGAGACTCCTCGAAGACATCACTCGGGCATAAAGCGAGCATTACTGCACTAAAAGATGACGTAGAGACTATATTACCCTTCCACGCACAAATGGCCAGGGAGTTGGGACTGTGGGTAAGGATTTCATTCGCTTTAAAGACGAAGCTCCTTCACCGGGTCGGTGCCGAACGAGAGGGGAGGGGGGGGGCTCAGATTATCGCATCATTGTGAGGAAGTGATGTTGGTTGGGGAGAGGGTCAAGGTAAATAGTGCCACTGGATTAGATCATGAAGCTTACAGGGGTAGAATAATAAATGGGGAGATTTAGATACGTCTCCGCCCGAGCGCGGATACGAGCTTGCCTTTATGAGGGCCTTTTCTGGATTCGAACCAAGGGTCTTTGAAACATATGACAGCAGACGCAAAGTTGAGCTGAATTCGATTCTATGCCCCATCCGTCGACTAACCACACCCAACACTCCTAACATTGAGCTAGTTTCAGCCTCCAGTTTATTGCGAAGTCGTCTTTTGGGTATCTTAGTTGTCCTGTTTAGGAGTTATTCTGTCCTCTTTTAGCATTGGCCTGTTTGTTTCTTTAAAATATATCCCCCCCTTCATGGTTTTGTGTTCTTACCAATGTATATATTCTGTTTATGGCGATTGCGGTTATTCCCACACATGCCATGTTTCTCTAAATTCTCGTCGGTTTTTGTTTTTCGGTATTCACCTAATTTTCCCTTCCAAAGTTAACTGGTAAAATTAAATATATAAGCTTGTCTGTCTCCTCTGAAGGAGAAATATACAAAACTCCCCTGAAGGAGAAATATACAAGCCCTTCTCCTCTGAAGGAGACATATACAAGCCTTTCTCTTCTGAAGGGGAAATATACAAGCCTTTCTCCTCTGAAGGGGAAATATACAAGCCTTTCTCCCCTGAAGGAGAAATATACAAGCCTTTCTCCTCTGAAAAAGAAATATACAAGCCTTTCTCCTCTGAAAAAGAAATATACAAGCCTTTCTCCCCTGAAGGAGAAATATACAAGCCTTTCTCCTCTGAAAGGGAAATATACAAGTCTTTCTCCTCTGAAAGGGAAATATACAAGCCTTTCTCCTCTGAAGGAGAAATATACCAGCCTTTCTCCTGAAGATGTGACTAAGCATTCTTATCACTCTGCCGATTTCCTCTTCTATGTTACCATCACGAGACCACAACCTGTCCTAAGTAAACATCCTTGTACCAGCTCTCAAGTTCGAACGTCAATTCTAATTGCTCTATATGTATTTCTGCATAAAAATGATCAAAAAGGATCATTGTTGGGTGAGTCTGTGCACATGCTCGGGAGCGGTAGACAAGGAGTACCCAGGGTAACTTATGGTACCATTTTCTGGAGTAGCACTAGCAAGAAAAGAAGGCTTACACAGTCCGTAAAACGACTCCACGATTGAATTCCATCGGTAACCTACTAAATCATCTCTATTGTCGGAGATGATTCTATTTGGCACCTTAAACCGAGACATCCATACGTGCGAAATTACCATAGCTTCCAACCATTATACTGTTCTATGGGCATAGCTTCCAACCATTCTGGTGTACTGTAAGTATCAACAATATGAAATTGGAATTGCTTATAAGGCGGCTTTATTGATTTGTTCGTGCGTGTTAACTGATTGGATATGCAAGTACGGACAAGATACTTGATATCTTTACGCACTGAGGGAGAGAGGAGGGGGAGGAGAGAGCTAACTTTGTTGGCTAGTAGCTAAGTGGTGTTGCTGCTGCTTCCTGTGAGTAGCTCATGAACTGCACTCAACTCACTTACATCGGTTCAGTTTGTAGTGTAATCAACCGCTTCCTATCATCTTTCATTTAAATACATATAGTCAATAAACCTTTTTACCTAAATATTGCAAAAGAAAGTAAGTCATTATGTGCGGCTAAGTGTGACGTAGAAGACTGTTTGGTTGTAAAATTGCAAATGATCTAAATAATTGGCTATCTATTTGAAATTTCACACTTGCCCGAAAAACCATGAAATCACTGTTGGAAGCATCGCTGGGGATTGTTATAATATATCTTATATATATAGTGTGCCCCAAACCATGTATACATTTTTAAAAACTTATAACAGGCGAACCTACTAACAGATTTAGATCATTTTTCTTTCTTGTTATACCCATTAGCCGAAGGCGATATAAGAGCAGATTTGTTATGGATCTTGCCTAGTCTAATGCGATAAAACAAGGGCTGCTGACCAAAACTCGCGTGCTCTTACTTATTCTAATTTATGACCTTACGACCTTCAAAACTTGCAATAATTCAAAGACTAACCATGGGAGGACCTTAGCAATTATTTCATTCGAAAGAGAATGTAAAACAACATAATAGTTTCAAATTTCATTAGAATCGACCGAATAGTTATGATGTTATTGCCAAAACAAATTAATCATGGACTAACCTTGGGAACACTTTGGAAATTATATTATTCGAAAGAGAATGCAAAACAACATTTGGTTTTAAATTTCGTTAGAATTGGCAGAATAGTTACAATGTTATTACAAAAACAAAAAAAAAAAGCAAACGGGGACCGACCGACAGAGTGAGATGTAGAGTCGCACGTGACTAGAAATTCGACATTAGTAATAAATAGCCTTGCTTGCCCAGAGTAAACATGGAAAATTGAAGTGTGCCCTTATCATTTGAGCAACGAAAATGTATATTTGTTCGCCTTTTTAAAGTTGAAAGATACCGAAGTTTCAATAACAGTGGAGAGTCAATTTTGAAACTAATCCCGCAACTCCACTTAGCATTTCACGTATTCTTGAGAAATATGAAGTATACAGTACTGAGCATGATGTGTTCAAGCACGCGACTGGATGTCCAAAGAACAAAAGATGTTAATACTTCTGATGGAATCACTACAGGTATTCAACCGATCACCAAGAAAATTTGTGAGGCATGTATCGTAAAGCAGGAAAAAGTAAGACAATTATCCACATAATTCTTACATGCCTTGAATGAGGAGGATCCGGATCGCAGAATCCAGTTTTGCGAATGATTTCGAATAAAAACAACATCATTGGACCAATTTGCGGACATGTGTGTGGTATAATGAGGCTATAACATTTACGTTGAATGGTATAATGAATCATCATAATTGCACATGGTCACAAGAAAATCCAAATTTATGTTTAACATGCAAATTTACCGGGTATAACTGTCTGGTGTGGTTCTTCTTCCAAAGGTTTGGTCGGTCCATTCCCTTTTTATGGTATTTTTATCACCATATGTGCCTCATCATGCTTCGGGGAAAAGTTTTTTTTTCAATTCCCGGTTATACGGAGATGGGGACACTCAACAATATGGATCACCACTTCATTACGAGTACCATCATTTGAAAAATGAAGTACACAAGTAGAAGACCTACATCACTTGAACAGTTAAAGAGCACAGTTGAAGAAAGGTGGTGAAGCGTTCCTAAATTTTTGTTTAGTCTGCCAATCAGTGAATCTAACAGCGCGGTGGTGTATTGGTTTCAATGGTCGACACTTCGAGCACTTAGGTTTTGAAAACAAATTAAACTCACTTATTTCGATTTATATTTCACCCATAAAAATAAATAAAAATTATAGAATCAAGACCTTTAGATCTTCTCTATGACAGATCGAAAACTCATCTGAATCAGGTTCGTCTTTTATAAGTTTTTAAACAAATGTATAGATTTTATCTGGACACACTATATTTATAAAAATATTAAAACAAGATACAGAGACTTTAAAAATAACACTTTGCAGGAAACTAGTGCACTTTTGGTCTTTTTTTTATAGTAAAGAGTTTAAAGATTATTACATTAAAAATTAAGTGGGTAAAAATGCACTAGAAAACCTAGGTCTTTTTCGGAACAAGTCGGCAGCGAATTAGGTATCCGAGGCTATCGCCAGGTTAGATTAGGGGGAAAAAAATAAGAAAAAAATAAGCCTCGAACGCTTACCTAATTTGCTGCCGGACTTGTTCCGAAAAAGACCTGAAGACATATAATGGAGTCTTTGATTTAATAAGACTAGTTTTGTACTTCTTGGAATATACTTTGCGTGGGCAATTATTCCGAGAGACCGATTAAAGATGTGCCTGTTTTGATTTTCACAAGTGAATTGAGAAACCTTTTCTGATGGCGTGAAGCTTCTCAATTTAAGTTTAACAATACCAATAACAACTTGAGTGGAAAGGTCGCTTTCTACTCATAAAAGAATTAAAACTTTTCCAATTCAAATGACTTAAGAAATAGGCTTTATTTAGGGCCTCGCTCTTTCATTATTAAAAGCAAAACTATTTTGAGGAAGTGTTGAAAATTTGCAATAATTTTCTCTTTTATTTTGTATTTTGCCATTTTTGCAAGTTGATTAAAATCTCACAAAATCTAGAATACGATATCGACGTGACGTGCCTGACTTGAGTGTCAAGGGGATCAAATAAAGAGGAACACTTAGAAAGACCATAATAATAAGACGCCTTATTTGTATTGTGCTCTTCTTGGACAGAAGCATTTACAGCGGGCCTCTCTACGAACTAAAAAATGCGTGAACGCGCGATCACCAATACAGCACAGAAGGCGACGAGATGCACGCAAGGAGGGTTCAGAGAGGAAGCCAGTTATTGTCTAATTAAGATCTTGAAGGTAAGAATGAGGACATTGGAGACGAAACGTTGTCGGATCGGTAGCCAGTGGCATTTTTCAAAAAACTTCTCCGTGCGACCACCCCTGACCTAAATTTAACCTAGTAAAAATGTGTGTTCTCGAAGACCACTGGTAGAGATGAGTATTCCCAAATTAACCTTGATAAGCACTCATTTTCTATCCATTGAGTGTTTATCTTTACATGTCCCCTTCGAAAGCACTTTACACCATTTGGAAGAGTCTAGCTCTTTCTGAGTAGTCTTTTTTTTTAACTTTAACAGCCTATCTAGCGACTACCCACTTGGGCACAAGTCGCCCCACTCACGACAGCCTAGCACTAGGCTACTTTAAAATAAGAATAAAAACAATAACAACAACAGTAATAAGGGAAAATCGCAACAAGGAGGATGCAAGCTCCGGCGTCGGGGAAGGTCCCCTGGCGCAGGAATGTGCAACTTACAAAGAAAAAAACAAAAACTTAGTTATATAAAAGGGAGAAGGCCGCACCCCCCCCCCCCCTCCCCAAAAGTCTATAAGTCCACCAGTCAATGTGCACGCACTCGTCCCGAGTACAAGGGACAGGCAGTAGCGACCCCGCCCATCCCGGTACCGGGACAGGAACGTGCGCGAAGATCACCCAAACTGGGACACTCGACAAGAATGTGCTGAACAGTCTGGGAGATGAATCAGTCGTCACAATAGGGCGCAGGCGAGTGCTCCATCAAATGGCGATGCGTCACACGAGTGTGCCCGATTCGGAGACGACAGAAAGCGACCTGAAGCTGCCGCGGCATTGTGGGATAGGTCCATGGGAACAGTCGCGGCGCAATGGGACGCAACTTTTAAGTTTCCCTGGACCGTCTCCCATCTTCTTTGCCAAGTATTCCGAAGAGCTGCCCGTATTCCTGCCATGTAGTCTGTGTGTGGAAGAGCAAAACGCTGGTCCGGTTGCCCAGTCCTCGCGGACTCTTTGGCGCCCTCGTCGGCTTACTCATTCTCCGCAATTCCTACATGTCCAGGAACTCAGCAGAAGATAATCTCGACATCCGCCGGGGAAGCCAAAACCGTGGCATCACGGATATCGCGAACCAGGGGATGCAGAGATTCCAATGCCCCGAGAGCACACAGTGCGCTTTGTGAGTCGCTATATATCACAATCCGGTCTCCAAACCGGGCACGTCGCGTAATCGCCCGTACCGAGTGGTGTATTGCCACCAACTCAGCCGTGAAGACAGACGCACTGCCTGGCAGAGCCCCGCTAACTTCAAACAGAAGGGATACGGCGTGGAAGATGACCCCCTCTTGGGACTTGGAGCCATCCGTATACACTGGCACAGTTCCAGCGTGACACGAGATGTGCTCCAAAAAGACTGAGCGCAATACTCCCGGCGCTGTACAAACCTTGGAAGCAGAGGCGTTGTGACAAGTAGCTAACGGTGATACCCTCCAAGGTGGCGTTCTGAGCAGAATCAGGGGTGCCACCGGCCCGAGAGCTATATCTTGCTCTCGAAGGAGTTTCCTAGCCCTAAACCCAAAGGGCTTAGGGTCTCTCGGTGGCATATGCACCGTTGAGATCAGCTGCGGATGCTTTGAGAACCGTTGGCGACAAAGGGAGACGCTGCGCTCGTGCGTACATGCTAGTAATGCACTGTGCACGGCGCATATATAATGGCATCTTTCCTGCATCGCAAGCAGGTTCTCAATAAGGTAAATGTGGAAGTCACCGGTCGCCAAGCGAAGGCCAGTGTGGTGGATCGAGTCCACCTTCTGCAATAGACGTTCGGCTGCGGATGCATAAAACTCACATCCGTAGTCGAGCTTCGAACGAACAAAGGATCGATAAAAAAGTAAGACAGTAGCCCTATCAGCGCCCCAAGCGCTGAACGTCACGGAACGAAGAATATCCATGGCGCGGGTACAAGAGACCCTAAGGCTGCGAATTTGAGCTTTCCAGGCGAGGCGTCGGTTAAATACAAGACCAAGGAAACGGTTAGATTCAACCATTTCTAGGCGCACCCCATTAAGAAACAAATCTGGGTCGGAGTGGAGCCGTGGATGGCGGCAGAAGTGCACCACCTTAGTCTTGGCCAAAGAAAACCGAAATCTGTGCGCTTCGGCATAGCGAAAGACGCGGTTCAATGCCTGTTGGAGTCGACGCTCTAGAGTTGACATCTGGACCGCGGCAAAAGAGATCGAAAGGTCGTCCTCGTAGAGCGTAGCAAGAACATCTTCTGGCAGCACCGAGGTGATGCCATTGATGCTCAGGGCAGAGTGGAACGCTGAGGACACTTTCCTGCGCGACACCCTCTTCCTGCTCCATTGTGCCAGTGAGGGCTCGCAAAAATTCAGATATAAAGACCGGGAGGCGTCCCATAGCCCCCATCGTGTGCAGTCCTCTGTGAAAGCAAAGGCGGGACTACCAGATTTGAACTTGAATCACATGGTGATTGCAAGGAAGGGGTTGAGGGGAGGTCCCTGCACTCGTAGGCACTGGAAAGGAGTAAGCCTCCTCTCCGGTTGAAGAGTTATGGAGGGTCCCCTGGAAAACCACAGAGGGGTGGGACCTCCATTTTTTTCTGTGTAGCTGCCTGAGGGCGGTTCCGTCGTTCTTAAATGGGAAATGGGGAGATAATTTTTTTTTAAGTTATCATCATTGGGCATGGTGACCCCTTTTTTACGGGATGCAAACGTTAATCACCCTCCTCCGCAGTGGTCCGCTCTGCGAAGGATGAGTACAGGCCTGGCAGAGCCAGGTCCTGCAACTTTCAGACCATTCCTCCCGTCTGGTGGCCTGCCAGTCCCTTAGCCTGGCGGCTCCACCTTGGGCGCAGCGTAAAATCGATAGTATGTGAAAATAGAAAGAAGGAAGATGTGGGTGGGGATAAAGCAAGTCATTTATAAACCCACCATCCCAAAATGGAGCTCAGGGATGAGGTATCATTGTCCCCTTCCCCCTCAGCCCCGATCCGGGATAGTTGGCTGAGAAGAAGGTCAGCATCTACCCTGTGAAATTAGAGGCTGACCAGAGAAAGTTGTCGGAGAGGTTGTATGAAAAGCGCGTAAACAAGTGTTCTGAAGGAAGGAGAAGAGGCTAAGCTGGGGCCGGACGGGGTGCTGAGTCCCGTCAGCACGGCGGCCAGGATGGCAAATCGCCGCGCTCCTTACGTGGTTCTGAGTAGTTAAAGCGTTAAGTGGTGTACCAGTGGTATAACGGGCTAAGCGCCTTGCTACAATTAAAACCTTCAGGAACACCACGCCCTTCCGAGTCATGCTCCTAAGAGAAACGGGTCTCCTTCGGGCGATTCTAGGAGACGGCCGACGGGAACCTAAAGATGCATGCCATCGCGCCGCGACTTTTCCCATGGACTACCCTCTAATGCCGCGCCGGCTTCAGGTCGCTTCCTGTCATCTTTGAATTGGAGACAGTCGCGGGACGCACCGCCATTTGATGGCACGCTCGCCTGCGCCTTATTTCGACGACTGCGTTGTCCCCCAGGCTGTTCGTCACATTCATGTCCCAGGCTAGGTGGTCTTTGCGAACGTTACCTGGTGACGCTACCGCTTATCCCGTGTAATCAGGACGGTTTCGTCTACACTTACTTTTGGACTATCTGACTTTTTGGAGGAGGCTGGCACCCTCCATTTTCTTTAGTGATGGATACTTGCTCGGGTGCCTGCAGATGGCTGACCTCCCGTCGATGCCGTGACACACCCTCTTTATGCGTAGTTCGTTGATGTCTGTTTTCTTCCGGTTGTGTTTTTAGTCCCGAACGACTCTACATCTCACTATGTCGGTAGGTCGGGCCCGTTTTGTTTTCATAATAACATTGTAACTATCTGGCCGATTCTAACCAAATTTGAAACCCTTATGTTGTTTTACATTCTCTTTCGAATGATATAATTGCCAAAGTCCTCCCGAGGTTAGCCCGAGAATTATTTTGATTTGGCAATAACATCATAATTATTCGGCCGATTCTAACGAAATTCAATACCATCCTGTTGTTTTACATTCTCTTTCGAATGATATAATTTTCAAAGTCCTCCCAAGTTTATCCCGCGAATTATTTTGTTTTGGGCTATAACATAACTTTTCGGCCGATACTCTGCTAGACTAGGCTATAACATGTTATACTCTGCTAGGCAAGCCTATAATAGGCTATTATAGTCTAGGCTATACTATACTATGCTAAGCTATGCTAAAATATAATGTTCAATGGTAAGATATACTATGCTAATTTAGGCTATAATATGCTATTCTAAGATAGCATATAGTATGTTTGGCTAGACAATAATAAGCCATCCTTGACTAGGGTATGATAGGATAGTATAGGCTATACTTGTGTAGGATAGGTAATGCTAGGTTAGATTATACTAGTCTATGCTATTCAGACCATGAAAGGCTATGCTAGGTTAAGCTATGATATCCAGGCTATTTTTCGCTATACCAGGTTAGGATAAGCGAGGCTTTGATAGGCTATGTTATGCAAGCCTAGGCTAAGATTCAATAGTCTAGGCAATACTATACTATACTAAATAGGGTAAAGTAATGTAAGGTAGGCTAGGATAGGATAGAATATATTAGTCTAGGCTCCAGTGAACTAGGCTAAGCTAAGCTATACTAGACTATGATAAGCTAAGCTAGACTAAACTTTTAATATACAATTGTAGGCTGCGCTAAGCTAGGCTAGGATACACTGTGATAGGCTCGAGTATACTATACTAAGCTAGGATGAATTATACTACACTAGGCTTAGTTAAGCTAGGATGGGCTATATATGCAAGTCTATACTATGCTATCCTATGCCATTCTAGACTGGGCTATGCTATGCAAGCCTATGCCATTCTAGACTGGGCTATGCTATGCAAGCCTATGCTGGACTATACTAGCCTAGACTAATTTATACTAAGCTTGCCTGGGTTATACTATGCTAAGCTAGATTAGGGTAAGGTAGGCTATATTATATTAAACTATTCTAAACTATACTAGGTTAGGATATGCTTTACTATTCTTGGAGGGGGCTGTACTATGGTAAGCTATACTAATGTATAGCTTATAACATATGTTATGGTAAGCTTTACTATCCTATACATGCTAGGCTATGTTAGACTAGGCCTTACTATGGTTTCTAGGCTAGGATAGACCATACTATTCATTCTCTGCTAGACTAGATTAGTCTAGGCTGTCATACCATGGCATGCTAAGCTATACTATGCTAGCTACGTTAGAGTATGGTATGGTAAGTTCAATTATTATAGGGAATCTTAGGCTAGGCTATCCGATGCTATGCTACTCTTATACTATGCTATACTATTTTAGGCAATCTAGGCTAGTCTATATTATGCTAGGTAAGTTAATACTATGTCAGGCTATCCTACGGTAAGCTAGGTTTTACCAGGCTACTATTCGAGACTATACTAGGCTATGCTATTAGCACAAAGTTTTTAACGGCAGTCACGAAGCTAAAGTAAGTGAAAATGTGTGTAAGATTCTCCTGCAGGTGTTGTGGCCGGGAGGATACACATTCCATCAGATGTTAACTACTGCAAGGTTTCTGTGATAGAACGGGTTGAGGCCGCGTTAATTTCAACCACTATCACATGTTATTTAAAAGCACGATGCTCTCCACGTGCATCTTCGCTTTGAAGCTTGACGCCTTATCGCAGCCACCTGAGTCAATGTTTAAACAAGGAGGTTTATCTTCCTCCCGTTCGCCCCCATACGCCGACCTCGCCAGATTGAGTTAGGCTTATGGGCAGATAAGGCATTGTTCCCAGGCTCGGTTGTGCATTCCCTCGAAGCTCCCACTCCATTGTCCCCCACGGCAAGGGAGTGTGTCGACTATTTAGATGGAAACTTTACCACTAAGATCAGATTGGAGATCCAGATTTTCGTCGCGAAACATCACTACGACCCTCGCTCACCTTGTGCGCCAAGGGACCTCGACCTCGAGATTCACCATCACTTGTCCAGAAGAAGGACAATATCTCTTGAGTGCCAAGGTTCGAGCCTTCGTAACGCCGAGTCCACAAGGTTTCCCCTTGTTGTTCAGAAGAGAACAACATTAGAACAGCCATTGTTCTTGAACCCGTTGACAAGAAACGGTTCTCCCCCCCCCTCCTGTTGTTCAGAAGAGAACAACGTAGAAAAGCCATTGTTCGTTTTGGCCCGTTCGCCAAGAAACGGTTCTCACCCTTCCCCTGTTGTTCAGAAAGAGAACAACGTTAGAACAGCCATTGTTCGTTCGAGCCCGTTGACAAGAAACGGTTCTCACCCCCCCCCCCCCTCCTGTTGTTCAGAAGAGAACAACGTAGAACAGCCATTGTTCTTTTGAGCCCGTTCGCCAAGAAACGGTTCTCACCCTTCCCCCTTGTTGTTCAGAAGAGAACAACATTAGAACAGCCATTATTCTTGAGCCCGTAGACAAGAGACGGTTCTCACCCCCCTATTGTTCAGAAGAGAACAACGTAGAACAGCCATTGTTCTTCAAGCCGTTCGTCGAGAAACGGTTCTCATTCCAAGACGCCACGTCAGGATCATTTAATTCCCCCCCTCCCCTTCGGCTGGAACTCGCCAGTGGACCAACAAAAATTCCTTCACGTCACCTTCCTCTGCACAACAAGTATAAATTACGTAAGCCGAACGTTACCTTTGAGTATTTAACCCTTTTGTCAATTCTATCCTGTGCTTTAAATGGTTTAGCGAACCATCCCATCTCTTTAACTTTATATTTGTTTTACTTTTTTTTATCTTTTAATCCTCGGATTATCTCGAGTCCCCACGACCCTTTCCATTCTCTGTTTATGTCAATATTTTCCGTTTTGTGTGTTGTTGAGTTATTATTAATAAAACTATTTTATTAATGATAACAATATTATTATCCTTGAGCTCAGTTCCACTTCTTAAGCATATCGAAGATACATAATATCGGCCAGGCAGACATCCACGCACTCTAAAGATAATTTAAGTAAGTTCCCTCAACGAATAGTTATATATGCTATATCGTCGAGAGTCCATTCTACGACAGTTTCCCATGCTACACCCCCACACCCCTGCAGGCGTGTGAAATGATACAAAAGCAAAAGAAAGAGGTGTGTGTGGAGGGGGCGGGGGGTATAAAATAGTGGGAAAAGTGTACACATGTCAAAACACGATCCCAAATGAAGCGGGGGGGGGGGGAGGCATCTTCCCCGCGTCCAGGGTTGAATGGATGGAGGCCGATCCTCGACTAGCCTGCGATGTTTAGCCGCCCAGCAAAAAAAAGTCGAGAATAGGCTTGCAAAGAAATCCCAAGTCATCTCAAGAGACTGCCATGGTCAGTGGGGCCGGAAGGGCGTGCTGTGCCTCTCCTCCATGTGCAACTCAGCCAATTTCGCAAAAGGGTCGAGTCGGGTTAATGTGGGTTCTATCACCGATTCGCACCGTCTAAAGCTTATCTCGGCGAGGAACAAGTTTAACGTGGGAGCCAAACCACTGAAAACTCGTACACAGTCGACCTGAATCGAGACACCATCCTGAGACTAAACATACCCAATATGAATTAATTTCACTCAACGGCGACTTTGCCATTCAGCCCCCCCCCCCTTCCTTGTTTGCTTATTCCTCCTCTTTCAGTGAGTGAAAATGCCTTCGTTGGTTGCCCACAAGTGAAGTTTTATTTCTCACTCCTCCAGATCATTGCCATTTCCCTGCCCTCGCCGAAGCGCACCGTCTCGTATTAACATCTCTCGGTCCCTGATTCTTCGGTGCCATTTATGTATAATCATCATAATTCTTGATCGTGCGGCGACGAGGCGGGACAAGTTGTCCACCAGCGATTGGGTTGGTTCCAGGAAAATTCAAGACCTCCGACGACGGGGCCGGACGGCACTCGCTGTGTGCCCGTTCAAAATCCTACAGGAATTCTGTCTTCCTTTCGTCCGTCTCGGCTTCGACAAAAGAAACAGTAGCGCGAAGGAGAGAGGGGGGGGGGGATCATGAGACGCACGCACACCGATGCACACAAGAGGTGGTGGCGACAGAGAGAGAGAGAGAGAGAGGGCGCGCGCGCCTGCCTGCCTTCTTGTCTACTGAGAGTGCAATCCGAGCTCCGCCTCTCGCAGGTGATTGCCACCATTCGATATCCCAACTAGAGACGACCTCTGGGAGATGGTGGATCGCGCCAACCCGCAGCGGCGAATCCAGCAAGAGATGGGAGGGGGAAATGCCCATCTTTGTTTTTGGATGACTCGAAAGTGCCCTCTAGCTTTCCCCCTCTTGGGGGAGAGGATTCTTTCCTGCTTGGACAGACGCGATCAATAGTGAAAGGAGGGGGGGGGGGGTGGTTAAACACCAATATAAAAAAATGGAGGACAAAAGAAGAGTAGTAACTAAGGAATGCACCCCTTCTTCACACTAGCAGGTAGGGACGGGGGGGCTGGAGCAAACTTGTAGGCAAATTTCAAAGAAGATTCGTTGAAATTTTCAGGCAAATTAAAAGAGTATTTGCAAGAAAATTAAATGCGGCTAAAGCAAAGCAAGCTACTAACTACTATGTTAAACTAGTCTAATCATACTCTCAAAATGACGTTAATATTTAAGTTAATAATAATTTATTATTCTTATGTTCATGAATAAAGATGCTCCCCACCCATCCCTTTCCAATAACCCCATTGTTAAGCGGAGTTGGAACGGTCTTTTTAGCATTAAACTCGCATTAGAACCATCTTCCTTATTCAGCCGCTGTTCTCGCGATCAGCTAAATTCCATTCCTTAATTAACTATCGTCGCCTTGTTTTTGAGGGAGAGCGTCAACGTAAAGCCATTTAAATGGGTTTAATTTCGCGGCCGACGCGTCTGCAACAAGTTTAAAACGCATTTGGAGACAACTTTTACCACCATTTCTATCATTTTTTTTTTTAATATTCTACCATTATTTCTTTTACTGAAACTTGGGAAGATTATGGATTTTTAAAACTTTCTTAAAAGGATTTTTCACACTATTTTGATTGTGAAGAGAGAAAGGAGGGAGGGGTAGTTTCGAGTCTTAATTTTGGAATTTTTTGGTTTTATGAGTAACTGGTATAACATTCATGGTCACTTATTATGCAGCCCCAATTCTTACGAAATCATGATAATGCAACAAAAAGTATGCTCATTTCTATCTGTATTAATTCTTAAAATGATTGCTTAAGATAGTCCTTCGTTTTCGATGATGACTGATTGCTTAAGGTAGTCCTTCGTTTTCGATGCTCACAGTGTAGCCATCATCTAGGATGGGAGCAACGATAACTGAACAGTCCCATGCGGAGACACATGGCCGCCCACAGTCCGGTCGTGTGGAAGCGGGTGAGACAACCTTTCGTGTCACATATTTCCTGAGTTCGTAATACCAGCACACTTTTCAAGGTTTGCTTCATATCATGTTTTCTTCTGCCCATCACCCGTTCTGTTACCCTGTTCAGGCTATCGGGTACATGATCTGTCTAGGTATCCTTTCCTCTGACTTGCGAATGGCACTGTAACTCTTATTTCAGTACCATGCACTCAAGGCGAGCAATTCGATTACTTTCCGATATTACAGTATTAGGTATTTTATGCCTCCTTATACCAATAATTATCCTACGAAGGCACTGCATGTGGAATCTACTAAGCATCCCGACGTGTTCCTGCAGTGTCCATGCCTCATTTCCATAGACGGCCCTATGATCTGCTCCCTTCGTTTCCAGTTTCAGGTCGTGCTTCATTAAAACCCACTTACCTCGCCTCGCGACACCAGACGATGCCTTATTAATTCTGCACAACAATAATTGCAGGTGTAAATTATCCTCTGTCGCTGCACGCACCCAAAATTGACCTCTCCAAGAGACTTCCGAGGTAGTTAAAATGGGGACGACTTTCAGGGAATTTCCAACCATATCAATTATCAATGCCATCCTTAAGGTCCTGACCGCCATATTATCTGTCAGGCTGCCTACTATCTCTGACGTTTATATACATTTACTGTAAGGGTGAAGTATAGGTAAGAATGAAAATGATTCTCTATCTGGCATATAAGTGTGCTATGTTCACTTTTACTTATTTTCAACACAACTCGTCCCCCTCACCCACACTCCCTGGTGGGAGAGGTACTTCCTGATAAACACTCCCAATTATTTTTTTTAAGTATTTTGTGCCTTGTTCACATGACTGAATGGGTATGTGTGCGTGGTTGTAAACGTTATGTGTCCTTGGGTGTATGAGTGGGCATATAATATGTGTAGGGAGCTGTTCATTTGTCTGTATTTATTTTGAAGTTCATTTTTTCGAAATCCGAAAAAGCCAATTGGAGGAATTTGCCCCAGGTTTCCGCAGCGGAAAATGGTGATTTAGAAAGTTTTGTGGGGTGGAGTCTGTGTATCAAGAGGGTGTGTTGAGAGAGGGAGGGGGGGGGTGTATTTGTTGAAGAATTGGAGAGAAGGAATCTTCTTGAAACCCGTAGAACTGGTTCGATGTATGTGGGCATATTCTATTTTTTCGTTGGACTTCTTACTGTTTGGAAGGTGTAGGGGTAGAGTCCGGGTATGCTCCCCCCTCAGGGCATGAACCACCCATAAAATCACCCCAGGAACGATTTGGAGCAAGTCAAAGATCTATGTGGTTGTTAGGGAAAGTGAAAGAGGGGAGAGAGTGATGACCTCTGAAGGATCGGCGGAAGATACGAAAATGATCGAAGGAAGAAGCGTTCCGCACTTGAGAAAAGTCGACCTAACCAACGAGGGAATTTCCCCAAATTGGCGAAAGAATGGGAGTTGGGACAACAGAGGAACTGAAGGGAGAGAAACAAGGATACCAATCTCAGTAGCCAGTGTCCCTAAGCCGAGTCCTGCGGTGAGAGGCGGGGCCTATTATAAGTTTGGTCCGCATAGGCTCGTACAAAGACGACTCGCAAGTACGGACGTGTGTACGGAGATTCCCCAGGAGGGCGCCAATGTGTATGTACTCGAACTCACACGACCTCGGATGCACAAAAGATGGGCGTAATGATTACCTGCATGTGTGTAAAGAATATTTCCTCTCCTTTCCCCTTTTTAACTTTGTTCCCCTTCACGTATATGTACGGCCATACACGGGTACACCGTTCCTTATAGTGCGTTTTGTGGCTCCTTTTCGGAAAAGGGGTTTTCCGCTCCCACCAAAGTCGCATTTATAAAGAAGAGGCTTCCAGTCGCATCCTTAATTCGGAAATTAAAAGGGAGAATTTGAAATCTTAACAAAATTAAAAAAAAAAAGAAGTAGATTTTCCCTCTCCTCCCTTTTCTAATTCAATGCGAAGGGGGAAGTGGGCAAATTTTCCTTTTATGTGTCTTTTCCCGGTGGTGGAATGGGAAGGGTATGTTCACCATTCTCTGGCACAATTCCCTTCAACCATTCTCTCCCTCGCTCCCCCCGAGTGTTTATAAATCACAATGAGTCTATCTTACCTCGGATGGTTGATGAGGTATTAGGATTAATCTTGTACAATTTCGAGTGTGTGAAGTGATCGCGAATAATACAAAATCTTCCTAAATCTTATTTAGATCAGCGAGGAGTAAACGCCCAAATACGAGTAAAGCGACGCGCTAACTACACTAATAACAATAATGACAGTAATGATGATCTGACTATTTCTTTTTATATGAGAAAAATAAGCTCGCCTTTCATAATGTGAGGTTGGCTTGATCTCTAAAACATGGCTCCGAGCCATTCGTAAAATAAGGTGTGTTGGAATTCGTTGTGGCGGGAACCCAAGAAGTTGGAGGATTTCATATATAGAGCGTGTACATGTACGTATTTGTATGAAATGTTTGTTTGTGTGTGTATTGTTTATTCGTTGAATTTAAATGATTAGAATAACTTTATTTTTCCCCAAGCCTTATTTGGAAAAGAGCTCTTTTCTGCATTTGAGTCTGCTGAGATTGAAATGGAATGTTTGTTTTCATGATATCAATTAAGGAACGTTTCTCTGTTTGTAGACGAGTTTGGGAAGTATAAAATTTTATGGGAGCAAGATGTGTGATAAGGGAACTTACGCAAAATCGTTTGAACCATCTATCGTGAAAAAGGATTCAGAAGGAATGGTCAAAATTGAGGGATGCCAACTAATAACACCGGAGTATGCGACATGTATAATTAAGATGCTTCCCCGTCCCTTCATGTGCGATGTAAAATCGCACACATCACTCACTATTCGCTTGTTTTCTGATGCAAGATCGATCGGTTACATCTTCATTTAGGGTGAGCATTTTCCTTCTCATTCATGAGCTCTTTTCATTACTCCTCTTCGCTCTGTGCTTCATATCTCTCATTTAGTTCTCTTTACACCAAATGTCCATTATCTCAATCTGGGTAGTCGCCTACCCCATTGGATTGAAAGACGGGGTCTTGTGTACTACTACACATCTATTGGGTTTTTTCAGTGGCCGGAATCAGCGTCAGGAAGAGAGCGAGAAGTTGCCCCAATTAATTTCAAATGCCAATAATCGAGCCCGCCTTTACGTACAGACACACGCCCTTACATACATATACACGCATACCCAGAGAAGCAGGTGCCGTGTGTACATATCCTTCCGCTGTCTTATTGGGAACCGTAATAATTGAAAGTTTGGAAGCATAAATTAAATCGATAATTATCGGAATAAACTATAATTTTCTTTCTATATTGGGTCACCTCTCCATGGTGATGCAGGGAGGGGTATTGTCGCCACAAGGCCTATTATTGACACCACTAGGCCTTTTATTAGCTACCCGAAGCCTAGAGGCGTTGTTTCGATACCGTGATGTGGCGACAAAGTACGTTTTGCCAGCTTGACGCCCCCTCCCTCGCTGACACCCGCTATCAAACCACCGGATCTCCTGCCACGAACACGGAGTTTCATCAGGGGGAGTGTGGGGGGGGGGGCAGGATTAAGAATATCTTAAGATCAGGTTTTCGACAAATGGAGTTGAAATTGTGGACTTTTCTAACGACTGCGGATTCTGAAATATATTTTTTCTTTTACTAAAATCGATTACATAGTTTAAATTATCGTTTTGATAAAAAAAAATGCTCGATTTTGCGCTGGCTCGTTTCACATCACCCTTTTGTTTATATAATCGTGGTTTGGTTGTGAGAAAGGACAAAGGTTAAGCATCACGTCACTGGTTCCCAAATTTTTTTTCACTTGGCGCCCTCCTCAACGCCACTGTCAAGTGTCATCACTCTTATTCCTTCTTCCATTTCCAAATCTACCTATAAATCATTTCAATCCCCATTGCACCCTAACGTACTCGTCAGAGTACAGTAGAGGTACTCTATCACACAGTAAAGTTTAATACTTTACTCCTTTTTCATTTTAAAATTGACAAAGTAAATATTAACAATTCTTTTCCAAATATTTTAATCTAAATATAAAAGTTATTTACATAATAATATGGCGAAGTAATGTTATTAGAAGAATAACATTTACATTGGAAGCTTACACTAAATAAAAGAGAAATGGAGAGAGATAGGCAATTCGTATTTAGGTGGAGAGGATGTTTCCTTTTAATAAACATTTAGGTCGTAGATGTTATTTCCTTGAAAAAAAAAGAACAAAAGAGGATCACATATCCTCAATGTTCTTAAAATCATAACGCTGCAATGGCCTTTTTATTGTTTCTACAGGGTCACCCACCCAAAATGGGCCCCAACTTTTGATAGGCCTCATTTTTTAATTTTCTGCGAGGATTGAATGAAACTTTGGTGATAACTAGTTTATTCTGTTTAAAAACATCATATCAAAACATGAGTGTCTTTGGACCTTTCTTCTTTATTCTAGGGCACATGTTCGAGATGACCTCCATTTAGCTCTGTGCATTGCATTTCTTGAGCCACAGCACAAAGTTGTCCAAGACGTCCTTACAAACCGACCGACTAATGTCTCTGATCTCCTCCCTGATGGCTTCCTTGAGTTCCGTGATGGTTTTGGAAGAGCGTAGGGAGTCCTACAGTCGGGGACTCCCTGAAAGTTCTTCTGTTTAATGCGAGGTCAATCAGGAACAAGTTTCCTGAGCTCCGTGGCCTCGTAGCGACGGAAGAACCCGAAATGGTAGCCATAACAGAATCGTGGATAAAAACGTCAAACCGAGACTTTGAAGGCGAATTCACGGTTCCTGGCTACCAACTCTTCCACAAAGATAGGCCAGACAGAGAGGGTGGCGGTGTAATGTTGTATGTCAAGGATACAATCAAATCTTCGAACTCCAACATTATATCCGATCACGAGCTCCTAGGCGTTGACCTAGAGATAGGTCCTGTCAGATACAGGACCCTGGTGCTTTACAGACCCCCTTCCCAACCCGTTGAGAAGGACAGGGAACTGTACCAGCTGCTGGGTGAGCTTGTTCAAGGCAGACTGTGCATCGTTATGGGCGACTTCAACAGACAAGTTGACTGGGAAACCAGAGCAGCCTGTGGCGAGAGCGCGCTACTCCTGGAGTTAGCCAACAACGAGTTCCTCACTCAATGGGTCAGAGAACCGACGAGAGGAGACAATATCCTCGACTTGGTCTTCACCTCTGAGGATGATATCGTTGAGGATGTCTCTGTAGGCGAAGAGCTCGGTGGCAGTGATCACCAGCTAGTTAGATTTACCGTCAAGATCCCGAAGGTAAGGTCTGTTGCCAGTCAATCAAAGAAACTTGACTTGAGAAGAGCAGACTTTGCAAGCCTTCGAGCTGGGCTGACTGATGTAAGGCTAGCGGTATGCGAAGAGGTTGAGGATTCGTGGAACAATTTCAAAAATAAATTCATGAGTCTTCAATCAAGTTGCATCCCTCTGAAATGCCTCCGTCGGTCTTCTGTTCAACCAAAGTGGTTTAATCGAGAAATCGGCCAACTGCTTAGGGAGAAGAGAAATGCGTACCGGCGATCGAAGATCTCGGGTGCCTTTGACGAGTACCGGAGGCTAGCCAGGAGAGTGAAGTCCAGCATAAGGGCGGCTAAGCGTACTGAGGAACTCCGAGTGGCGAGACTCTGCAAGGAGAATCCCAAGGAGTTCTTCGGCTATGTAAATAGCCGTAAACCAATCCATCGTAGGATTGGGCCCTTAGTGGACGAGGAGGGTGCATTAACTCAGTCAGATGCAGAAAATGCTAACCTTCTCAATGACTACTTCTCCTCAGTGTTTACTAAAGAGTGTGGTCCCATCCCCCAGCCCACGGATTCCTACTCGGGGGAAAAGCTGGAGGCAATGGACTTCACCGAAGGAGAAATAAAGAAAAAGATCGCTGACCTAAAGACGAATAAGTCCCCTGGACCGGACGGGTTTCTACCCAAGGTGTTGAAGGAAGTGTGCGATGAAGTATCACGACATCTGTGCGCTATCTTTAACATGTCAATCCGGACCGCATGCGTTCCTAGAGACTGGCGTGAGGCGGAGGTGACTCCGATCTTCAAGAAAGGAGCCCCCAGCCATCCGTCAAACTACCGACCTATCAGTCTGACTTCGATAGTCGGTTAACTCATGGAAAGCATCATGATGGACAAAATGACGTCGCATTTAGAGTCAAAGCTGCTACTGAGGAGTTCCCAGCACGGCTTCCGAAGGCAACGGTCATGCCTGACGAACCTTGTGGAATTCTTCCACTTTGTGTTCAGTGAGCACGATCAGGACAAGGCGGTGGATGTGGTTTACTTAGACTTTCAGAAAGCCTTTGATAAGGTACCACACCGCCGCCTTCTCCGGAAAGTGCGAGCGCTGGGCATAGACGGAAAAGTAGCCGGCTGGATCGAGAACTGGCTAAGTGGCAGACGGCAACGGGTGGTGGTGAATGGACAGGCTTCTGAGTGGGTGCCCGTTACTAGCGGAGTGCCTCAAGGTTCTGTCCTGGGACCACTACTATTCATCATCTACGTCAACGACATGGACGGTGACATGGTTGCCAAGATTTCCAAATTTGCCGACGATACCAAGCTTGGTATGAACGTTGCAAAGGATGGAAATACTGCCCGCCTGCAGGAAGATCTTTGGAAGATTGGGGAGTGGTCGGACACGTGGCAAATGCCTTTCAACGTGAACAATTGCAAAGTAATGCATATCGGCCACAGAAATCCCAAATCTCATTATATCCTTAAGGGCACTGCTCTTGAATCGAGTGACACTGAGAAGGACTTGGGTGTTGCTATCACTAGCGACCTCAAGTTCTCGAAACAGTGCATCGAGGCAGAGAAGAAAGCCCAAAGGGTGTTAGGCTACATAAAGCGCCAGTTTGGATACCGTAACAGGGAGATAGTACTTTGTCTGTACAACTCCCTGGTTCGGCCGCACCTGGAGTATGCCGTACAATTTTGGAGTCCTTCGTTTCGAAAGGACATCGGAAGGTTGGAACGCGTACAAGCTAGGGCAACCAAACTGATTCCCTCTATCCGACATAAAAGTTATGAGGATAGACTAAGGGAATTAGATCTGTTCTCGTTGGAAACCCGTAGACTGCGTGGTCAGCTCATCGAAGTTTTCAAAATACTTCGAGGGTTCGACAATGTTGACTACCGGGATATTTTCACACTGAGTGAGAACAGAACGCGCTATCACGGCTTCAAACTTGAACTGAAGCGTTACAACCGCAATCTGTGTGGAAATTTTTTCACTTACAGTATCTGCGGTATGTGGAACGCACTTCCAGTGGAAGTTGTCAACAGTGAATCTGTTGACCAGTTCAAGTCAAGACTAGACAAAGTCTTGAAAAGTGGCCGTTTAGGGACGCAAAACAATTGAGCAGCCATGTGCCCGCTCGATTGCTAGTCCAAAGGTACCCTCTTTGAATGGACCGTAAGGTCTCCTAGGGTACCTTCTTTCCTTGTAACTCCTTGTGAGGTGCCCACTCAAAATCAGTCCTGAGACTGATCACACGGCCACCAAAGTTCTCTTTCAGCCAATTTCGGGACAGGTTTGAGGTGTGAGAGCTGGCTCCATCTTACTAGAACTACAACTTCTCCATAAGCGACGGGAACACGGTCGGCAGTTCCCTCTTGAAGGTTTTGAGGACCTCAACATACCTCAATATCGATGCTAGCCGAGTGGATACGGCGTTGACCTCCCAACGTCTCGGTACCGGTTCGATCTTGGCATGAGCGGACGCAAACGTCAGCGCACGTCGAGATCTGGCTACCGATTGGTGGACGCGCTGTGCTCACCCCGTTTTCGGGTGGGTAGATCTTACACCTCACATAGCCAATCACAACACTGCTTTCTTTCCTCTCCCACCTTCATAGCACAACACACCACACACGCACACATACACACACACACACTGTTCTAAGGAATCCTGCCGATGGGTATCTATATCCACGTACCTCTGACGCAAAATAGGTCCCTCTCCCCCGAGGTGACGAAGGCTTCCGCCTGAGCGCTGTTTGGTGTCAAAACATAATACTTCCTGCTAGCTCTCCCCAAAAGAGGACCGGCTCCTGGGGTCCCTCGGTTCAACCAGCGATTGTCATACTGACCTTATATAAATTTCATCCGGTCGGGGATCCTCCCAGTATCATGGAAGGATTGGCGCTGACTAACTAACTAACCTCAACATACCGCTCCTTGGGGACTCACTGTCGCGCCAGATTCCATGAAGAAAATTGGTCCGATGATGCCTCTGGCTAGATTGCAGTCCATACCGTGCACTTTTTGGAGTGTAGGGACTTGGTGGCTACCTCATTTAGTCTGGAGGTCCCCCACAAGACATTTGTCTTCTAGTTTACCTTTCCTTCGAGAAGGAAGTGAGCTTCATCTGAGGTCCAAAGGAGGTTAGGGAAAGTTGTGGTCTCCTGAATCTTCTCCAGTATTATGACTGCCATAACCTTTCTCTGCTCTTGTCTGAGGCTGTAAGGGTCTGCTTCGTCTGCATTCTGTATGGGTAGGCCTTTACATCCATTACTAGGTCTCTCCTGCAAGTCTCACGTGATATACCGAGAGACGCACAGAGCGAGCGTTTTGGACTCTGCTGAACTGACTCTCTCGCTCTCGACTAGCTCATCTGTACGCTTTCTGGGGTGTCCTGAATGGCTTGGACGGTTGTCACTGGCTGCATTGAGGTTCTCCACTGTCCCATAGTTCTTGAAGTGTTCCACCCAGTCCTGAATTCTGGTATTGGAAGGGGCTTTTTCACATTCGAACTGATCGACGAAAGTGTCCTGCACCTTCTTGAACGAGCCTGTCTTGTAGTAATGTTTGACGCAGTATATTCTTTGGTGGAGCTCCCATTGAGAGCTAGTTGTGTTCACAGGCGTTGCTTCTGCCATGTCCTACAAAGTAAGGGTGATTAGTGAATGAATGAATGAAGGATATATCATAAAAAGTGTGTGCAGGCCCGTTTTGTGGGGGTGACCCCGTATGAGAGAACTTAATGTACATATTAGAATGGGTTGGTTTTCACTGAACAGAAAATCTGATTTGACATTAAAAAAAAGAAGCAATTGTCATTTTCTTATTTATGGTGGGGTAGAGGTTATTGAGACTTGAAGAGGTTGTCACACTATCTGCATACGTATACCACACAAACCTTTGGGTTGCTTTAATATATAGGAATGTATACATACACTTCAAAATGGCCTTAGCATTGGCAACCTGCAATCGCTTTATCCCACGTTCTGCTGAGGTTAATAAAGTGATCTTCACATCCAGAAAGTTCACTTTGTTAATCCCAACAGAACTAAGCCTTTCTCTTAAACAAGTGAGCTTTCTCAGCTTAATAACTCTCAATTGTCACTCGATGACCAAGCTCTACAACGTCTCCAAAAGGATCGAATTGGTCGTCGATGATATTTATAAGCTTGAAACCCACAAGGTCTCCGTCCCTCAACGCAGACTTAGTCAGTGAACCCAAAGAAGAGGTCTAAAGGACAAACGGACATATCCCTACCTCACCTCTTAACTTCGACAAACCGCCAAGGAACTAAGAGACAACACCACTGACATCCGTATTCGACATGCTGACAAATCTCCCATCGACGTTATACTCGACACAGCTGATTATCGACATTCCACCTTACCACAAGAGACTTCACTAAGGAACTGAAATTGAATAAATTAATTAGAAGAAACAACACCGCCCCGACCGACAGCAAACTTACTTTAACTAATTGAAGACGACCACAAAGGCAGCTGCGCCTTTGGTAACGTCCAAACTCAAAACGTACAATTTCCTCCCGCACATCATAAACCAGATCCCTTCCTTAACACCTGGTGAAGCTTCTCAACTCCAGTACATCTTAATTACTCACATTTACTATAACCAATTTGTACACAGTAATTATGAGAATAGCTTTGAAAAAAAAAATTCAAGTAATTATGCATATAGCATATTTTCACACTTAAAAAAAACTATTCCACCCATTTACGTAGTTAAGAACTTAAGTTCGTTTTATTATTCTAAATTTTCTAGAGACTAGAAGAAAGTTCAGTAGCTCGAACTCGAAACGTTGTTTTTCTAAATAGAGGAATTTGGGAGAAAAAGGATTAAAAATCAAAATCGAGTTTCACCCTGTTCCTTAAGCTGGAAAAGTCTCTTTAAGACCCCTGTGTGTTTGGCGCACAGGGGAAATGGAAATAGGGATGCTCCCCTTTTACAGATGTGTGTCTATTTGTGTGATATTTTGTTTTCGTGGCTAAGCCAAATCTTTATTTATTTTCAAAATAAGTCCTATGAAGACCATATTTTTCCTTCGGGTTAAGATCCCATTGCCCCCGCCCCCAATTCTCTAGCAATCGTCTTGGGAATGGAGGTGTGGGGTTGCCTAAAAATGTGAGGTATCGAAAAGTGCCGATCTCACCAAAACCGATGTCTGGTTGACATCGCCTTTTCCCCCCCAATTTTCTACTTGGCAAGTTTTTCCTCTCAGATTTCCGTCGATTGTTGGCTAATTAATTTCCTTTTCCCGTTCCCCCCCCCCATGGGTGAGTGCCAATCTCCGCCCCTGAAACTCCCCAAACCGCAGTGGCCCCTATGCGACAGCCAAATCCCGAATAACTATATAGGTTCGGCAACCCGGGTATTTTAGGTCTCGACCCCTCTTCGGAAAACAGGAGGGGTCGGCTCATCCTCACTCGTAGAGAAATGATTCAGCTTCCCAGGGGAGCCCTTTAACCCGCGAGGCTTCCTTCTCCCCGAGGACCCCTCTGACGTTAGCCAACTCCCAGGGGAGCTTGAATCGAGGCTTATTCGGTCGATATTAAATGAATGGAGGTGAATTTTGTCCTTCCACCGGTTGCCTCTCTTACCCCCCGCCGCTATACTCATTTCACTCGTGCACCATGTGGCGCCGGAAACCCTCATTAACAAAATGCTAATAGCCTTAATGACAACTATAAACTAACTTTCTTTTGCGAGTCTGTTGTGCGTCTCTCTTACACAACCACGCACGTGTACGCGCTCACACACGAGCGCGCTGGTATTCCCCGAAGCTCGGGAAGCCTCGCGCACCACGGTCGTGGTAGGTTGTCACTTTTAGTTGCTCATTTGCTTAGTACACATTTTCACTTCCAAATTGACTATTTATTTTTACGAACCCGATTCTATTTTGTCTTCCCTTTTTGAAAAAAAAAGAAAAGAGAATTTAGAGTTTCTTTCAGGAGAATTCAGAGTTTTATAGTTTCAACTCCCGACGTAAAGGTCTATTTCGGTCTATTGCTTACCTGCTAATTTCTGTCCCAATTTGTTTATTGCGAGTTTTCGATGACCAATCTCGTCGTGTCCGAATTTCAGAAGGTAACGGGGAAGTATTTGCTGTGAAGGTTCTATTTTAAATATTCTATAAAATTAAATATGTATATGCACTAAGACGAGAGGGAGAGGGGGGGGGGTATAAAAAGGCATTGGGAAGCGAAGTCACAGGTACTTAGCTTAAAAGATATAGAAGGCGAAGGTCAAATGGTTTAGAAGATAGATGAAATGCGAATCGGTTGTAGGGGGCTCACGGGAAAAGAAAGAGTAGGAGAGCAGGTAATATGTACTGCTGCTCAAATCCCGAATGCACCCCGAGATCATTGGCTGAGCGAAAGGACAAAAAATAAAAACAAGCACTTACACTACCGAGCAAAATAAGAGAACGATTTTCTTTTATTAAAATATTAAAACAAAAATATATGAGTAGGCAAATGAATTTTTCCATTGCACATAAAAGCATGAATTTAATATATTTTATAGAAATTTGATATGATACAATCGTATATTCAAGAAATTATATTAAATAAACCATCAAAATAAAATATTAACGTGCAAAATAAGAGAGTGATTTTTCAGCAACATTCTAGAAGTTTATTGAAATAATCTGGCAATATTTTGCGCAGTAGGTAAGAACTGTACAACCACCCTTTTGTTGTACTCACTCTGAAGAAATGCCACCACACGTGAAAGGACTCCTGAGCACCGTCAGATAATTTTTCACCATTCCAAGAGAGGTAAAGGCCCAAGAGTGTGATTTCGCGCGTTCTGAACTTAGACAATGGAAAACGAAACCTACAAATCGCCTGCAAAAGTCGGTCGACCCTTCATAACCGCCGTTCGAGAAGACAGATGAGATATTAGGCGCTTCTCTATGAAGGATCCCTTCTAGACTTGCAGCAGAAATTTCTCAAAAAGTTAAGACGAATAGTGGCAAAGAAGTGAGCCGTTTCACAGTGTCCCGTCGACTCAATGTTCATGTTTAAAAGGTAGTTTTCCAGCAACCAAACCAATCATCAGTAAGAAGAACCAGAAGTCGAGACTCAAATATGCTAAGGCTCATGTTGTTTGGGTGCGTAAAGATAAAGTGAGAACGCATTTCGGCGATGAAAGTAAATTTAACTGCTTTGTTAGAGACGCCGCAGGTGCCAGACTTAACCCTAAATGTGTTCAAAAGTCTGCAAAGCATAGAATAGGCAGCCTCATGGTATTGAGGATGTTTTCGTCTGAAGGAATTGGTCCACTAGGTCAAATTGGTCCACTAGGTCAAATGTGAATGTGTCCCTAAACCAAGTACAACAACATGTTATACCTTCACTCCGAGCTTCTCTGAATCAGCCAGCAGTATTTATGCAGGACCACGCGCCATGCCATACTGCAAAGCGAATAAAATACTATTTTGAGCAAGAAGAATAATGAAGTGGCTTGCTCAGAGTCCTGACCTAGACCAGATTGAGAACCTCTGGAAGATCAATGGGGGACAAACTTCGAGACCAGCATCTTTCAACTGTGACTGATTTATTGGCGAAAATTCAACATGAATGAAGCAAATTAACGCCAGAATTTTGCAAGAAACTTGAGTTCCTGCTGTCGTTGTTGCGCCAAAGTAATAGAAAACAAAGGTTTCAACACCTCATATAAAGGGTTTTAGGTGTCATCGTTGTCAAATCTTGTGCTTTGTGTCTAGTGTATTGGCTTGCTCAGCAATTGAATGATCTTTCTCTTATTTTGTACATGTCTCTATTCGATTTTGTTAGTTTATATAGTATAATTTTTTGAATAAATGATTATCATAAGAAATCTTCCTACAATATATTAAATGCATTCCTTTATGTAAAATGGAAATTTCATTTACCTACTCATGATACTTTTGAAAATACTTTAATAAAGGAGAATCGTCGTCTTACTTTGCTCGGTAGTGTATTTCTCTCAGCTCTCGATTTTCCATATTTCACGTTGTAATTATCAATAGAATATAAGTTATGTCTTGCACTATATTTAACTGAAGGTCACTATATTTGTCGTTTTCGTTTCAAAACTACCTAATTTAATTTGTCCTGATTGGTTTATTAAAGGTTTTTGGAAAGTTTCTCGGCTTCATTTAAATTGGAATTACGAATAAAGGGATTTAAGGTCTGTTTTTATATTTTTCTTGAATAAGGGATTCTATTTAGAGTTGTTTTTGTGCAAAATAGCTTAAGTGCATCGGATTGTTATCTGAGAGGGAATCTGTGGTTTGTCCCTCGCAGGGGGGGTACCCTGTGTAGCCTGTTATATTTGGTACCTGGAGGAGGTGCATATCCTTCCTCCCTGGGGGAAAATTAGAAAAGCCACGTCACTGGGTTGACATCAACACTGATGAGGCCTGGGAAAGTTGCTGGTGTGATTCCCCCTCGCTCCCTCGCAGCGCTACTTTTTTATTATTATTATTTACGACGAATCCGTCGGACGCGGACTTTGGACCGGGAGGAAATACTCGCACCTGGACACAGTTGGATTCGCTAGACAATGTGCCTGGATGGACTGCACGGCCTTCCGGGATCAACTCGTGCAGAGGTATGATAATAATAGAATGTGATCGCCCACCCTACTCCTTAGTTGACCCTCGTATCTCTACTTCTCTTTATTACACACCATCCTACCCCCTTTCCACACTCGCTCTTCTATCTATTGAGGTTCTGTCTGCCAGGCGCACCTTCGTCCTCTTATGAGCCTTAGTCGAGTGGCAGCAGTGGATACCGTGAGGTATCCACTGACACTTGACTAAGGCCCTTTTGGGCCCTGTTGTGAGGGCCCAAAACGCGCTGATAAGAGCAAGTATTATTAGGCACAGGGTGTGTTGTACTTTGGACTCTGCTCACCTTCTTCCAGTACACATAAAGGATGGCTACGCCGCCACCATCCTTTATATTTTAAGCTCGAGGACACTTTCGCCGAATTGGCAAACCCATCTTAGCCGAACCCGTGGACCACCGAGTCTGTGTAAATGAACACATTCGGCAATTTTCTGACCCGATGGAGACTCTTCTTTAATGTCCCAAGGTATTGGGAGGTCATAGTATCTACCTATCTTGGCTATACGAAGGCTACAAGATAAGGCAATAGTGGGCGACCGCAGGCGCATGGAGATCCGACTCCAAGCATTGGCTCGTCCTCCCTAGGTGCCGGGGAGGACGAGGTAAACCAAGACAACTTTGACTGGTAGAGGGGCTCCTTTCTCATCATCCCCATCCGGCAAAGGAACTTCACCTTTGCCATCTTTGGAGCCACCATCGGGCAGCTCCACCTCTGAAAAGGAGGTGCCCCCCTCCCCCGCCTCTGTGCTCTCAGGGGTACCTACAAACTTACATGGAGAGGGCGCTTCTTCCTCTTTCTTTTTAAGCATTCGTGTTTCCCTCTCTTTGGAGGCGCCCAAGGGCGACTCCCTCTCTCCACTAGCGGCACTCCCCTCTTTCGTATAACAGGGGACTGTCAAAGAGCAGAGGCAGGCGGCCCAAAATTGACCACTCCCAGTGAGGGGCTTGATAAGATCAACCCGCTTAGAGTTGCAAAGGATGGCAGCGCTCGTCGGGCCCTGCCCCGCATTTGTTTAACCAATTTACTGGATTTTATGGTTCATGTAACTAAACATTTATATGAGGGAGAGAATGTTGATGTAATTTACATAGATTTTAGCAAAGCTTTTGATAAGGTTCCACATAAGAGACTAATTTACGAATAAATTCATGGGATATGTGAGAGAGTTTAGAATTTGATAGATGAATGGCTGAAAGATAGGAAGCAGAGGGAGGAACTGAATGGGGTGAGGTCACAGTGGATGGATGTTATCAGTGGCGTACCTCAGGGATCAGTTCTAATCCCATTATTATTGCTAGTTTATGTACATGATTTTTGGGGAGGGTATAAATAGCAAAGTGTCATGTTTTGCTGATCACAAACATGGTAACTGTAGTAAATGAAGTTGAAGCTAACTTTAAAGTGTCTGGGTGACTCAAATAAGTTATTAGGTTGGGCGCAAAAATGACATGAATTTTTACCTTAAAAAATGTAATTAATTAATATGGGAAGAGTATTGAGGTATGAAATGGATGGGCATTTGTTGAATGCAGTAAATGATGGGAAGGAGTTAGGAGTATTAGTAGATAAGTCACTGAGGTTTTCTAAGCAGTGTTTTGATGCAAAAATCGATCAAATAGTGTTGGGCTTCAGTACGAGGAATGCTAGTTACAAAAGTTACAAAGTTATCCTTCAACTAACTCACGTCAGACCACACTTAGAGTATTGTATACAATCATGGTCCCAACACTTTTGACATATCACTCTGCCAGATTCAGCGCAAAGGAGGGCAACAAAGATGATACCGTCCCTGAAGCACCTTTACAAGTAGATAGGTTAATTGTGCTAAATATGTTCTCATTTGAAAGAAGGTTTGTGAGAGATGATATGATTGAGCTTTTTAAAATTGGTTCTGGGATAGAGAAGTTGGATTTTAACAAATTCTTTGAGTTGGAAAGTAGTTATCGGACAAGGGGCCATCACTTGAAAATTTAAAAAATAGGTGTGTAGGTTGGATTTGAGAAAGTAATTTTCAGCGACAGACTGGAAAATTACTGGAATGATTTACCGCATTCCAAATTTAAACGGAGGACCTCTGATAGGTCCAGTTGGCTGTTATCAGCCGTTGAATTATGTTATGTTAGCTTTGTTAGTGTATAGAAACATTACTGTTCAAAGAATCCTTAGGCAGTAATGTATATCGCACTTGAGCACTAATCCTCAATGTGGGCACACGTGTCCACAAACCAAACTGTCCCCGTGTGCCACAGATAGTGACCTCAAAACACACTCGACCTGACAAGAACTCTTCTAAAAAAATGCCTGCTCATACAAACTTGAGAAATCGTCATTCTACCCATGTTTGATGAGCCTCACTTCTGCATGCCTCATTATGATGCAAGGAATTCATGGATCTAATGACGAAAAATGTTAAAGGCGTTACCCCAACTGAATAAGGACATGCGCGATGGTTTGGCTTCTTTCATTTGGTTGAATTAATCTGCATACATACATTTTCTGATGATCCGGTGGAAGAGGAGAACAGTATGATATTGGAATCATGCTTTCCTGACACACGAAACCGCTATTATATTCGCCTTTTCTTACCCTATATTTATTTCTTCCCGTTTCCCCAAAAGGAACTTTTATTGCAAACCGAAAATTGGACGGAATAAACGCCTCCTATATCTTTGCTATTACTGTGTATAGCCCTGATATATATATATATATATATATATATATATATATATATATATATATATATATATATATATATATATATATATATATTACTTATTTAATTGCATCAAAGAAATTCAACTATCTCAGGAGACGATAAGCAAATGTATGAGAAAAAGAGTATTTCTCTTTCTATTAAATGAATAGTGAGATCTCCGTTTTATAGAACAGGTTTTTTTCCTGCCGATTTAGACACTGGACACGAGGGTGATGAGGATAAGAGATTTTCAGAAATCTCAAGATCAAAAATTTTTCTAGTTCAAAGTAGGCAAAGGCGGAAGAAGAGAGGAGATAATTATGATCAGTGAGGCGACAATGGAACTTTGACTTTGGCCCAAAATGATGTATCAAAACTGCGGAAATTCATGTCTTCATTTAAAACCACACACGATAAACAATTTGCCATGCTCAAACCGAACTTTTGGAGATAAAATTTAACAGTAAAAGATATTTTTGAAAAAATAGCAAAAACCAATCAGGGCATCTATCGAATAATATATATATATATATATATATATATATATATATATATATATATATATATATATATATATATATATATATATATATATATATATATATATATATAATGCGGTGAAGATTGAAGAATTGAAAATGTGTGGAAGATATATTTAGCCGCAGGTCTGCATGCGCAGGCATTGTGGCCATGAAGGCACGCAACTGCGGACGTTGGGGTGGAAAGGCATGCAGTCATCCAGATGTCAGGTAATGTAAGGTTACCCCCGCACGCCTCACCGGTGATCCCTTGCATAAGGAGGTGAAGGCACTGAAAATAGCTAGCTGGCAAAGGAAGAGGGACAGGTGTGGTGACAAAACTGGCCCGAGTTGAGGGATTACGTCATAACCAGTTTTATTAACGAGGGATTGAGAAATGGCAACAATAGGTAGGGTGAGAATGAGAAATGATAACACGAGGTAGGGTGAGTGGGAAATGGTAACAAGAGGTAGGGTGAGAATGAGAAATCGTAACAAGAGGTAGGGTCAGAATGAGAAATAGTAACAATAGGTAGAGTGAGAGAGAGAAATGGCAATAAGAGGCAGAGTAAGAAACGGACATACATGGGGGGGGGGTAACAAGGTCATACGGATAAGGAAGAGAGGCTTTACCAGATCTGAATTGTGCATTCCAATTCAGGAATGGGGTGAGTAGAGAGGGAAACAAGGAAGACACCTTTGCACCGTGGCTTCTTTGACCACCATTCAATCTAAGGTTCAGGAGAGTAATTTGTCTTAGTAAGAAATTTCCCATCATGACCGCCGCACATGAAGAGCCAATTGGGCGTGGTTTTGTATTTCATAGGTCATAAAAGATTGGGTATTTTTTTTATTGTTGCTGATACGCGCCGACCCAAGGTGTTGTTTGGTGAAGGAAGGGCCGCCTGCCGTAAAATGAAAACAACGAGGATTATTGGGTATTTGTCCACATTTGACTATGTCCTTCTATGCATTGTAAGGGAGAGGGGGGGGGGTCGCCTCACCAATTCATCGATTTGGCCCCAAGACGTGAAATTAGACACACTCACACACAAGTTTATTGGCGCGCTTCTAATTTAAGCTCTCACCTGTCAAGCTGGTGCAAAATCTTGTCTATAATAACAATACTAATGTCGATATCTAGGAATTTTCTGTCAACCTTCAGGTATCTTCGAGTAATTCCTCCGCCTCTCATTTGCTCGTCTTTTTATCTGATCCTTTTGGTCGGTGGGGGGGGGGGTTGTAATCTTCCGCTCCTCCCTCGCCCGAGTTCGGTCTGCTCGCGTCTCAGGGTCGTTATTTCCCTGCCTTCCCAAATCATGGAAGGTTCTCTGGGTCGTCGCAGGATGGGTTCCAAGGTTCGACTCCTCGGGTGGGATTGGTTGTGTCCATTCTCAGAGAGGGATGGAGGGCGGGGGCTACTTTGCCTTTGCGTCTTTGTCTCTCCCCCTCCAATGGCCGCCCCCCAAGCACCTAGAGTAGTAGCCCGATATTATTTAATAATCGTTGCTGCCTTGTCGCCATTCTTGCTAGCTTCCCCGAATCCTTCGAGCTCTCCTCCCCCTTAAGGAGTGTGTTAGTTCCCCCCCCCCCTCCCTCAAGACCAGTGCCACAAGAGAAACCCGTGCTCTCTTTCTCATTCTTTCTCTCATTCTCATTCTTTCTCTCATTCTCTTTTATCTTTTAATTTAATTCTTTCTCTTTCTCCCTCTCTTTTTCTTACTCCTTTCATTTTTCTCTTTCTCTTTGTCTCTATCTAATTTTGTCTCTCTCTCCCTTCTCTATCTTCTTTCTCTTTCTATTTCCCACTTTTCCCCTTTTTCTTTATTTTTCTCTTTTTATCTTTCTCTCGGGCCCTCTTTTACACCTCTTTTTCAATCTACCGATATCCTTTTCAGTCTTCCTTCTTCTTCGCCTATCCCTCGTAAGGAGGGTGGGGGCTTGAGTAATTCCACGCCCCCCCCGGGGGGCACCCCAAACCGCAGGAGAACCTGCGGCTTTATATATCCCAATAGTTTCACTTCGTTTATTTTCACTACCTTCTTTGCAGATTTCTCCTTGTGATACGACCCCGTTGCTATTGCGCTATAAAGGACCCCCCCCCCCCTCTCATTCACCCAGTACAAGCCGCACTTCTCATGCGACTCCAATCGAACGCGTTGGCCCCTTACCACGATCTGACGACTCCTTTCAGTTAAAGAAGTTGGGGGAGAAGGCTGTTACCCACTCCCCCATACCCCCATTGGTGTTTGTGTGTGTACATATGTCGACTAAATCGTGCCGTTATTATCCTTTCTTGGACGGATTTTTCTTCCTAACTTGTTTGTGTATATATACATATATTTCATTCATGAAGTGAGCTCAATTATCTGTGTTTGAATCAATAGAGAACTCGAATGTATACGTACACTTGCCCCAATTACTCATGTCACATTGTTCAACATGTTTCGAATAGCTTTGCATGACTGCAGCTAGCATTTGCTGTATTGCTAATAATATTTTTCCTTACACGTTAGGTTGGAAAATTAATTATAGCTAAAAGATAAAATAAAAATAGCCAAATGCTACTGCGAGTATTTTTGTGATATCCACGATTAAAAATGAAATAAATATATAAAGACCAGGCAATGGCTTCGCGGACCTTGCGGCTTCACTACTAAGATTAAAATCTAAAATCGAAAAAAAAGCAGCCATGGTTAAATTTTATAAATTTTCTGAACTTCGCCAATTATAATCATTTTAAAAAGGAACTCTAAACTAAATTTCATCCCTTTCAAAATGTCACGTCGCTAAAATATAGTTATAGAAGAAGATATATAAAAATAAATTTTCTGAACTTCACCATTTGTAATTTTTGGGGTTTTAAAAAAATCACAAAATTTCGATACTTATATTTATTTCTGAACTTCACCATTTTGTTTTTTGATACTATAAAAGAATTATTAGAAATAACTTTAATAAAAAAACATAAGTCATAACCAAACCAAGATGAAATTATTATTCAAATACTCAAAAAAATCCCTTTCCTAAATTATAGAGTTAGTGATGATGATGATTAAGCTGAAAAAAGTCAAAATTCCGTGAAATTTAGCAACCCTGTGTTGAAACCTAGAAAATATCAAAATATTTGTTTCGAGGAAAATGCTTGAAATCCCACAATAGCATTAGAAATATCACTAAAATTAATTTATTTTATTGGTAAATGTCTGTTATTCAGTTTATGTATAAACAAATACACCCCATCTCATCAAATAATGATGATGATGATAATAATGATAAGGATAATAATAATGGTGGTGGTTGTTATTCTAGTGTACATACACATGTTACGGTCCGCGCGCGCGTTATCGGTAGAAATATACTATGTACTTGTGATTCTCACCTTAATGCGCGCACACATAAACAATTACATATGTACAATTGCCCCAAATAGTATGTATTGATGTGGGAGTGTGCACATCTCCCCATTGTTCGCGTGTGTATACACGCACAATGGTACATGTCTGTGCGACTGTGTTCGTTAAGGCGCAAGGAGGGGAGGGGTAGTTATAAAGACGTTATTGACCGCCGTTCGGGTTGTGTGCACGTGTCGGTTTCGTGGCTGGATGACTGACAATCGTTGGTGCCTCTGCGTGGCACTCGTTGCTAGGTAACCGTGGCCTTCGCGTCACCAGAAGTGGTCACAATTTCATACTGACCTCGGTCCTGTTCGCTAAATGGGTCCTACGTTCGTTCTTTCGACTTCTCTTGTACGTACTCGTTTCCGAAAGTCTTGAAATGCGCCCGGTCTTCTCGAGACGGATTTTGCGGCCGGTGTCGCCATCTTTTGTTAGTCGCCAATTATTGTTTTTGTTTTTTAATAAAAGATTCGCAATTCGTTTACATTGAGGAGTACCTAGGGCGAGAGTGTGGGCACTCAACCCTTCTGAACTTGGCCCCATTCGCCTAGTAAACCAGGTGACTATGGCCTCCCATTCGAATCGACTTGATATTCGACTGATGAGTGCCTCTTGGTCAAACGCTCCAGGGGACTTTTCGGCTCTTGTTGATTTCTTCATTTTCTTTGTATCACCGCAGCTTTGGTTCCTTCCTCAGGGGGTGTCGCTTGTGTGTCTTCTCTCGCCCCCCGTGAGGGGTTATCCTGTGTAGACTTTCCACCGTGTACCTGGATGGGTGTTAGTCTTAGTGTTGGATGCTTGATTGGTTCCCAGGGGAAGTTGGCCCCCCTCCGGCACGCGATCTATTTTATCTTTTTGTTTTCGTTATTTAGTCTTGATTCATTGTTGGGTTTCTTTTTTTATTGGTTTAAGTTGCTGTTGGATTATTTGTTGTTTTGGGGGTGAATATGTATATACAGGTAGTCGCCATGAGAGATCCCTTTCCAATTAAAAAAAATATAAGCCCAAGTGCCCCCAGGGGTCTCTAACTAAGTCTGGAAAACCTGAGGTTTATTAGCACTTGTACATATTTTCCCCTCTGCCTCCTTTTTTAGCGCCCTCTTAACCGACCTCGTCTTACCTAGCTTTTCTACGCAAGAGGTAGACGTTGTAGAAGAGCCTTTTAGTAATCTTGGAGTACTTCTACATTTTCACTTCATTTACCTTCACCACTTTCTTTACAGATCTCTCCTTACAAATTTTATGATATTACACTCTCGTTATTGCCATAAAAAATAGGGGGGCGGCAATTTCTTGTATCACGCACAAAGCCATTCTATGTCCTCCCTTCATTTAGCCCCTCAATTGGAGTGCCTAATAATCTGGTACTCAATAATTACCAGGTATCTTTAGCACGCCTCGACGGCATCAGCTATATCTTGCTTTCTATCACGGGTCCTCTAGAGGGAGGTGCCATTGGGGATTTGGGTGAGGGATGATTGACCTAACCCCACATCTTATTTTAAGAATTGGCATCATCGATGTAAAGACTACCTAATAACAACCCATTAAGCTTATTCTCACTTCAGGACATCAATCGTAAAGACCACCGAATAACAAGCCATTAAGCTTATTCCCACTTAAGGGCCTCAATAGTAAAGACCGCATAATAACAAGCCATGACACATATTCTCACCTCACTCATAAACACGGCCTAATAACAAACCATCCAGCTTATGTTTGCTTCAAAGCCTAAATCTTGAAGAGCGCCTAATAACAAGTCAAAGCTTATTCTCACTTCAGGGCTTCAATCGTAAAGACTGCCGAATAACAAGGCAAGAAACTCATGCTTTATCCAGGGCCTCAATCGTAAAGACCGCCTAATAACAAGGCATGAACCTTATGCTGTATCCAGAGGTCCAATCGTAAAGTCCGCCTAATAACAAAGCGAGAACCTTATGCTTTATCCAGGGCGTCAATCGTAAAGACCACCTAAAACAAGGCATGATCCTTATGCTTTATCCAGGCCGTCAATCGTAAAGACCACCTAAAACAAGGCATGAACCTTATGCTTTATCCAGGCCGTCAATCGTAAAGACCGCCTAATAACAAGGCATGAACCTTATGCTTGCTTCTGGACCTCAATCGTAGCTTACCTTGAGGGACCCTATTGTGTTTCACGAGAAAACGTGAGGGACTTTCAAGGTTAGTTATTTTCTTTTTGTTTCGATAATGCCTAATAAGACTGCGCTCTTTTTTAACGGAACGCAATTGACACCTAAGATAAATCTTTAAGAGCAGCTATTGCCCCCCCCCCCTCCTCTCCGAGGAACCACCCCTTTGAATTGCCTCGCCATTTAAGTATTAGCTACATTTCTGTCTCATATTCATTCTATATATTCCATCATCGCTTTTCATTTTCTTCTCTATATTTGTTTTGAATCTCAAAGAAAGTTTAATGTAGACGCTTGAATCCGTCATTTGCATTTTTGTTTGTTTTGTTTTAATTTAGAATTTTATCTTGCATAATCAATAACCTTGGCGATTCCAAAAATCATATCTTGCACTCCTCGACTACTGACAACAACCATTCCTTGTGTAGGTCCAATTGGTTAGTGGGTGCCCAGTTGTATCCGTGGCGCTTCTGAAGAGGATTGAAGAACTCGGGGAGACTTTTCTAGTGAATTAAAGAATTCTTACTTAACACCCTTACCTCATGTATATATATATATTTATGTGTGTGTGTGTGTGTGTGTGTATGTGTGAGGTTTGAAATAGTGCACTGTTGCCCTTCGTTGTTTCCTTTTGACAATAAAGTTTGATCTCTTTAAAAAATGTTGTACATCTGGAAATCGGGGACTGTGATGTGGAGAGGTGAGTGGCAGGTGGGTTTGGGTGTACTCGTATGTGGGGGATAATTAAAAGACTTGGGAAACGTTTTTTTATTCTCCTTTTAGTTATAATTACGTTTTTTAATACGGACACAAACATTGCTGAGATGTATACACGCGTGCAGAGTCGGGCGGACAGGCGCAGAAACAGCTTTTTATTTCTTCCTTTATGATTTCCTTTGATAAGTCGAGCTTTTCTCTCACGCCCGCCCCATCATCTCGTGGATCTTCTGCATATTTTCGCTTTCCCGATCTTGATCACTTTATACGAGTCTTTTCCAACACCTTTCGGATGGGTTACCATCGTTCTTTCTTACTTCACTACTTCTTTTTCGCAATAAAAACACTTTCGCGCGCGCACACAAACAACACACACACATATATATATATATATATATATATATATATATATATATATATATATATATATATATATATATATATATATATATATATATATATATATATATATATAGTGCGTCGAAGCATTTCCTTCGTAGAGAAAGAATGAGTTTATAGCACGCGAATCCGCCTCCCCTCATTCTCCGTGATATTCCTGGGGCTGGGTTTCTCCTCACGTTGGGTGAGGGGAGATTGGCTTCCGAATTGCATCCCCCATCTTTCTTCACCCTTCTGCCTTATCACTCCTCCTACCCCCTTTGATTCATGAATTCCATTCTTGTCCTTGTTCGCTCATTTCTAGGCGGCTAACAGCGGAAGAAGACTGGGGCTTAAAGGGGTCAAGACAGGCTGGGGCCGTGAGGGTGTGTCACCTCTCATTACAAATAAATTCCTAGTCAATTAAAACTAAAAACTAATCAACATTGGGTAGGGTTAGTCGCTTGATGGATATCCGATTCGAATAGACTTTACGGCGTAGGCCATATGCTGTTGTGGCGATCCTAAGTCCTTCCTTAACCCCTTAAACCGAGATAGGTGCCAGGCAGTGCAAGTCTGTTTCACTGAGGAATCCCTCGCGGCTTTTCTCGAACAGCTAAGTCGGCCATTTTTTGTCGCTAACATCCTCTCCTTGTCTCTTGTCGATCAGGTTCTCTCCTCCTCCTCGCCGAGGCCCGGCAACGCACAGGTTAACTCCATTTTCGCATACAGGGTGGGTGGGGGGTCCTTTTCTGACACCTTGCACATGCCTTGTTTACATCTTCGCTTTCCTAATTTCATCATTTTGTAAACGAACCTGGAACGGTTGCAGGGTCACCAATGGATCGGTTGGTTAGGCAAACACAATTAATATTTATTGAGAGGATCAAGATCTCCCCATATAATTTTTCTCAGTCGCCTTAAGTCGGAGTGGACTTGCATCTCGCTTGGGTCGAGCACATCTTGGAGGTTGATTTGAAAGCTGGCAGTTGGTGTGGAGCGAAGGTGACATCGAGAGCACTCTCTTAATGCCAATCATTTGTCTTTCCCTTGCGTGCCAGAATAAGTAGGCCTCGAACGGAGTGAGGTTGCCAGGCGTCGCTGGCAGCGCTAAACCTTTCCTTCAAAGATATTTGATCATGATACCCTCGTTTAGTTATGGCTTTTTTATTTAATAAAAACTGCGCAAGGGTACCTTCTTTTGCCGAACGACGGGTGAGTTCTGAAGAGTTGTGTGCACTTCGTATCTCAAAGTTTCGTTAGTCGTCTCTGCCTTTTGTCTACTGCAGCACTGTACCTTCATCTCATATTTATTTGTCACTTTCACCCTTTCTTTCCAAACCTTATTTCAAAGTGACTGGAAATACTCTCGTTGGTTTATTTTAAATATCACCAAATTCTATTTAGTGTTGGTATTCTTAGGGTGGTGTTGACCTCCTTCTGCTACTCCCTTGATTTTGTCGCAGTTTTGTCTGACGTTCACCGGGTGAAGGTCTCGAGCCCGTTTTGTCCTTGTAGAGAGAGAGAGAGAGAGAGGGGAGGGGGGAGGGATGATGTTAATCTGGTCAGTCGTTCGTTAGTCCATCATGTTAACCTCCTCTTTCATCTCTATCTATAGTGTTTACCTATGAACAAACGTATTTGCAAGTATGAATGTATAACCTGCATTCAAGTAGGCAGAGAAATTATCAGGTAGACAGGCTTCCCTCGAATAAAAAGGATAACATGTGAGATTGATTGATGAAATGGAAAGCAAAATGAGGAGGAAAGAGCAGACAGCATATGAATTAATGGAAGAAAAATCTATCAAAAAGAGAGAATTTGTCATATAGCCCTTTAGACCGTGTATGCAAAGATGAAATCGTATTTTTACCGCACATTTTGGATTGACATGCTATTAGATATTTACGAATCGCCTAATAAACGAACTGTTCAAAGAGACACCGCCATGCGTCTTGCTTACTTCGTCCATTCAGTGAGAGGCTAATAATAAATCCTTGAAGCCGGTACACCGAGGTGAGGAATTCGGGAAACCTTTTTTTACCTTGTCTCTCCTGTGAACCAATGGGGAAAGAATGGCTGAGTCCTGTAATGCATTTATTCCCCTCAACTGCCATTAGACGTGTGTGTGTGGGGGGATAACTCTTTTAACCAATTCATTCGAGTATTTAGGGTTAATGAAGTTTGTCCTTGGCAAAATTTACCTGCAGTTGAGGGGGCTATGTATGTCCCCATCCCCCACCCACCCCGCTTCTTGCCGATGTATTGAATGATCGTTTCCGTTTAACAGAACGCCTCCCTCATTAGGCGGTGTTGTGTCGGCGTCGTCGTGACTTAATTGATTGCAGCTGGAATTGTTAAATAAGGACCCGACTCTATTTCAGGAAAAACATGTTGATGCGGTTAGGTAAAGGCGATAGTAAGAATTCCTTAATCAGTTAGAAAAGTGTCACGGAGTTCCTCAGCCCTCTTTGTGAGCGCCGCGCATACGACTGGGAGGTTGCCCCGTCCTATTAGGGGACACTTCTGAAACGGGTTGAAGAAGTCCAGAAGACTTTTATAACGGATTAAGGAATTCTTACTATTGTCATTAGCTCAAATATATATATATATATATATATATATATATATATATATATATATATATATATATATATATATCTATATATATCTATATATATCTATATATATCTATATATATCTATATATATATATATATATATATATATATATATATATATATATATATATATATATATATAATTTCATGGGAAAGTTAAGGACGCTCAGGTACTTGTAATTTATTTGTTATTGGGATTGGGAAACCCCGTTTTGGGGCGTATCGCCCATCTTCAGGTTCTGAAACCATAAAACAATAAAAAATACATTGATATGATTAAATTGTTATGGTCAGTAAACGTATTGGGAAATCATAAAATCTTTGATAACGAGGAAATTTTAATATATTTTCGCCGAGGAGGAGGACCGCAAAACAGTAATAAATGCTAAATTAATGCAATTTCATTAAACGAGAAAAATGAAAACAGTAATCATATTTAAAATAAATTAGGAGAGTAAAAATATAAAAGGCAAAAATTATGAACAAACAAAGATTATTGAAATGACATATTAAGATCTTAATTAAATAAAATATATAAAAACATACAAAAGTAAAAGATCCAAAGGGTAAAAATGATGAGCTATATTAAAAATAAGTTGAAAAAAATACTCAACAAAAGCCTTAACACCAAATTAAACGAGAAATATTAAAAATAATCAAGTTAAGACCATGTCGATAAACGGAAAAATGAGTAGATAAATCAGGGATTTAAAAGAAGCATATCAAAGGAAAAAAAAGTGTTTTAATGTATCTATCATATGAAAACACTAATGAAACAAAAAAACAAAAAACAAAACAAAATTATTAAAGTATAATGTTGCTTACCGATGAAGTTCAGGTGAAATCAAGAAGTGAAGAAATTAGAATGGAATAGGCTTGAAGAAGGATAAGTTCTTATTTTGTTGGTTGGTTGTTGACTGAGGTAATTATAATTAAGATTTGAGACGGGGAACAGCGCTATTATCTATGTTAAGTGTAGGAAATTTGGTCTTTATGAGTAGGGATTCCAAAATGATTAGCCTATATTTATTATTATTGCGGCCAATTATTTTAAATTTTTTGATAAAACGTTCTATCTTACATTGTATTATATGATTTATAATTACAGAGCTCTCCTTCCTAGTTAAATTTCTTCCTGTGCGATGGCTTATTCCCATATGAGAAAAAAGCCTCTCTTTCATTGAGCGAACCGTACTCTCAATATAGGTTCCGTGCACACAGCATGACGAAGTAAAAGCATAAGCAACAAACGGCTGCTCATCTCAAGAGGAAGTTTTTCTTCCGAGGAAAAGAAACTGCCTATGGAAAGTGCGGTGGACAAAGTGATTTTGAAGTTAGTATGAAAAAAGTATTTTTTGAGTAATTTGTTTCATTTTCTAGTGAATAATTTATTGAAGGGTCCCATTTCAGGTACTACGTAGAATTTATTTTTAGGAACATCATATGACAGAAAAGATGGAGATTAAATTTTGTTCAGAAAATTATTGATTAATTTATCAACCAAAGGAAGAAGGTAACAATTATTTTTAAAATAATAAAGACTTTAGAGTTTGGAATTCTTTATGCATTAAGGAATAAGTAGAGGAGAGATGGAAAGCTCTCTATATTAGAGATTTTATTGCACCGAGTTTATATGACAAGTCGCAATGGATGAAAAAATTTATTTCAAGGTCACTGAAGGTAGGCTTTCCATATATTGAGGTAGTTAGTTTGTCGGGGGGGTTTCTATAATAACGTCTAGAAAAGGAAGTTGATTGTTACTCTCTTATTCAATGGTATATTTAATGTTGAGATGGAACGAGTTTATAAAATTGAAAAATGAGTTGGGATGATCTAGATTATTAAAAATAGCAAAGGAATCATCCGCATAACTACGGTAAAATATGGGTTTAAAATCTAAAGGACATTGTTTTATTAAGTTCTTTTCAAGATGCATCATAAAAAAGCCTATGCCTACTCCGTTTATCTGTTGGTAAACTTTGTTATTAATTAGAAAATAATTTTCATTAAATATCATTTCTAACATGTCTTGAAATTTTGACGAGAAAAATCGTGAAAGATGTCAGTTTGTTAAAATTTAAGGTATTTTTCCTGGACCACTTTACTTTTAAGCTTAACAAAGACATTAGATCTCTTTTTCCGGTACATTTTCCACACTGGACTTTTATCATCAGTCATGACAGTCCTTCTAACTTGTTCTCTTTTTTCCACTATAAGGATCCCATCCTAAAGCTTATGAAGCCTTCAGTTTATTTATTTACATGTGCGACCTACAATAGTCGCTACATTGGTCTAACCTCTTTACAATTGCAACTGAGAATTTCAATGCCTTTCGGGCTTTCATATAGAACAACTAACTGACCTTCCTATTTCTAAACCGGACCATTCTTCTATAGGTTTACATAGTGCTAATATTGGTCACTCCATCGACGCCAGTATTTTTTTTCCTGTAATTCATACAACGCCAATATCCCTAGATTTAAAAATACTTGAATCCTATTTCCTAGCTTTTATGGTCAATAATAGTAATGTTAAAAAAAATTCTGCTGAAGTTTCACTTTGATTCACGTTTTTTGGTCTTTGTTTATTTTGTCACTTAGTAGTTCTTTTTCAGCTAATTGATTATTGAATAGTGTCTAATACATACTATATTAAAATGTTTTTTTTATGCTATAAGCAATGAAGATGGAACAAAGATTGGTCTGAAACGTATGATTTCAATAAAAAAGGATCTCCCATTATCCCCTATTTCATTTTTCTCTTAAATATATATATATATATATATATATATATATATATATATATATATATATATATATATATATATATGCAAATTTTGTTGAAGACCATTTGTATTTTGCTTTAATTAATTTCCTTGGGCAACTTTCTCTTCTTCTAACTATTTTTTTTATTCCATCTTGTAGATGGTGGATCACTTGTCCAGTATTCATCTCTCTTTTTTTTAAATGAATGTGTTTGGTAAAAACCAAACTAAATTGCTCTGAATATGATCGAATAAGATCGAAATCTTAGCAATTTAGTTTGTTTTTTACCAAACACATTCATTTAAAAAAAGAGAGATGAATACTGGACAAGTGATCCACCATCTACAAGATGGAATAAAAAAAATAGTTAGAAGAAGAGAAAGTTGCCCAAGGAAATTAATTAAGGCGAAATACACAATGGTCTTCAACAAAATTTGCATTCAAGAAAGACTGCTACCCAACTATACTAATATATATAACCGCCATCATATTTCACAATTAGTACCACACAAGTAGGTTTAAATACCTCTCATAAATCGCCGAAAATTTGCAAACTTTTAAAAAATAGTACCCTTTAAAATAATTTTCTTCGAAGATATATTTAAATGGAATTAAATAAATTCCATGTAAAACACAATACCGTAATCTTTCCTACATACCTGATAATATCTCATTTGAAGACTTTTTTTCGCTAACCTCGGATATCCATGGTCTCGTCTTGCCTCCTATTTGCCCGTGATCTTTAAGTCTCCTTCTAACGGTTCTGGGTGATATTTTTTTACCTTGAAAAGCCTCATTGAACTCCCCGGGAAGTTCAGAAAATGTTTTTCTGCTGCGATTCTGCACTGAATTCGAATGATAGATTTCGTCTCTAGATGTTTTAAGACCTTTTCTTTCATTTCTATTCCTTGATAAAAAGCTTTTGATATCGTATTTTAGAGGTTTTGATAGCAATTTAAATTTTTTTTGTTTTTTTACCAATTTCTACTTATGATGGATGATCTATGTTGGCTATGTAGAAGTTGGATTTTTGCTTCTGTAAATTCTTTAGTTTTAGTCAGTACTTTTTTACAACAATATTGAATACACAATAGTTATTAATTTATTCAGAAACAAGAAATATTGGTTAAATTCTGATTTTAGAAACCACCACCATTTTATCAATTGCATAGCATTCAGTAAAATACTAAGTGATTCACACATACGAGTATTAACAAAATCTTCAAACTATTAGCAAAAGGCCACTTGCCAAGCAGTGTATGCGGTTGCGTTCGCTTGAACATAGGGCGTCGCGAGGCGGAGATCATTCTCCTCTTTGCTCTCCTCCTCCTCCTTCGGGCTTCTCTCCCATCTCCTAAAATATGTATGTAAATTAAATCACTGAAAGGGTTCAGCAAAAGTGGGAACCGACGTTAAATTTAAGAGGGTTTGAAAGGTCTCGCGCCAAAATTGTTATACCCGATCCTCGCTCGTCTCATCTATATGCCTTTGGTCGCGCTCAGGTAATGGAGATTGGGGCTTATTCACACCCTCCACGCGTCAGACTGAACGCGCCGTCGATAGCAGTTTATTACCTTCTTAAGACCGCTGATTATTCGCTCTCGACGGGATTCGAACCCAGTACCCAGGTTTCGAGTTCAAATTCGCTAGGCTAACGAGAACTACAAGAAGACCAGAGGAAGAAAGATGGGTGGCAGGATTATTTTAATTCAAAATTCCTATCACCTCCCTCCCCCCGCCCCCCGCGCCTCTGCTCTTTAAAACAGCAAACTTGGCTGTGCGCGCCAAGTTTGCCCCATTATACCGACCCCATATATAATGTATGGCGACCTTCCACGCGGAACATAGACAGAACTAGGAGAGTTGTGCGTCTTCCCAGTCCCTAGTGTTCGAGGTAGTGTCCTCTTAGGGTTATCCAGACATTTCCAGTTTCCTTAATCCTTTACGAACCTTTTTCAAAAACTCTCCGATCTTGATTAGTTTTGACTTGAAGAATCATAAAAAAATAATCAATATCTTCCAATGGAATTTAAGCCAAAATAGCTTGGTAATAATTCCCATATATGAATCAGCCTTTAAATTATCCTCGATCACCACTTAAATAATTGGTGCGTCTAACGGGGTCGTTTTATCGGTCCGCATTAGACGCTGATCATTCGTTCTCGCTTCAAATTGAGAAGACTAAGGACGAGCAGCGAGAGACCATGCGCTCGCTCTAGGGGGGGGGGGGCTGCTGCGGCGTTTTTAGAGGTTACGTAACAAAATACTCGTACAATAAAATAAGCACATTTAGTGTTCTAGGCACCGACTAATTGAATCCAATGAAATTTTAATTGGAGCCAATGGATAAAATTCGTTGCAATGGCCGGCAATTTAATTTGTATTGCGATGGAACGTCGGTAATGAACGGGGGTTAATTTCGCGGACGCAACAAGAGTGAGAAAAAAAGTGTGGGCAAACTCATGAGTTTTTGAAGATTAACTGGGTGAGAGTCTGCCGTGAAAAGGTCTCCAGTTGAATGAGCAAGAGTTAACATCTCTCGTCGAGGCGTTGATGATGACAGAATATCATATGGTTGAAATTGCCCCTCCCCCCGGGGGGGGGGGGGTCGTCAGGCGAGAGAAGGAAGGATACCAGAGGAAGAGATTAACGGTTTGAAAGTAGAAGGTGAAAGTCGTCAGCCAAAGGGGGGCAGATGGACTGGCTACACCTTTTATCCTACCTGCCAACAAGCAGAACTAGTCGGATCAAGGCTCCTCCTGGATAGAGAGAGTTTGGCAAATAAAATAGGGCAATCGAGTCGAATAATGTTCCTCCTCTTGTTTACTCTCCCTTGTTGAGGCGACAGAAAAAATATAAGTTGGTGCCATAATTCCAAGTGCTTCTAACTTATTTCGTTTAATATTGGTCATAGTTAGAAGATACTTCCTCCTGCATGCACGTCCATAATATCCAAGTGAATGCAGTTAATTTAGGGCTGTTCTTGGCTTAATTTAGAATCTTTCTGCCACTTCAGAAGGTTTGAGCCGAGGGTTGTTCCCAATGGACCTTGCAAAAGCACGAAGACAACCTTTAGAAGACCCAAGAATACCCCTTTCTTTAAATTTACTTATAATTCAGTTCCCCAAAGAATGGGGGTATTCCAAGATCCCTAGACATTTGTCCTAGAGACATTGAACCCTCAAATTGAGCAACAATGCGTCTTTTTGAAAACCTAAAGTTTCTTTTGAATTTTGTTTTCTCTTATGTTTAATAAACACAAAATGAATACACTGAAAAGACGGAAACAAATACTAGTTATAATAATGGCAAAAAAAAAGCGAATAAAAAACATTTGTTTATAAAATTATGGGTGTCTACTTCTTGCATGTATCTGTTTATGTATATACCAGTGTATGTGACTGTAAGCCTGCAATATACGCAGCCATGGTATGCAGCCACTATGCAAATTGTTGACCTTGCATCGGGCACGCCTGCCTGGGAAAGGCCTCGTCACTCACGCCAAGCAAGGAACTGCATCAATAGACCAACTTAACAGCTCTAAATGAACTGTATCAATTGCCTTTTTAGCACTCACTCTTGCCGTCGCAGTCTAGTTTTTTGTATCTACTCGTGGGGGCATGCCATATAAATCCCCCACTGCCATTTAAACTGCAGTTTAACATTTATATAGCGGTCGCCCACGATCGGGGGCAGAGAGAGAGAGAGAACAGTTGTGTGTTTGCCACCTTAACCTTGGTCACAGAGAGGGCTGAGTAGGGAAGACTCGTCACGAAAAGGAGGCGAGGTTAAATGAGGGGGGAATGAGCTCTACCCCCCCCCTTTAGTTCCGGTTATTTCTCTTATGTTTGCGATGACGCGCGTGTGCGTGCGTTTCTCTTTGGATATGAATCCATGGTACTAACCCCCCGCTCTGTGTCATCGTGACAGGATGTGCGTTTCCCATTTGTATATTACTCTAAATCTACTCAATGCCACAAGGTCATCCCCCCCACCTCTATCCCCTTGCGTGGCTTCTCCATGTCCCTTGTGCAGATGCGATTCCCCAAGATAATCGGTGCTTAGCGCTACCGTGGCGCAGTCGTTGGGTCGATATATGGATCCATTCTTTTCTTTGCTTCCTCTGCGGTATGCGTCGACCAGGCCAGAGACTATTCTTTGCCGCTGGACGTTCTAATGATAAAGTAGTCATTCGTACCCTAAGGATAATGGTGCCAAGATTGAAATACCTTGATTTCGCTTAAGTGATCCTGTCCTTAATTGGGTGTATAAACGGAGATGTACTGGAAAAGCCGAGTCAAAAGGGACAGACCAAAACCTAAATGCTGCAAAATATCAATCGAGAATGAGATCGGAATGCGAAAGATCACAGTCCCAAAGCTTAAGAGGCCGTGAGAGTACATGAGCTGGATTGTGCGAACTTCGCAATCATTGTTCAGTGGTGCCAGATGTGGTAGCGAAAAACAAACAAGCAAATAGAACGAATCAAGTCAATTTCGCGATAAAGACTGCAAAGCCAACACCCAACTACCTCATTCTCTATTCTGGTGCCATTGAGCCGCGACTGTTCCCATAGCCCTACTCCCCAATGCTGCAACAGTTTCAGGTTGCTTTCTGTCGTCTCCGAATTGGACGCACCGCCATTTGATGGAGCGCTCGATTGCGCATCATTGTGAAGACTGCGTTGTCCCCCAAACTGTTCGGCACATTCTTGTTGAATATCACAGTCTGGGCGATCTTCGCGCACGTTATCTGCCCCGGTACCGGAACGAGCGGGGTTGCAACCGCTTGTCCCTTGTACTCGGGATGGGTTCGTTCACACTGGCCTGTGGACTTTACTAATTGTCGTAGGTCAGGTTAGATTTCCTGATCTCCGCTTGCTTCCTTTGACTCAGAAGGGAACGTGGCAAGCCCGCATGACACTGCAATTTCGCCATGCCCTGAATGATGCACTTTAAACGTGGGTTGCACTAAATCGAGTAGCGTGACTATTTTCCTTGGCCGAATTAAATCAACTAACTAGGAGCTTCTGGATATCAAACTGGATGAAGCAAAATAATCTTTACTACTGTACAAACAAAAAATAAATATTGGATACAACATAGAAATACAAAAGAACTAAATGGGCAAAAGGTTTACACATGTCAGCTCCAGGCGGGAGCCGTGAGCACGTACACACAAACGTATACGCCTGACAAAGGGGAAACTACCATTTCGGGTGGATCTGCTGCTCGAGAGAATGGCTTGGGGGGGGGGAAGACTGTCGAGTTCGATTTCTTTTCAACGGAACGGTTGAGTTTGCACTTGGCACATTAGTACTCGGCCTACTTAAAGTTATGAAGGAGAGTACAACCATCTTCTTACAATCACTGCTAGTCTATAAAGGAGGGATCGAGGGGGTATTTCGCCGCGGAGAAGCTGAGTCAAATACAGCAGTGTGGCAGTCTCCTCGTTCCTCTTTCTTATTTAATTTTCTTGTCTTCGGGCTCTTGGTGTAAGGGAGGCCGAGAGAAAGAATTCTGCGTCGCGTCCTCTGGCAAAATACTAGTCTTAGCCAGGCCAACGCTTAACTATTTATACGAGCCCGCCGGAAGTGGATTTTACTTTATCTATGCAGAGGCTTGGGAGTGAATTTAGAACTTGACGCCATCTCGCGGAACGTCTCGTTGTTACAATTAGGCTTGCTATAGGGCGTCTTATCAAACGGAAGTTACCTCAAAAAGAAGCCGATCGCGGGTTCTTTATGTCCTACCCGTCGCTCTCTCTATTTCTGATCTCGATTTCTCTCATCTTTGACACTAATTTTGGGAGGAGGCTGCCCTTATTTGACCTTTTGTTGTGGGTCGCCTGCTCTTGCGCTGGAGGGGGGGGGGCTAACCCCGCCGCTGGAGCGTTCTTCCTTGTTACCTTTTTACCCGTGTTATTTGTTATTTATTTTTTAATATAGCCTAGTCGTAGGCTCTAGTGAGTTCGGCGACTTATGCCCAAGTAGGCAGTCTCCAGGTAGGCTTCTAAAATAAATAAAAATATCTATTTGGGCTTATATAGATTATAAATAAAAGCACTCGATCGAGTCAAACACGAAGACCTAATTGACGTTTTGAAGGCTGTGGTAGTTAAGGGAAAAGATTTGAAAATTTTACACAAAGTATCGGAATCAGAAGGCATCAGTAAGAGTGGGGTCAGATTTGAGTGATTGGATAGATCTGTTCTCTCTGTACAGCGAGATGATAATTAAATGAATTGATGATATAAAAGGTTTCAACATGGGAGGGCAAAATATAAACAACATAATGTATGCTGATGACACGCTACTGATTACTGAGACCCAGGAAAAACTTCAAGACCCTTTAACAGTGTTAAAGGAAAGGAGTGAAGAAAAAGGCCTGTCAATAAATATGGATAAAACAGGTTATGGTAATTATTAAAAAGGCACAGGTCCCTAGGTGCAAAGGAAGAGTGAATGACAACACTATTAAGCAGGTAAGAAGATTTTGCTACTTGAGAAGTTATATTAGGGAAGATGTCACGGGGAAATTAAGAGAAGAATCTGCGAGGCAAAGAAGGCATTTCAGAAGATGAGGAATATTATATGTAATAGACACCAATCAAGACAAACAAGAAAGAGAAATGTTAAAACTTATGTTTGGTATATGTTGTTGTAAGGATCAGAAGCTTGGACGATCAATAATAAAGTAGGGAAAAGGTTGGAGGCATTCGAAATGACCAGGTTGGCGGAGAATGTTGAAGATCTCGTGGATGGAGAGAATATCAAATGAAGATGTACTAAGGAAAATGGGAACAGGAAGAGAATTAATAATAATTCTAAGAGGAAGTCAAATGAGATTTTTAGGACATGTTATGCGAAGATAAAAAATAGAAAATTTCAGTCTAACTAGAAGAATCCCAGGAAGAAGAGCAAGAAGAAGACAAAGAGAGAAGTATATGGATGGAATAGTGAGGGAGACGGAAACACGGCTGGACAGATGCTATAAATGACTAGAGACAGAGTGGTGTGGCATTCCATGGTCGCCAACATCTGCAGGGGCACGGCACTTCGACGACGACGGTGGATACACTTCCAAATGGAAGAGAGGTGGGTTCCTTCGACCCCTTCCTGAGTTTGTGTGGGGGTGGAGGTGGGGGGGCTGCGAAGGCCATTACAATCGAATGGATTTAACTTCGATTATGGCTCGCGCGCCGTGCGGTTGCGTGCAATAATATCGTTCCCGTTTTTCATTCTTTTTTGTCTTCGTATTTTTTTCTCGTTTCATCCTCGATGCGCGTCATATTGAAGGCCTTTGCGCTCCATACCGCCACTAATGAGCGCGCATCAATGTCAGACACAACCTTACATTCTGTCGTCATGAATGTGTCTTTTTCGCCTAGCTCTAGGAATGCCAACGTTCATGAATGGCACCCGTCCTTGGAATTAATTATACGCGTGGGGGGATGGGGTGGCCCGCTCGCTCGGTTACCCCTTTAGAGTCCTTATTATCTTTTTATTGAAATTGTCCACATTCTTCTATGCTTTCTCAGTGTTAGAGGCACAGGTAACAAAGTAGTAGATTTTATTAATGTCTTCCCTATTTTATTAGCTAATTATAACAAATATATAGACAAGTTCACAGCTTATTACGTCTCTAAGAGACGCTAAGTAACTGGCATTTTTTGACGATGACGAACAAAAGCACTTTCATACATCTCGGCAGTTGGACAATCGTATATATTGGAAATGCCAGGGGTTTCGGGTAAATCGATAGACATTGTAAACGGGGAAAGTAAAAGGTTGTCTACTAAACGAATAATATATACCTATAGTTGCGAAATATTCGAAACGACCAACATCAGACTTCACGACCTTCTCTAGGCGGGACTTAAATTGGTTGCATGACCTGGTTAAGGGTCTTTGTCAATGGGTGACATTACCTCCACATTGGCGACCCTTGTAGATCTTAAAGTTTGTGAGCAGCCTTGTTGGCATCCTCAACGATGCCTCACAGGAAATAATTTACGGGGTTCCTGTCGGGGGAATTGGGTACCACTGGTGGGGGACGTTGTTGGAACAACCACGCGTCTTCCTTTGCCTTGCAGGCGGGAGCAGATTCCTACTAGAAAACTTAAGGCCTTCCCCCAGCTATTTTGGTCCATCCAAGGCTTTTAACTACAATCTCCAGCACCTCAATATAAACCTCCGCATTGAAGTTGAGGTCCTGGGAGAAGATGTATGGAGGCATAACGTGACCGTCGCTGCTGTCCACGCCCAGAACTATCATAGAGGCAGGAAATTAGCTATGCATGTCCGTAGGCACTTTGGCCTTATTCTCAACATCGTCATACTGCCGTTTCACTTTGTAAACGAGGTTCATCGGGTAGTCAAACAAATTCACAATCTCCTCTCACTCCTCCTGGCGCGGAGGCCAGAATTTACGCATAATTCTTAGATTAAGTGGGTAGAGGCAATCGACCTAAGCTATACTAACGGATCTTCCGCTACTTCCGATTTATACATTTAAACTGCGATCGTGTGTAAGATCAAAAGCAGTTTGGGGAAATTTTAACGAGCGATTCCACGGATAAAGATTCATTCCCCTTTGGATTTGGATTGCATACAGACACAAGGCACAAAAGACCAACAAAGATCACTGGACTCCATGTCCTATCCCTCACCCAAGCAGATATTTGCATATGCATTATATAATAAGTATATTTTTACATCATTTCTAGATAAGGTATCGAAACCCCCCCCGTAACCACATACCTTTTCGTCTACAATCTCTAGTTATCGAGTGAGGTTTCGAGTTATACTCTCCAGTGCCTTCCTGTTGACGAACTTCTCTGTAGGTTGATTGTATATATCCCCGGACCACGGTAGTTTGTATGAAGTGTGCCATTGCTTTTTTGTCATTATTTACCCTTTCTTTTATTTTTAATCTTTACCCACCCCTTTTCTTCATCTATATCTCCCTCCCTCGTAAAAATGCCATCGTTAGTAACAACAGGTTTCCTTTATTTTCTTACTAGATTGCGCTCATCATATTTGCTGCAGGGATGTAGTACTGTACTGCCATAGCTTGAGTTGGAGATCTCGTGTAATGTCTTTAGCGCGAGGCTTTGTGTGACGTACTGCTAAAAAGTTTCCTACTTCGGTGTTGGGTGTTTTTTTACTCTGCAGTTATAACATGTATGTAAGAGCGGTGCACATCTAAAGTACTATAGTAGTTGCCTGACTGGGTTTGTGTTTATTTATAACATTTTTATTTTTTTTTATTAATTAATTACACTGAAACCTGTACAACAAGTTTCAGTGCCAAGAAAAAGCATAGATCTCATGTGCATTTTATTATGAAGTTGAGTTTTGCTGAATTCGAATTTGATAAAGATTTCCCATCACGTATCATTTTCTTATAAATTGCCGATTTAATAATTATGCAATTGATACCGATTTCCATAATACCATAAATGTATTTCGCTCCCAAAGTCATAATAGATGTGTTCATTGTAATTAATTCATGAATATATAATGAATCAGCATGTTTGTTAACATTATATAATGTATTAACCTACATTTCAGTATTTACGTGTTCGTTTGTAAGACGTCTCAGGTGTGTCACGCTTCAGGTTCCAGCAGAAGTCAGACAGCATAGCAGAGCTCCATTTTCCCTTATACCTGTTTTCCATTGACGCTATAATTTGATGGAACCTCTCTCCAAGTTCATCGCACACATCTCCCCCATTCTCTGGGAAGAAGGACAGATGAAAATGAATAAAGTGTATCTTCAGTGACCTAATGAATCCGAGATCTTGGTAGCACTTGATAAGGCTCTCCACTATACGCTCTCGCTGGGCCCCTTGGTGCTTTCCCAGAAGTCCTTTGTATACATCTTTGAATGCATGTCAGCCCACTAGCTCAGTTTCATCCATTGTTGCCGCGAAGTTTCATCAGCTATAAGAGGACGAATCGGAGGGCCTACGAATATGCCTCCTTCAATCTTGGCATCACTTATTTTAGGGAAGATCGCTTTGAGGCACTGGAAACTGCTTGTTATGTCGCAGTGCTTTGGTAAATTGCTTAATTAGTCCTAGTCTTATATGCAGTGCTGGCATATAAGACCTTCTACTTAGAGTGCGATATTATAGGTTGGCTCTTTATAAGGGAATGCGTTTGCCGGGTTCTTCTCATGGGTTATTCGAAAGATAAATACCTCTACAAAAATAAACTTTAATACAAATAATAAGAACAAGGGCACAGATAAATATGGAAATCTAAATAATAATCAGTACGACAAAAGATTGTTATGACAGGCTAAAATTAAGGAAAACTAGGTTCGGGAAAATATATATAAGTGGTCCAATAAGTTGGATTGAATTATTTAGCAAGGCTATTGGCGTTACACCAAATGGGGAATTCTTCTTACGACTGGGAACGAAGAGATGGGACTTACGAGGAAAGGACTCCTGGTTACTTCTGGAGGATGAACTGGGGATGTGGAAGACCAATGGCTAGGTATTCGTCGATGGAGTCTCGATGCGAAGGTGTCCAGAGAGACTCCGAAGGGGGTTGAGATTACCTCGGCTCCAGGGAGAAGTAATCACGAAATCTAGATTCGTCTGCGGATGGCAGGAAGTCTCAATCAATGTAGTGAGACGAGAGAAACCCAGGACAATCTTCCGAGGTATGATTGGTTTCCATAATCTTCCTCTGATCAAGGCGGATTACACGCAGACGATCTGCTGACGAGGTCACAAGGGCGAGGGGAGCACTTCACGGGAGACAGACACTAAGGTCTGGACGGCAAGAAGCTCAGCTTCTCTCTATCGCTGAGGATTTGCAGACATCACCTTAAATAGGATCCACACCAATGGGCGAGAAAAGGCTTCACGCACGATGGCCTCCAAAGGGGATATCGGAGGCGGCTTATGCAAACAAGAACCTTGATAATTTGGGGCATTGACGAGACGAAGGGAATTAAGCGAGATTCCCAAGGGATATCAGACGCGGCTTAAGAAAACATGAACCTTGATAATCTTGGGCATCATGAGAGCGATTCCCTTTTACCCCAAGAGGGGGAAGATGGACACTACTGCCCTCTGGAAGCTGGACAGGGTTATCAAACTGGGGGAAGACCGTGATAAAGCACCCCAAGTTAAACACAGCTGCGTTGGTTGATTTGTTTCGATCAGAGAAATTCTGCGTGAAAACGGCGTATTGAATTTCATGCTTCCACAGTTTCCCCTAGGTGGCCATTCTGAGCGTACATAATGTTCTGATCTGGCCCTACACTCCCATTTGCAAAAGAAGCACATAAACTTGGTGTATCCAGTTTCTAGCCCATTAAGTAGGGCTACTACTTTCAAATCCGCACAAATTAGACCCTCATGCTCCTTGTAACTTATGCGGTCTAGAATAAAACTAAGGTTCTCCTATGTCTCTCTTAAAATGACTGATTGAGCAACTGGAACTAAAGGCATAGTGTTCTCGATGTGCAACAGAATCGCTTTTATGCTGTAAATGGATGCATCTATGAATAACATCCATTTATTTGGTTCATAAGTAAACTCAAGGGAGTTAAACAGGCCTCTGATATCATTACAATAAGTTAAGTTGTTTTCAAAAGTGAAGAATTGCTGTAGATCTGCAGAACGCTTCCTAAATACTGTAATTTGAACAGGTTCACCCAACAGGTTACATTGTTGCAGAGTTCACTCTGTTGATTACTAAGTGTTAGATCACGAACTAGATCATTGAGTTCCGGTTTGGTGATGATGTGTGGTTTCTTGTCAGATTCAAACTGTGTCACACAGGGTGGATCTTGAGATTCTGAATCGTCTGAGTTGCTAGTGTCATAACTTGGTGGTTCAAAGGGCGGCTGTGGTCCTGGAATAACACTTAAATGTCGAACTGGGCAAATAGCAGACTGAACATCTGGATACATGATAGATTTCTTGCCTTTTCTGTTGTGACCTGCAGTGAAGTGAAATAAAATCAGACTAAAAGTGGATATTATTGGCTGTGATCACTTGCATAAATAGTGGAAGTACAACATAGTATGCATTTTGATATTTTTAATTGATACATCTCTTGAAAATATATTAAAGACCAGGAAAGTACCTATATGGTATATATAAATATATGTTAACATATAAAAGGAAAAAAATGGGTAAAAAAATCAATATTTTCTTATTTTGACCCCAATAGCAAAAAAAAATAATTTCTGTTTATATTTTTTTATAATGCAAACTTTAGTTCCTTAATTTTAAATTGTTGACTATGATTGCATAATACTCATTGTTTTATGAAAAAAATAAAAGCTTTGGGGAAAAATATATTGAATTTAAAAAAAAAATGAAAAAAACGGGGGTTTTCTCTGAAAAACAAAACAAAACATAATTTGAAAAAAAACGGGGGGGTTTTCCAACACTAGGAACACCCCATTACAATTATATCAAAATACGTTTATAACTTTTAAGAGTGTCAGTTTCGGCCCAATCCTGTTTGCATTCAATCCCTATGGAACCGTCAATTTATTATTTAACTGGAAGGTCACAGAAAGAGACGGATGTTATATTCGTGATTTTTCGCAAAAAATACACCTAGAAAAGGTTATTACCATGTCCAGGTTTTATTCATTGTTGTTGTGTTATCTTTAATGCACATGTGTTGAATTACATAATTACCGTGATGGTAAAATGAACGTCATCAGGTTTATGCAATTTCCGTAATTGGTTATAGGACTCGGTGATATGAACAGATACTGTTCATATCATCGAATCATTTTTTATTGACCCAAATGTACCCGCGAGAAGTCATAGAATTACCTTTGATTTCACCTATGACCACTGAAGTTCTCTTTGAAGTGAAAATATGTTGTTGTTTTTTCTATTTGGTGAAAAAAGAGAAATATAATTAAAGTTATAAATTATTGGGAAAAAGTGGATCTTGTGTAATTCGATATGGACCCCCTATACTCTCCTGCCCCTCTTCCCCCTTCCTCTCAAATGATCCGCGTGGAGCCTTTAGCATTAGTCTGATTCGCGAATATTAATGAAAATGGAAAGTTCGTCAAATCCATCGCTTTATGAAGGGAGGGGGGTGCTCTTATTCCCCCGAAAGTGATCTCTAGGTCGGTCTTTACATCTTATCTACATCCTTGTAAGTTTCTTGTTCCCTCTTTCCTAATGCTTTCTTAAAAATATCTTTTTCCATTCTCCTTTTCAAAAACTTTCCGTCGCACACCATTGTTTGTTTTCTTTGTAAATAACCAGGAAATGGATAAACTTTTAAAATTTCTGACCCTGGTGAATTTGGCGGGAGCTGTAAAGACCGCCTGAGCCGCGCGAGTCGATTTATGCCGTGGAGGTGACAGGGATCAATCAGCTAGACACGATCGGAACACGTGTTTAGGGAGAGAGAATAATAGCTCGAGCGACATTCTACAATACAGATTGCTCAATTAATTCATAAATTAATTAATTATTCTAATTATATATATATATATATATATATATATATATATATATATATATATATATATATATATATATATATATATGCAGGTTCTATTGAAGTCCACAGCTGTGGCAGCGTTATCAATTTTAACTTGTATTTTCTTAATATTTCTTACAAGTTTTTTAACGGGGTCTTCGAGGCGAGAAAAAACATACGTGAATGACATTCTTTATTCCTAGATGTCTTTCGACCATGTTAGGTCATCTTCAGGGAATGATTGAAATGGAAGTATTGGATATTGGACAAAATAAGAGATGAAATGTAGGTAGAATTAGAGAGAGAATAGTAAGAGAGTAAAGGGGTTAAAGGGGGAGTTTAAAGAATAGATGATGTGTAGGAGACAGAATAGAAAGATCCCTGGTGAAAGGGTAGCTCTGTCAATGTGTTAGATTTGTGTGTTTTGTGGTTGTTTTTTCATTGTTTAATAAACTATAAATTATAAATTTATAGTTTATTTAATTAAATTTATCGTAGTGAATTTAATTATTATTTTCGATCCTATTGATCGATTGATCTTAGGCATTCAAGCCTTTATTTTTGGCGGGGTTTTTATTCCCGCTGTGAATTTTGAAAAGTTTTTATTATCATTTTTAAATAAATTTAAAAGTGAATTGATTTCTAGTTTGTGTTTTGCAAGTGGTTTTTAATTGAGTTTTAATATGCTAAAGAAACCTGCGCATTACTTTATATGTTTGGTCAGTTCTGTCAAGTGTATTTCGGAATCACGTCATTGTCTGTCTGTAACTTGCTACTTTTGAATGGTCTTATTTGTCGGTCTACTTCGATTTCTAAGTGTGTACGAAAGAATTCAGGGGTCAAGCGGGCGCCAATGGCTTGCCATATCCTCTTAGCGCTCTCGTGGAGCGCCACGTTGATCGGAGATAATCCAACCGAGTCGTGGAGCTCCCTCTGTCGTTTACGTTCTCTTCTTCGGGTGTTTGTAATAAGTAAAACCGCTTTGTTCTTGATGACTTGAAGTTTCGCAATGTGGGTCTTGGCGCTCGCGTTCAACGGCACCGGGGGGTACAAGAGTCTCGAGCGAATGCACGCATTGAATATTTTGAGTTTATTTGAGCGATTTAGGTCACGGAACCTATAAAAATCCCTCAAATCTCTCTTGCTATTCGTGACTGTCCGCCCGATATGACTCTTGTATCCCTCTGTGGTGATTTTGAGCCCCAGAACCGTCCCTTCCGAGCAGTAGGGGATTCTCTCCCCCTCTACCCGTATATCGTTGAAGGTCTTGCGAAACATGGGAATTATTTTGAACTTTTGGGCATTGTTTGATATCTTCCATTTCCTCTCGTAAGAGTTGATGTTAGATATCTCCTTAGCCGTGTTTCTCGCCATAAATTCCCTGTGAACGTAAGCGGCTGTACAAATTTGCGATATATCGTTAGCGAACTGGAAGTATATCGTACCTTCGGACAGAGGTTGTGGTAGGTCACGTGTATAGATGTTGTATAACAGGGGACTGAGACAGCCCCCTTGCGGGACCCCTGATTCGAGCTCGAATTCGGGGCCTTTGTGTTCTTTGATCTGTATATACGCTCTCTCCATTATGTAATCGCATAGAATCCTCTCAAGAATGGGGTCGAGGCCTACTTGCAGGATCTTAAATTGCCTTGATGTTTGCAAGTTTTTCCGTAATAACGGCTAGTGCCGTGTCAGTCCCTCTTTTCTTTCTGAAGCCGTACTGTTGCTCGTTATGCAGGTTGGCTTCGTCAAGAAAAGAGTTGACCCTATTGGCCAATATCTTCTCGAAGACTTTGCCAGCAAATTCTAAGAGAGATATCGGCCGGAAGTTGGCAGGGCAGTCCGGGGGCTTTCCCAATTTGGGAAGGAAGATCATCTTGGCCACTTTCCACTGATCGGGAAAATAGCCCGTGTTCAGAGCGGCATTCATAATGTTAGGAAGCTCACTCAGAACATTAGGCGGGGCCTTGATGAAATTCACCCTGGTCAGCCCCGTGGTACCCGGTGCTCTTTGACGAAAGGATTTTAGTGCAACGGAGAGCTCTTGGGCAGTTATTTTACTCCCATAGCCCTCCATCACTCTTTCCTGCCACACACAATGATGGGGGGAGGTTTTATGTATTTGTGTGTTTAGCTGTTGGATTATGTCATTTTCGAATTTGATGTCATAATTGTCATTTTCTTCGGGGGTAATTTTAAAGATTGAAGACCAGAAAATCCTAAACATTTCCTCAATCTCTTTAGTCTCGTCAATTTCTTTATTTTCATGTTTGAGTGTAATTTTCTTCTGTGGGGGTTGTCCTTATAATCGTTTGTACGTCTGCCAAAATGTGCGTGAGTCTCTCTATGTCGAATCCTTCAATCAGTCTGTCCCATACCTGTATTTGTTGGTCCGTAATAGTGTCTGGAGTTCGTCTTTTATCTGTCTTATTCGTCAATGGGCATTGTGGTTGGGGCCTATCAGCGCTACTACATTGGACAGGTCCTTATATTCTTGGGCCAGGGCTTTCATGGGAGGGGTCCAAATAGGAGCTGGAAGGGTTTTATATTTGATACGGGGAATGCTATTTTCATCTGCTTTAATTAGGAGGTCGGTGATTTTATCCAGCTCTTCATCTATCTCTTCTACATTGGCATCGATTAAAGGGTCTGGGATATAATTTAGAAGGTAATTTTTGTAGCTTTCACAGTTCGCCGGCTTATAGCTTTTGCGTTGTGGGATTGAAATTTGAATGGGATTTACTCCAACTGTAATTTTAATAGCCTGGTGGTCGCTCGGAATGATGGGGCCCGGTTCAATGTAGTAGTTGTATGGAAACCTGATACTGGATAAGACAATATCAGGTTTCGTTGCTGCATTTTCTGTAATGTATGTCGGGAATTCTGGTCCGATTCTAGTCACGTATTTTCTGTCAAGTAAGACTTCGATGTTTCTACCTGCATTGTTGTAGGAGGTATACCCTGATGCTGCACATCTTGCATTCAGATCTCCAGCAAAGATTACATTTTTCTTATGGCTGAAGACCTGTAGAAGGTTGTGCAAGGGTACATAGCCGCTTCTTGGGGGTCGATACCCCGTGGCCACGACCAGACCCCCCAGGGTAGTGCCTACCTCAATGGCAAGGTAAGATTCATCTAATTCGGGTTGTTTTTTTGCATTTAAGTCCTTTTTTGACGGCTATTGCGCAGCCGTCATACCGTTTCTGGCTATAATTTTTGCTAATGACGTCGTATTGAAATATTTTTAATTCTTTTTGTGTGGTCATTCCGTGTTCGTTTATAAGTATAATGTCAGGGTCGTTTTGTCGCAGAATGTTGCCATAGATGGAACCTTTACCGTCCCACCCATCGACATTCATTTGTATGATCGTAAGTCTGTTGGTCATTTTGAGTAATGTAGGTTCTTTTAGTGTGTGGGATTAAAGTAGACGCTTATTCGCGATCTACTTTAGCCCCATGTGGTGTACTGGGCGGGGTGCGCTCCCTGCCGTTTCTTTTCTTTCGAAATTCGGTGTCGGTTATCGTGTTAAAACAGTCCGTGGTCAGTTTTACCTTATTTTGTGCGAGGGCCTCCTCAACCTGTCGCTCCGGAACCTCGTCTGAGCATTCCCACTTGTATCGTCCGGTCCTAAGACCTTCCGATACTTCACGGGAGTCTATCTTCGCTGGGAACGGAGTCGATTCAGGGGCGTACAATTTTAGGTTGAAGCCTCTGGAATGGTATTTGAGTTGGTGTTCCCTCCCCCTTGATGACCCCAGCTTAGCCTCTCTTCCTTCCTTCAGATAGCCCGATTTCTCCCCTACCTTGTCGCTTTTCATACAACCTCTCCCACAACTTTCTCTGGTCAGCCTCTAATTTCAAAGGGTAGAATGCTGACCTTCTTCTCAAGCCAACCACCCCGGATCGGGGCTGAGGGGGGAGGGGACATTGTCCCCTAACCCCTGAGCTCCGGTTCGGGATGGGGGTTTTTTAACAACCTGCTTCATCCCCACCCATACCTTCCTCACATCCCTTTTCCTCTCCTCTTCACAACCTATATTTTTTACGCCGTGTCCAAGGTGGAGCCGCCATGCCGATGGACTGCCAGGCCACCAGGCGGGAGGGGTGGTCCCGAATGACGGCGCCTGGCTCTGCCGGGCTTGTAAGCACCTCTCGCAGTGCGGGCTACTGCGAGGGGTGATGAGCTATTGCGTCCCGTGGCAAAAATAGGGTCACCATGCCCATAGATGAACAACAAAAAAAAAACCCAAACCCCTTTAACTCCCCCTTGCTCATCGACGGAGCCGCCCTTGGGCAGCTCCACCGAAAAAATGGAGGTCCCCCCCCCTGTGCTTGCACAGGGGACCCTCCATATTTCTCTAACCGGAGAGGAGGCTTACTCCTCTCCTTCGCCTACGGGTGCAGGGGACTCCCCCTCACCCCCTTCTCTGGAGGTGCTTTCGGGCACCTCCCTTTTCCCAGCGGCAGTCCCATCTTTTCTTTTCAAGGGGACTGCCAAGAAAGCCAGCAGGCAGCCCTTAGCCAGCCGCTTCCCATCAAAGCGGCTCGGTAGGGCAAACCCCCTTAGGGGGGAGAGGGAAGCCAGGCCCCTTCGGTCGCTTCCCTCAAAAGACCTGCTGGCAAGAATTTTAAACCTTGCCGGGGTCAAGGCCTGTGCCTCCCCATACAAGACTGGCGACACTGCCAAGGGGACCTGCGATGTCCTGGGAGGGGGATGGCCAATTGGAGGCCCCTCCTGTGATAGACATGGTCCTTGAGGAGACCCAGCCCCAGACGGTAGGGCCTTCCATGGGGGAGAATTCGGGCTCGGCGCCAAGCACCGAACCCGAATCCGCCCCTATGCAAGGTCCTCCTCAAATGGCTGAGGGCTCCGAGGCAGTAGAAGGAGGGGAGGGATCTCCTCCGACAGGTGCTCCTACGACAACCAGGACCTTCTCCATTTCGGAGAGGGACCTGGCTGAGGCTGGTCCATCTGGCCTGGGGACTTCTGCCGGCGGAGGTGAAAAGCGGGTTCATTCCCCGCCCTCCGATCCGAAAAAGAAAAAGACTAAAAAGACCAAAAAGACTCGGGGCTCCTCTCCATCCGCGGGGGCTGCGGGGACGGATGGGTCTGCTGCCACTCTGGCAAGCGACCAAGCCAAGATCGGCACATCCGCCCCCTCTGCCCCCCCGGTTGCGGAGCCCCTGACAAAGAAGACTACTACCAAGAGTGCACAGGGCGGAGCCTCGATGACATCGGGGCCCCTGATTCAGAGGTTACCTGGCGTTTTCGAGCCCGCTGGCTTCAAACGCTTCCTCGTTATTCGCTCCACTGATGGCACCATGTTGTCCAAGGGCAACATGATCCATCAGCGGAGAGGATTAGCTAGTGCAATTGGTAGAGAGCCGAAGGTAACCCGTTTCTCGGACGGGAGCCTTCTGGCGAATGCGGCGAATCCCGCCGAGGCGGCCAAGATAAGTGCTCTTCGGACACTTCATGGCACCCCGGTGAGTGTGACGCCGCACTCTACCATGAACTTTGTGAAAGGAGTAGTTTATGCGAGGGAACTCGTTGACTACTCCATTGAAGACATCACCTTAGAGCTGGCCGACCATGGGGCGGTCAAGGTCGAACGTGTGATGAGAAAACAGGGAGGGGCCTCGAGACCCACCCCTACACTCTTCGTCACGTTCGACTGTGACAACCCCGTAAGGGGCGCGGCGATTTGCCATCCTGGCCGCCGTGCTGACGGGATCCAGCGCTCCGTCCGGCCCCAGCTTAGCCTCTCTTCCTTCCTTCAGATAGCCCGATTTCTCCCCTACCTCGTCGCTTTTCATACAACCTCTCCCACAACTTTCTCTGGTCAGCCTCTAATTTCACAGGGTAGAATGCTGACCTTCTTCTCAAGCCAACCACCCCGGATCGGGGCTGAGGGGGGGAGGGGACATTGTTCCCTAACCCCTCAGCTCCGGTTCGGGATGGGTTTTTTTTAACAACCTGCTTCATCCCCACCCACATCTTCCTCACATCCCTTTTCCTCTCCTCTTCACAACCTATATTTTTTACGCCGTGTCCAAGGTGGAGCCGCCATGCCGAAGGACTGCCAGGCCACCAGGCGGGAGGGGTGGTCCCGAATGGCGGCGCCTGGCTCTGCCGGGCTTGTAAGCACCTCTCGCAGTGCGGGCAACTGCGAGAGGTGATGAGCTATTGCGTCCCGTAATCAAAAGAGGGTCACCATGCCCATGTATGAAAAAAAACAAAAACCCCAACCCCCAACTTCCCCAAAAACATCTACGGAGCCGCCCTCGGGCAGCTCCACCGAGAAAATGGAGGTCCCCCCCCTTGTGCTTGCGCAAGGGACCCTCCATAATTCTTTAACCGGAGAGGAGGCTTACTCCTCTCCTACGCCTACGGGTGTAGGGGACTCCCCCTCACCCCCTTCTCTGGAGGTGCTTTCGGGCACCTCCCTATCTCCAGCGGCAGTCCCTCCTTTGCTTTCTAAGGGGACTGCCAAGAAAGCCAGCAGGCAGCCCATTGCCGACCGCCCCTCGTGCAAGCGGCTCGGTAGGGCAAACCCCCTTAGGGGGGAGAGGGAAGCCAGGCCCCTTCGGTCGCTTCCCTCAAAAGACCTGCTGGCAAGAATTTTGAACCTTGCTGGGGTCAAGGCCTGTGCCTCCCCACACCACCTGACTAGTGACAATACTGCCAAGGAGACCTGCGATGTCCTGGGAGGGGATGGCCAACTGGAGGCCCCTCCTGTGATAGACATGGTCCTTGAGGAGACCCAGCCCCAGACGGTAGGGCCTTCCATGGGGGGGAATTCGGGCTCGGCGCCAAGCACCGAACCCGAATCCGCCCCTATGCAAGGTCCTCCTCAAATGGCTGAGGGCTCCGAGGCAGTAGAAGGAGGGGAGGGATCTCCTCCGACAGGTGCCCCTACGACAACCAGGACCTTCTCCATTTCGGAGAGGGACCTGGCTGAGGCTGGTCCATCTGGCCTGGGGACTTCTGCCGGCGGAGGTGAAAAGCGGGTTCATTCCCCGCCCTCCTCTCCTAAAAAGAAAAAGACTAAAAAGACTCAAAAGACGAAGAAGACTCGGGGCTCCTCTCCATCCGCGGGGGCTGCGGGGACGGATGGGTCTGCTGCCACTTTGGTAGGCGACCAAGCCAAGATCGGCACATCCGGCCCCTCTACCCCCTCGTGTGCGGAGCCCATGACTACGACTAAGACCAAGAATGCACAGGGCGGAGCCTCGATGACATCGGGGCCCCTGATTCAGAGGTTACCTGGCGTTTTCGAGCCCGCTGGCTTCAAACGCTTCCTCGTTATTCGCTCCACTGATGGCACCATGTTGTCCAAGGGCAACATGATCCATCAGAGGAGAGGATTAGCTAGTGCAATTGGTAGAGAGCCGAAGGTAACCCGTTTCTCGGACGGGAGCCTTCTGGCGAATGCGGCGAATCCCGCCGAGGCGGCCAAGATAAGTGCTCTTCGGACACTTCATGGCACCCCGGTGAGTGTGACGCCGCACTCTACCATGAACTTTGTGAAAGGAGTAGTTTATGCGAGGGAACTCGTTGACTACTCCATTGAGGACATCACCCTAGAGCTGGCCGACCATGGGGCGGTCAAGGTCGAACGTGTGATGAGAAAACAGGGAGGGGCCTCGAGACCCACCCCTACACTCTTCGTCACGTTCGACTGTGACAAGCTCCCTGAGTCGGTGCGTGCCGGTTGGTACCGCTACCGCGTGAAGGCATTCGTGCCACTGCCGCGGCGGTGCTATTACTGCCACCGCTTCGGCCATACGAATCGATCATGTAGACGTGCAAAATCGGGGTCACCCGAAGTCTGTGTAAATTGCTCCAAGGTCGCACACGATAAGTCCAAATCGTGTGTGGCCAAGTGTGTCAATTGCGGAGAGCCGCACCCTGCTTCTTCGAAGCAATGTGGTGCATATCTCCTTGAGAAAGAAATCCTGGCCGTTCAGGCCCAGGATCGACTCTCATTCCGCGAGGCAAAGGACTTGGTCCTGGCGCGCCCGGCTCTGCCTGGGACGTCATATGCCTCAATAGTTAGAAAGGCACCCTCTGCTCCTGGCCCATCCAGGCCAACGAGCACGGTTGTTTCCGCGCCCATTCGGAGCCCTTCTGTGGGCTCTACCCAACCTGGGCGCTCCCCTGGTAAAGCTGGCGGCAAAAAGGGTTCATACCCTGCCCCGGCTAAAACCAGGGCTCCCCCCTCTTCCCCCAGCGTGACCGTTTCGCGTAAAGCGAAACGGCCACGCGCCTCCACCGAGTCGTTAGACTCACAGGAGGCAACACCCCTGAAGATGGTCGCTAGGCCATCTTCCGGGGTTCCTAAAGCTGTTCCCCGAAAGGAGGACAGCAACAAAGGAGCTTCGGCCCCTTTGCCCACGCCCCGAGGTGGAGCGAGTGGCTCGGAGACGGTGGTTCCTCGAAAAGAGGGCCCCCCGCCTCCGAAGCCGCAACGCCCGCCTAAAGTTTCGAGGCGGAGGGAGGAAAAGACTCGCATGGCGAGCCCAACCTCCCCCAATAAGTCCTCGAAGGCGACAGCGCCTTCAGCGCTTTGTCCGGCCAACAGCGCCCGGGGTTCTGCCCCCGGGAAGCGTACGGCCATTCCCGTGAGGGTCTTCAATTCGAGGAGGGCCCCCGCGTCTCCTCCGAGCTAGGCCTGGAGGGCATATTCCTTCAATGGAATTGCCGTGGACTCCGGGCCAACTGGGAGGAGCTGCGGAGGCTCGCCTCATCCCGTTCCCCGTTAGCTATTTTTTTGCAGGAGACCATGCTAGGCGCGTGCCCCCTGCCTGCCCTCCCGGGGTATAAGGGTCTTGCGACCCAACCACCGCGGGACGGCCGGGCTGGGGGATGCGCGGTTTACACCCGGCATGATGTCTCCGTTCTTCCTTTCTCTTTAGATACCTCCTTTCAGGCAGTGGCTGTGCAGCTGCACCTGGATAGGAGGTATACTATCATTTCTGCGTACATTCCACCGTCAGCTGACTTCGACGCGGGGGACTTTCGCCGCGTCGTGGCACGGTTGCCGAGGCCCTATCTCTTGCTTGGAGATCTGAACGGCAGGCATCCTCTCTGGGGAGATTACACCATAAATCCCAGGGGACAAGTCCTTGCCGATCTGATCGAAGAGCTTGAGATGGGTGTCCTAAACGTGGATGAGTTTACGCATCACTGTCCGAGAACCGCTTCATTTTCTTGCCTTGACCTATCTTTGTGCTCTTCGGATGCACAGCCTGATTTTGATTGGGGGTTGGTCGATGACCTCCATGGTAGTGATCACTTTCCCATTCAAATATCATTTTCAGGGCAACTGCCGCCTGAGAGACCACCTCGGTGGTGCTTGGCGCGGGCGCGGTGGCCTGCATTTCAGGAAATGACTGAATTCTCTATCTCAGTCAAGGAGTTTAGGTCGGTAGATGAGGCCGTCGAGTTCTTCTCCGGCAACCTCATCGCCGTGGGCCTGACTACTATTCCTAGGACGTCTGGCCGTTTTGCACGCCGACCACTCCCATGGTGGTCGGCCGAGTGTGAGACGGCCCTCAAACAGAAGCGTTATGCCTACATGCGCTATAAGCGCCGCCCGAACGATTTCACCGTCGCTGAATTTCGTCGGGCTAGGGCTAGGTTCCGGTATATTTCGAAGCACGCCCGCCGCTCTTCTTGGCGGGCATACGTGTCTTCACTTAACGGGAAGACCCCTTTAGCTGAGGTGTGGAAGCGAGTCAAAAGGATTCGGGGCAAGTTCTCGCAGGACCCCCCTCCCGTTCTCCAGGAGAATGGGACCGCAATCTCGGACCCCGCGTCCGTGGCGGAATCCTTAGCGACCGCTTTTTCCGCATTCTCTAGCCGTGATGCTGCTCCGCCAGCATTCAATGCACGTCGTGATGTCGCGGAAGGCCGCCGGCTGGACTTTACCTCCAGAGGCGGAGAACCCTTCAACGACAAGTTTACTGTGAGTGAGTTGCGTTCCGCTCTCGCTTCGTGCGCGGACACCGCCCATGGTCCGGACGATGTCCCGTACGCCATGCTTCGACACCTGGGTGAGCGAGGCATGGCCTTTCTATTAGATTTGTTCAACAGGATCTGGGTGGAAGGTCTCCTCCCAGACTCCTGGCGAATCGCTACTGTGCTCGCCTTTCGCAAGCCGGGGAGAGATCACTCTACTCCGACCGGTTTCCGCCCAATCTCTCTAACCTCTTGCGTGTGCAAGTTGATGGAGAAATTGGTAAATGTTAGATTAGCCTATTTCCTGGACAGCGGAGGCCATCTGTCTTCTGCACAGTGCGGCTTCCGTAAGTTCCACTCCACGTCGGATGCTCTGCTCCGACTGGAAAATGCCGTCTGCGAGGCTTTCCTTCGTAGACAGCACTACGCCACGGTGTTTTTTGATCTGGAGAAAGCCTATGATACCGCATGGCGATACGGTATCATGGAGACTCTCCACACGATGGGGGCGAGGGGACGCCTCCCAATGTTTATATCTGAATTTTTGCGAGATCGTCGATTCCGCGTACGGGTGGGGGGAGCCCTCTCCGGCCCAAAGGAGCAGGAAGAGGGTGTCCCGCAGGGAAGTGTCCTCAGTTTCACACTCTTTGCCCTGAGCATCAACGGCATCACCTCGGTGCTGCCGGAAGATGTTCTCGCTACGCTCTACGTGGACGACCTTTCGATCTCTTTTGGCGCGGCCCAGATGCCAACTCTGGAGCGCCGACTCCAACAGGCATTGAACCGCGTCTCTTGCTATGCCAAAGCGCACAGGTTTCGGTTTTCTTTGGCCAAGACTAAGGTGGTGCACTTCTGCCGCCATCCACGGCTTCACCCCGACCCAGATTTGTTTCTTAATGGGGTGCGCCTGGATGTGGTTGAGTCGCACCGTTTCCTTGGTCTTGTATTCGACCGACGCCTCACCTGGGAGGCTCACATTCGCAGCCTTAGGGTCTCTTGTACCCGCGCCATGGACATTCTCCGTTCCGTGACGTTCAGCGCTTGGGGCGCTGATAGGGCTACCGCCTTACTTTTTTATCGATCCTTTGTTCGCTCGAAGCTCGACTACGGATGCGAGTTTTATGCATCCGCAGCCGAGCGTTTATTGCGGAAGGTGGATTCGATCCACCACACCGGCCTTCGCCTTGCGACCGGTGCCTTCCGCACTTCCCCCATTGAGAGCCTGTTGGTCGATGCTGGGGAGATGCCACTCGCTCTGCGCCGCGTGCAGTGCATCACTCGCCTGTACGCGCGAGCCCGGCGCCTCCCCCAGTCGCCAACAGCTCTCACTGCATCCGCAGCTGATCTCGATGGTGCCTATGCCGCCGAGAGACGCCAGTCATACCCTAAGCCCTTTGGGTTTAGGGCCAGGAAACTCCTTCGAGAGGTAGATATAGCTCTCGGGCCGGTGGCGCCCCTGGTTCTGCCCAGGACGCCACCCTGGAGGGTACCACATTTGGCTATTTGTCGCCACGCCTCTGCTCCCAAAGCTTGTACTGCGCCGGGAGTATTGCGTTCGATCTTTTTGGAGCACACATCGTGTCACGCTGGTACCGTGCCAGTGTATACGGATGGCTCCAAGTCCCAAGAGGGGGTCGGCTTCCACGCCGTATCCCCTCTGTTTGAAGTCAGCGGGGCTCTACCAGGCGCTGCGTCTGTCTTCACGGCCGAGCTGGTGGCAATACACCACTCGGTACGGGAGATTACGCGACGTGCCCGGTTCGGAGACCGGATTGTGATTTATAGCGACTCACAAAGCGCCCTGAGTGCTCTCGGGGCATTGGAATCCCCGCATCCCCTGGTTCGCGAAATCCGTGACGCCACGGTTTTGGCGAGCCGGGCAGATGTCGAGATTATCTTCTGCTGGGTTCCTGGACATGTAGGAATTGCGGGGAATGAGCGCGCCGATGAGGGCGCCAAAGAGTCCGCGAGGACTCTGCGACCGGACCAGCGTTTCGCTCTTCCTCACACCGACTACATGGCAGGAATACGGGCAGCTCTTCGGACTGCTTGGCAAAGAAGATGGGAGACGGTCGAGGGGAACTTAAAGTTGCGTGCCATTGCGCCGCGACTGTTCCCATGGACCTATCCCCCAATGCCGCGGCGGCTTCAGGTTGCTTTCTGTCGTCTTCGAATCGGACACACTCGTGTGACGCATCGTTACTTGGTGGAGCGCTCGCATGTGCCCTATTGCAACGACTGCGTCGTCCCCCAGACTGTTCGGCATATTCTTGTCGAATGTCCCAGTCTGGGTGATCTTCGCGCACGATACCTGTCTCGGTACCGGGATGGGCGGGGTCGCTACCGCCTGTCCCTTGTACTCGGGACGAGTGCGTGCACCATGACTGGTGGACTTATTGACTTTTTGGGGGAGGCCGGCCTTCTCCCCTTTATTTAAGGTTCCTTTTTTTGTTATTGTTTTGTTTTAGATTGCACTCTCCTGCACCGGGGTGAGGGGGACCTCCCCCCGCTGCCGGAGATTGCTTCGATTGTTAAGTTTTTCAAATTTATATTGATTGTTAAGTTTTCATATTTTAACTTTAAAGTAGCCTAATTCTAGGCTGTCGTGTTTTTCGGCGACTTATGCCCAAGTGGGTAGTTGCCAGATGGGCTCTATAAAAAAAAAAAAAAAAAAAAAATCGACTGTGACAAGCTCCCTGAGTCGGTGCGTGCCGGTTGGTACCGCTACCGCGTGAAGGCATTCGTGCCACTGCCGCGGCGGTGCTATTACTGTCACCGCTTCGGCCATACGAATCGCTCATGTAGACGTGCAAAGTCGGGGTCACCCGAAGTCTGTGTAAATTGCTCCAAGGTCGCACACGATAAGTCCAAATCGTGTGTGGCCAAGTGTGTCAATTGCGGAGAGCCGCACCCTGCTTCTTCGAAGCAATGTGGTGCAAACCTCCTTGAGAAAGAAATCCTGGCCGTTCAGGCCCAGGATCGACTCTCATTCCGCGAGGCAAAGGACTTGGTCCTGGCGCGCCCGGCTCTGCCTGGGACGTCATATGCCTCAATAGTTAGGAAGGCACCCTCTGCTCCCGGCCCATCCAGGCTAACGAGCACGGTTGTTTCCGCGCCCATTCGGAGCCCTTCTGCGGGCTCTACCCAACCCGGGCGCTCCCCTGGTAAAGCTGGCGGCAAAAAGGGCTCATACCCTGCCCCGGCTAAAACCAGGGCTCCCCCCTCTTCCCCCAGCGTGACCGTTTCCCGTAAGGCGAAACGGCCACGCGCCTCCACCGAGTCGTTAGACTCACAGGAGGCAACACCCCTGAAGATGGTCGCTAGGCCATCTTCCGGGGTTCCTAAAGCTGTCCCCCGAAAGGAGGACAGCAACAAAGGAGCTTCGGCTCCTTCGCCCACGTCCCGAGGTGGAGCGAGTGGCTCGGAGACGGTGGTTCCTCGAAAAGAGGGCCCCCCGCCTCCGAAGCCGCAACGCCCACCTAAGGTTTCGAGGCGGAGGGAGGAAAAGACTCGCATGGCGAGCCCAACCTCCCCCAATAAGTCCTCGAAGGCGACAGCGCCTTCAGCGCTTTGTCCGGCCAACAGCGCCCGGGGTTCTGCCCCCGGGAAGCGTACGGCCATTCCCGTGAGGGTCTTCAATTCGAGGAGGGCCCCCGCGTCTCCTCCGAGCTAGGCCTGGAGGGCATATTCCTTCAATGGAATTGCCGTGGACTCCGGGCCAACTGGGAGGAGCTGCGGAGGCTCGTCTCGTCCCGTTCCCCGTTAGCTATTTTTTTGCAGGAGACCATGCTAGGTGCGTGCCCCCTCCCTGCCCTCCCGGGGTATAAGGGTCTTGCGACCCCACCACCTCGGGATGGCCGGGCTGGGGGATGCGCAGTTTACACCCGGCATGATGTCTCCGTTCTTCCTTTCTCTTTAGATACCTCCTTTCAGGCAGTGGCTGTGCAGCTGCACCTGGATAGGAGGTATACTATCATTTCTGCGTACATTCCACCGTCAGCTGACTTCGACGCGGGGGACTTCCGCCGCGTCGTTGCACGGTTGCCGAGGCCCTATCTCTTGCTCGGAGATCTGAACGGCAGGCATCCTCTCTGGGGAGATTACTCCATAAATCCTAGGGGACAAGTCCTTGCCGATCTGATCGAAGAGCTTGAGATGGGTGTCCTAAACGTGGATGAGTTTACGCATCACTGTCCGAGAACCGCTTCATTTTCTTGCCTTGACCTATCTTTGTGCTCTTCGGATGCACAGCCTGATTTTGATTGGGGGGTGGTCGATGACCTCCATGGTAGTGATCACTTTCCCATTCAAATATCATTTTCAGGGCAACTGCCGCCTGAGAGACCACCTCGGTGGTGCTTGGCGCGGGCGCGGTGGCCTGCATTTCAGGAAATGACTGAATTCTCTATCTCAGTCGAGGAGTTTAGGTCGGTAGATGATGCCGTTGAGTTCTTCTCCGGCAACCTCATCGCCGTGGGCCTGACTACTATTCCTAGGACGTCTGGCCGTTTCGCACGCCGACCACTCCCATGGTGGTCGGCCGAGTGTGAGACGGCCCTCAAACAGAAGCGTTATGCCTACATGCGCTATAAGCGCCGCCCGAACGATTTCACTGTCGCTGAATTTCGTCGGGCTAGGGCTAGGTTCCGGTATATTTCGAAGCACGCCCGCCGCTCTTCTTGGCGGGCATACGTGTCTTCACTTAACGGGAAGACCCCTTTAGCTGAGGTGTGGAAGCGAGTCAAAAGGATTCGGGGCAAGTTCTCGCAGGACCCCCCTCCCGTTCTCCAGGAGAATGGGACCGCAATCTCGGACCCCGCGTCCGTGGCGGAATCCTTAGCGACCGCTTTTTCCGCATTCTCTAGCCGTGATGCTGCTCCGCCAGCATTCAATGCACGTCGTGATGTCGCGGAAGGCCGCCGGCTGGACTTTACCTCCAGAGGCGGAGAACCCTTCAACGACAAGTTTACTGTGAGTGAGTTGCGCTCCGCTCTCGCTTCGTGCGCGGACACCGCCCATGGTCCGGACGATGTCCCGTACGCCATGCTTCGACACCTGGGTGAGCGAGGCATGGCCTTTCTGTTAGATTTGTTCAACAGGATCTGGGTGGAAGGTCTTCTCCCAGACTACTGGCGAATCGCTACTGTGCTCGCCTTTCGCAAGCCGGGGAGAGATCACTCTACTCCGACCGGTTTCCGCCCAATCTCTCTAACCTCTTGCGTGTGCAAGTTGATGGAGAAATTGGTAAATGTTAGATTAGCCTATTTCCTGGACAGCGGAGGCCATCTGTCTTCTGCACAGTGCGGCTTCCGTAAGTTCCACTCCACGTCGGATGCTCTGCTCCGACTGGAAAATGCCGTCTGCGAGGCTTTCCTTCGTAGACAGCACTACGCCACGGTGTTTTTTGATCTGGAGAAGGCCTATGATACCGCATGGCGATACGGTATCATGGAGACTCTCCACACGATGGGGGCGAGGGGACGCCTCCCAATGTTTATATCTGAATTTTTGCGAGATCGTCGATTCCGCGTACGGGTGGGGGAAGCCCTCTCCGGCCCAAAGGAGCAGGAAGAGGGTGTCCCGCAGGGAAGTGTCCTCAGTATCACACTCTTTGCCCTGAGCATCAACGGCATCACCTCGGTGCTGCCGGAAGATGTTCTCGCTACGCTCTACGTGGACGACCTTTCGATCTCTTTTGGCGCGGCCCAGATGACAACTCTGGAGCGCCGACTCCAACAGGCATTGAACCGCGTCTCTCGCTATGCCGAAGCGCACAGGTTTCGGTTTTCTTTGGCCAAGACTAAGGTGGTGCACTTCTGCCGCCACCCACGGCTTCACCCCGACCCAGATTTGTTTCTTAATGGGGTGCGCCTGGATGTGGTTGAGTCGCACCGTTTCCTTGGTCTTGTATTCGACCGACGCCTCACCTGGGAGGCTCACATTCGCAGCCTTAGGGTCTCTTGTACCCGCGCCATGGACATTCTCCGTTCCGTGACGTTCAGCGCTTGGGGCGCTGATAGGGCTAACGCCTTACTTTTTTATCGATCCTTTGTTCGCTCGAAGCTCGACTACGGATGCGAGTTTTATGCATCCGCAGCCGAGCGTTTATTGCGGAAGGTGGATTCGATCCACCACACCGGCCTTCGCCTTGCGACCGTTGCCTTCCGCACTTCCCCCATTGAGAGCCTGTTGGTCGATGCTGGGGAGATGCCACTCGCTCTGCGCCGCGTGCAGTGCATCACTCACCTGTACGCGCGAGCCCGGCGCCTCCCTCAGTCGCCAACAGCTCTCACTGCATCCGCAGCTGATCTCGATGGTGCCTATGCCGCCGAGAGACGTCAGTCATACCCTAAGCCCTTTGGTTTTAGGGCCAGGAAACTCCTTCGAGAGGTAGATATAGCTCTCGGGCCGGTGGCGCCCCTGGTTCTGCCCAGGACGCCACCCTGGAGGGTACCACATTTGGCTATTTGTCGCCACGCCTCTGCTCCCAAAGCTTGTACTGCGCCGGGAGTATTGCGTCTGACCTTTTTGGAGCACACATCGTGTCACGCTGGTACCGTGCCAGTGTATACGGATGGCTCCAAGTCCCAAGAGGGGGTCGGCTTCCACGCCGTATCCCCTCTGTTTGAAGTCAGCGGGGCTCTACCAGGCGCTGCGTCTGTCTTCACGGCCGAGCTGGTGGCAATACACCACTCGGTACGGGAGATTACGCGACGTGCCCGGTTCGGAGACCGGATTGTGATTTATAGCGACTCACAAAGCGCCCTGAGTGCTCTCGGGGCATTGGAATCTCCGCATCCCCTGGTTCGCGAAATCCGTGACGCCACGGTTTTGGCGAGCCGGGCAGATGTCGAGATTATCTTCTGCTGGGTTCCTGGACATGTAGGAATTGCGGGGAATGAGGGCGCCAAAGAGTCCGCGAGGACTCTGCGACCGGACCAGCGTTTCGCTCTTCCTCACACTGACTACATGGCAGGAATACGGGCAGCTCTTCGGACTGCTTGGCAAAGAAGATGGGAGACGGTCGAGGGGAACTTAAAGTTGCGTGCCATTGCGCCGCGACTGTTCCCATGGACCTATCCCCCAATGCCGCGGCGGCTTCAGGTTGCTTTCTGTCGTCTTCGAATCGGACACACTCGTGTGACGCATCGTTACTTGGTGGAGCGCTCGCATGTGCCCTATTGCAACGACTGCGTCGTTCCCCTGACTGTTCGGCATATTCTTGTCGAATGTCCCAGTCTGGGTGATCTTCGCGCACGATACCTGTCTCGGTACCGGGATGGGCGGGGTCGCTACCGCCTGTCCCTTGTACTCGGGACGAGTGCGTGCACCATGACTGGTGGACTTATTGACTTTTTGGGGGAGGCCGGCCTTCTCCCCTTTATTTAAGGTTCCTTTTTTTTGTTATTGTTTTGTTTTAGGTTGCACTCTCCTGCACCGGGGTGAGGGGGACCTCCCCCCGCTGCCGGAGATTGCTTCGATTGTTAAGTTTTTCCAATTTATATTGATTGTTAAGTTTTCATATTTTAACTTTAAAGTAGCCTAATTCTAGGCTGTCGTGTTTTTCGGCGACTTATGCCCAAGTGGGTAGTTGCCAGATGGGCTCTATAAAAAAAAAAAAAAAATCCCCCTTGATGAGGAGGTAGACCGTGGGCCACGAGTTTTGTAGATTTTCCTCGACCGAGGAGACCTGATCTCCTTGGGTCGGACTGCGTCCTTTGTTGGTGTGGGGGTGTGTGTTTTTGTTTTTACAGGTGTGGATTTTTTTTGAGTGAGTGGCGCTTGTTTCTGTGTTTGTGCTTCTTTTGGTTTGTTAAGTCGGGGGTCACGTGAGATGGCTGTGTTTGGGGTTGGCACTTTTTGGCACTTGTCTTGGCACTGAGGAGCTACGGTTATACGCATAACCTCCTCTGAAGGGGGGTTATCGGGGAACCACATCTCCGCAAGCCCGCTCTTTACGAGCATGTGGTTGACTTCTGTAGCAAAGGTACCAGGGCGTGTAATGTTCGCTATGTGTGCATAATAAATGCAACACATAATCTTGTTGGAGTGCTCATTTTCAATGTGTACATATGTCTTCTGGCTGTTAGACTCGACGATGGCGGCTTTGGCAACTTTAGCGTAGGTTGAGTTTGCTTTGATCTCCTCCGTCTCACGTTTGAGTTTACTTTGGTTGCTCATCTCCTGCTTTTTAATTGGACATGCCATAGACATGGTCCGGTGCGGGCCTTCGCAATTCAAGCATTTGGTGGTGGTATTCTTGCATTCGCGCCAAAAATGGTCGTGACCCGCGCAGATGGAGCATAACTTGAGGTCTTTGTTTTCAGGGCAGTTGGACTTGGTATTTTTGTTGTATTTGTAGCACCTAAAGCACATCTGCAAATCAACGAACTCCTCACGTTCCATCTGTTCTGGGCAAACTCTCACGTTAAAAAGAAGCAATCCGTTGTCCTTAGCCTTTTGAGCCATAGCCGTGTCTTCAAATACAACCTTAAACACGTGCGTGTAAGTTTTAAATTTGATGACCTCAGCTACCTTTGCCCATTCGTGGTTCCTTTGGATTTCCAGTTTTATTGAGTCTGATTAGTGGCTCTCAACCCAGGGGTCGAGGCGCCTGTAGATCAAACTGCGGTGAGTCCTTATTTGTGGCGGTGTGGGTGGTTTTAGATTTATTGTCTTAAGGCATTCAACAGCTTTCCCGGAGGTCAAGGCTTCGCAGTCGACCTCTTTCGCGCAGATAGCTGAGTATCCATTATTAAGGTCAATGAGTCTAATAAGGGCAATGCGTAGGGTTCCATATACTTGTTCGAAAACTTTTTCACGGTTAGGTTTCGGGCCCTCCGGGAGGACCCGAAGAGTTATTCGCAAGGTTTCCCTCATCTCACCTGCATCATATGATGCGTTATGGTATGTATATGTAGATGTGTGTTCACTTAAGGTTTTTATAGAAGGAAAGGGGGGCCAATGTCCAATAAAAATTAACTTTACCTTAGAAAAAAACTTCCGTCAGGCTAGCGTGTGGGCCAGGGGAGGCTTCGGTCTCTGTTTCCACGAAGGAGTGAAGATTTCTTCCGTAGCCGTCTTCAACGAAGAAGGCCAGTGGTCCACTTGCGAACGAACGATCGAGCTACTATCAACAAGGCGAGTCACTCTGTACACTTTCTCGCTCAAAATTCACTTTATGAAAAAATCCGAAATTGCTATCAAAGCAATACAAAATTTGGCCAATCATGGCGCGGGAAATTTTTAAGTGGAAACAAAAGGCTACAAGAAACATAAAATTGGAAGGCTCAGATTGTCTGACTATTTGTCGCAAACTAAAAGTGTATTAAGTGAACTATAGTATTACAAATTTAAAAAAAAAATGATTGTGAAGTGAAACTTAATAGTAAAACAAGTGAACAAAGTTAAACTAAAGTGAAATAGCGAAAAAAGCGATAACAACAAGGGAAAGTGAAACAAAGGTCAGAAAGTAAAAACAAGTAATATAACAATACCTAAACAAAACTCAGAGCTAAGATAATTCAAAACGGCATGAATGCTACAATGAACAAATGAATGAAAGATGAAGAAAATAAAGTAACAGAAATTAGGCGGTCCTCCCCTTTCTGTATGAGGAACATAGGTGCTAAAAGTGAGAGAATGGAAGTAAGAATGATAAGTAAATACATGACGGTGGTTCGGAATCCACGTGAATCAGCAGGTCCCCCTTGTCCGTTGCTCAATCTGACTCCCATATCTCCGGACGTGGTCTTGCGCAACGCACATGCTATACGCTTCTACACTCACATCTCACCGGGTCCTCACGTACTCTCTGACCACATAGCCATATGCCTTATCATATCCACATCTCCCATGCTCATACCCACACCACCTCTCTTCGACTTCAAATACACGAACTGAGAGGAGTTCAAGAGACACAGAACAGAAAACACGCCACAAAATCTCGACCTGGACCACACCAATCCAGATCTATTAGACGACCACTGGTGCTCAATCCTGAACACTATAACCGCAGCACGCGACCTACACACACCACACAAAACCTACACATGTATAAACTAATTCACATATTCCATACACACTCAGAGACTCATCACACAGTGCAATAATCACTACACCACAGGCCCACGATAACACAACATCACTCACCTACGTGCCCGCATCCTACAGTGCGTACAACTAGATAGGAACCGACAGTGGCGAGAGTTCGTCCGCATCGCGGACGACACTCGTTGCACTGACACCTCCTTCTTCTGGCGGCGCATAAAAAGGATGCTAGGCACCGATCCACCCAAACCCATAATCCTCCCAGTAAATAACCAAACACTAATAGAGAGCAATGTCATCAGCAGTGTCCCACTGGGACACAGTACACACACACAACCCACCCAAACCACACGAGCAAGAGCACTTCCAGGAAGTCCAGGAGTAGTGTCAGGCCCACGCTCACGAGCTAAGCCCCACCCCCTTGATACGAATTGAGCTGCTCCACAACACATTTACACTGACCACTCCCATCACCGTTGAGGAAACAAAACATTACATTAAAACAACACCAAAATGCGCACTCGGCCCCTCCGGACTACCAGCCGCATTAATACACAACCTCCCCGCAAACATATACCCTACACTTACGCACCTATTCAACGCCTCACTAGCCTCGGGCCACTTTCTACACAAAATGAACAAAAACCCCAAACGCCCAATCAATTACAGGCCTATTGCTCTATTAGAGCACCTAGGCAAAATACTCGAACGTATGGTCAACTGCCGCCTACGGGAATATCTGGAAGAGAGTGACTGGTTTTCCCCACACCAATATGGGTTCAGGAGGGGCCGGTCCACTCAGGCGGCTGTGACCATCGTTCACGACAATACAAAAAAACACGCCAGGCACGACAAAGACACTCCATCAGCAAGGACATGGAGAAGGCCTCTGATAAGGTGTGACACGAGAGACTACGTTGGAAACTCGCCAACAATACGGAGTTACCTCTCTGCACCAGAAGGCTCCTCTCGCACTACCTCACTGAACAGAGATGCCACATAAAATATAACAATACCCTATCACAACCTTTCACACCACGCTCAGGCGTTCCCCAAAGAAGCGTACTTGCACTCACACTTTACATCATGTACACAAACGACACACCACGCCCACCCGAAAACTTCCGTCACACCTACACAGTATCCTACGCCAATGACGAGACCATTTTCGTCAGCAGCTGCGGACCAGACAGATCTCGCACCACGCACAAATAATACTATACGAAAAGACAAAGTACGAGGATAAAAGACTGATTGCGACGAAGCCAAAGATGACACTCTTCGGCGCAAGAGATCACTACAGGCAGAAGCTACAAAATTTTTCACACACAACAAACAAAAATCCTTGGGGTAACTTTTGACAAGTCCCTTAGGTTCAATATACACTAGCACATAATACAAGCAAGAGCCGGACGCACAAACAAAATGCTGCGGGCAAGAAAGTACAGTTCCTCTTATATAAAACACTCGTGTGACCTCTTCTCACGTACCCCGAAAGGGGCGTGGCGATTTGCCATCCTGGCCGCCGTGCTCACGGGATTCAGCACCCCGTCCGACCCCAGTTTAGCCTCTTTTCCTTCTTTCAGACAGCCTGTATTTCTCCCCTACTTCGTCGCTTTTCATACAACCGCTCCCACAACTTTCTCTGGTCAGCCTCTTATTTCACAGGGTAGATGCTGACCTTCTCAGCCAACCGTCCCGGATCGGGGCTGAGAGGGGAGGGGACAATGTTCCCTAACCCCTGAGCTCGGGATCGGGATGGTGGGTTTTTAACAACCTTCTTCATCCCCTTTCCTTCTCACTTCAAGATCTATTTTTGTTTACGCCATGTTCAAGGTGGAGCCGCCATGTCGAGGGGACTGCCAGGCCACCAGGCGCGAAGGGTGGTCTTGAATGGCGGCACCTGGCAGTGCCAAGCCTGTACTCACTCCTTGCAGGGCTTGCTACGTCGAGGGGTGATGAGCGTATGCATCCCGTGAAAAATGTAGGCTCACCATGCCCAATGATGAAAAAACAAATTTTCTCCCCTCAAGTTCTCCCTGTCCATCATCGGAGCCACACTCGGGCAGCTCCACAGATAAAATGGAGGTCCCCCCCCCCACTGTGCTTGCGCAGGGGACCCTCCAAATTTCTCCAGCCGGAGAGGAGGCTTACTCCTCTCCTTCGCCTACGGGTGTAGGGGATTCCCCCTCACCCCCTTGTCTGGAGATGCCTTCGGGCACCTTCCTCTTACCAGCGGCAGTCCAGCCTTTTTCTTTCCAAGGGGCATGCCAAGAAAGCCAGCAGGCACCCATAGCCGACCGTTCCCCATTGAAGCGGCTCAATAGGGCAAACCCCATTACGGGGGAGAGGGAAGCCAGGCCCCTTCGGTTGCTTTCCTCAAAAGACCTGCTAGCAAGAATATTGAACCTTGCCGGGGTCAAGGCCTGTGCCTCCCGACACGTGACTTGTGACAACGCTGCCAATGGGACCTGCGATGTCCTGGGGGAGGGGGGGATGGCCAACTGGATGCCCAGAAGGTCTGCCGAGTGTGAGACGGCCCTCAAACAGAAGCGTTATGCCTACATGCGCTATAAGCGCCGCCTGAACGATTCACTGTCGTTGAATTTCGTCGGGCTAGGGCTAGGTTCCAGTATATTTCGAAGCACGCCCGCCGCTCTTATTGGCTGTCATACGTGTCTTCACTTAACGGAAAGACCCCTCTAGCAGAGGTGTAGAAGCGAGTCAAAAGGATTCGGAGCAAGTTCTCGCAGGACCCCCCTCCCGTTCTCCGGGAAAATGGGACCGCAATCTCGGACCCCGCGTCCTTGGCGGAATCCTTCACGACCGCTTTTTCCGCATTCTTTAGCCGTGATGCTGCTCCGCCAGCATTCAATGCACGTCGTGATGTCGCGGAAGGCCGCCGACTGAGCTTTACCTCCAGAGGCGGAGAACCCTTCAACGACAGCTTTAATCTGAGTAAGTTGCGTTTCGCTCTTGCTACGTGCGCGGACACCGCCCATGGTCCGGATGATGTCCCGTACGCCATGCTTCGACACCTGAGTGAGCGAGGCATGGCCTTTCTGTTAGATTTGTTAAACAGGATCTGGGTGGAGGGTCTCCTCCCGGATTCCTGGCGAATCGCTACTGTGCTCGCCTTTCGCAAACCAGGGAGAGATCACTCTACTCCTGCCGGTTTCCGCCCAATCTCTCTAACCTCTTGTGTGTGCAAGGATGATAGAGAAATTGGTAAATGTTAGATTAGCCTTTTTCTTGGACAGCTGAGGCCATCTGTCTTCTGCCCAGGGCGGCTTCCGCAAGTTCCACTCCACGTCTGATGCTCTGCGCCGATTGCAAAATGCCGTCTGCGAGGCCTTCCTTCGTAGACAGCACTACGCCACGGTGTTTTTCGATCTGTTTGAAGTCAGCGGGGCTCTACCAGGCGCTGCGTCTGTCTTCACGGCCGAGCTGGTGGCAATACACCACTCGGTACGGGAGATTACGCGACGTGCCCGGTTCGGAGACCGGATTGTGATCTATAGCGACTCACAAAGCGCCCTGAGTGCTCTCGGGGCATTGGAATCTCCGCATCCCCTGGTTCGCGATATCCGTGACGCCACTGTTTTGGCGAGCCGGGCAGATGTCGAGATTATCTTCTGCTGGGTTCCTGGACATGTAGGAATTGCGGGGAATGAGGGCGCCAAAGAGTCCGCGAGGACTCTGCGACCGGATCAGCGTTTCGCTCTTCCTCACACCGACTACATGGCAGGAATACGGGCAGCTCTTCGGACTGCTTGGCAAAGAAGATGGGAGACGGTCGAAGGGAACTTAAAGTTGCGTGCCATTGCGCCGCGAGTGTTCCCATGGACCTATCCCCTAATGCCGCGGCGGCTTCAGGTTGCTTTCTGTCGTCTTCGAATCGGACACACTCGTGTGACGCATCGCTACTTGATGGAGCGCTCGCATGCGCCCTATTGCAACGACTGCGTCGTCCCCCAGACTGTTCGGCATATTCTTGTCGAATGTCCCAGTCTGGTTGATCTTCGCGCACGATACCTGTCTCGGTACCGGGATGGGCGGGGTCGCTTCGCCTGTCCCTTGTACTCGGGACGAATGCGTGCACCATGACTGGTGGACTTATTGACTTTTGGGGGGAGGCCGGCCTTCTCCCCTTTATTTAAGGTTCATTTTTTTGTTATTGTTTTGTTTGTAGGTTGCACTCTCCTGCACCGGGGTGAGGGGGACCTCCCCCCGCTGCCGGAGATTGCTTCGATTGTTAAGTTTTCCAATTTATATCATTGTTAAGTTTTCATATTTTTACTTTAAAGTTAGCTAGTTCTAGGCTGTCGTGTTTTTCGGCGACTTATGCCCAAGTGGGTAGTTGCCAGATGGGCTCCATAAAATTAAAAAAAAAAATCCAACAGGCCTTGAACCGCGTCTCTCGCTATTCCGAAGCGCACCGGTTTCGGTTTTCTTTGGCTAAGACTAAATTGGTGCACTTCTGCCCCCATTCACGGCTCCACCTGGACCCAGACTTGTTTCTTAATGGGGTGCGTCTGAAAGTGGTTTGATCGCACAGTTTCCTTGGTCTTGTATTTTACCGACGCCTCACATGGGAGACTCATATTCGCAGCCTTAGGGTCCCTTGTACCCGCGCCATGGATATTCTTCGTTCCGTGACGTTCAGCGCTTGGGGCGCTGATAGGGCTACTGCCTTACTTTATTTAACGATCCTTTGTCCGTTCGAAGATCGACTACGCATGTGAGTTTTATGCATCCGCAGCCGAACGTCTATTGCGGAAGGTGGTCTCGATCCACCACACTGGCCTTCGCTTTGCGACCGGTGCCTTCCACACTTTCCCCGTTGAGAGCATACTTGTCGATGCTGGGAAGATGCCACTCGCTCTACGCCGTGTACAGTGCATTATTCGCCTGTACGCGCGATCCCGGCGCCTCCCTCAGTCGCCAACAGCTCTCACTGCATCCGCAGCTGATTTCGACGGTGCCTATGCTGCCGAGAGACGCCAGTCATAACCTAAGCCCTTTGGGTTTAGGGCTAGGAAACTCCTTCGAGACCTAGGTATAGCTCTCGGGCCGGTGGCGACCCTGGTTCTGCCCAGGACACCACCCTGGAGGGTGCCACATTTGGCTATCTGTCGCCACGCCTCTGCTCCCAAAGCTTCTATAGCGCCGGGAGTATTGCGTTCGACCTTTTTGGAGCGCACCTCGCGTCACGCTGGAACCGTGCCAGTGTATACGGATGGCTCCAAGTCCGAAGAGGGGGTCGGCTTCCACGCCTTATCCCCTCTGTTTGAAGTCAGCGGGGCTCTGTCAGGCGCTGCGTCTGTCTCCACGGCCGAGCTGGTGGCAATACACCACTCGGTACGGGAGATTACGCGACGTGCCCGGTTCGGAGACCGGATTGTGCTTCTTATTTTAAAGTATCCTACTGCTAGGCTGTCGTGATTCCGGCAACTTATGCCCAAGTGGGCATTCGCCAGATAGGCTCCTAAAATAATTAAAAAAAAACCTTCTCACGTACGCCCCACTGTCACTTCTAGCTGCGAGTGTCACGTGACAGAAGAAGGCTCAGGGCATTCAGAACTCTGCTCTCAAGCGCGCTTACCGCTCTCACATGTACGCGCGAATTTCCACACTACACGACAACAAATTAGCACCCCCATCAACACATACCCTCACACTAGAATGACAAAACATCTCGAGGAAACTCGCCAGAGACCGCATATACACCGCACACTACACGCAAAAATGTATTTTGCGATGGCACTCCGTTACCACGCAGCCTATGACCACCCGCAACCATACCGTTCTACGCATAAGTTAACGGCATCACGAATAACGCGTTTCCGACTCGTCAGACACGATCTCCTTCCTGACCACCCTCCAACCGTCGTCCAGTCATGAACGCCCCGAGACACACCCACGTACATCACGCATCGGTGTCTAGCCACCGACCTATCAACTCTTCCTATCCGCTTTCAAGTTATTTCCGTACCCTTTTCCTTTACGACTACCTGATCACCTGTGTTACACAGTGACCCCTCTCTGTTCTTTCTATATACATCGATTCGATTTGATGAATAATTCTATTTTTGTTCATTCCCTGAAGATGACCTAACATGGTCCAAAGACATCTCGGAATAATGCACGTCATTCGCGGATGTTTTTTCTCGCCTCGAAGACCCGTTAAAAAACTTGTAAGAAATATTAAGAAAATACAGGTTAAAATTAATAACGCTGCCACAGCTGTGGACCCTAAATAGAACCCTGTATACAACATATCCTTTTACCTAATTATATATAGAAAAATTAATATCTCCTTAACGCTGCATTTGCGGACACATGTTCATAGAAGAAAGATTGCTTATTTTGACCAGTTCTAGCCATACGCCAATTTTGAACTTATAATTTTGAAACACTTTGTATGTATATGTATATATATATATATATATATATATATATATATATATATATATATATATATATATATATATATATATAATATATAAACTCCCTTTTTTGGACGTTGAGGTACAAAGCATCAATGGTAGTTATATCACAAAAGTATATAGAAAAGTACGGACATGGGAAGATGCATTGAATGCGGATTGTGAATGCCCTGAAATGTGCAAAATAAGTGTAATCGTTTCATACATCCGCCGAGCATACAAATGCTACTCTACGTGGGAACTTTTCCATCAAGAGATCTCACGCGTAAAACAAATACTGGTGATCAACAGTTTCTCGAACAGTATGATTGAAAAACGACTTCAATCATTTTTAAGAAGGCAATTCAAAGACACGGATGAAACGGAAAATAACCAGGAAGCAGTAAATAACATCAAACTGTATATAGAAATCAGATGTCATCGGCATACAAAATAGACGAGAAAAACATCACGGAGATTGTTAACCGTAACAATCAAATGGGCAAAATTCGACTTATTATATACTATCAAACGACTAAAGCCAACAATCTCCTCATGAAAAACAACAGCTGCCAAAACTCCTCGAATCTAAAGTCAACCAACATAGTTTACGAGTTTATCTGCCCTAATGAAGACTGCAAGTTTATAACTCAAAATATATTGGCATGACAACCTCCACCCTTTCGAGACGTTTAACCATGCATCTGCAAAGTGGAGGGCCTAAAAATCATATGGCGAGCGCGCACAACATCAACCTAACGAGACAACACCGCAATTAAAAGAAAAGATGGGAATAAAGCTAGGCTGAACATTTTAGAAGCCATCTTAATAAACGAAGTAAAGCAGGCCCTTAACAGCCAAGCAATGATATGGAATCGAACATTAAAGTTGTTCTAAAAATCCCACTCACCAGATTGGCTCGTTTCCTTTGACGTTACGCTCAACCGAGGCGGAATAAATATCCCCTAAAAACCGTTTTCTTTTCATTCAGC